>OY759261.1:6811660-7059160 GCA_963662155.1 Lamellibrachia columna | reverse complement strand
ATATATATATATATATATATATATATATATATATATATATATATATATATATATATATATATATATATATATATATATATATATATATATATATATATATATATATACATATTTCTATGTTGATAATTTCATTACTGTGTTGCAGATTAATCCTATTGTTTCTATGTTGTTTAGTTCAAACTCGAGTTGTCGAGTTGTATATATATATATATATATATATATATATATATATATATATATATATATATATATATATATATATATATATATATATATATATGTGTGTGTGTGTGTGTGTGTATATATATATATATATACATATATATATATATATATATATATATATATATATATATATATATATATATATATATATATATATATATATATATATATATATATATATATATATATATATATATATACAACTCGAATTTGAACTAAAAACATAGAAACAATAGCATTAATCTGCAACACAGTAATGAAATTATCAACATAGAAATATGTGAAATGAAATAACCTCAGATGTTCGATGGAATACCCATATAAATAAGATATCATCAAAACCAAATGCATCGTTAGTCTTGCTTCGCAGAAACTTACAAGTTCCTTACATCAAAATAAAAACTGAAGCCTAGTTTGCCCTTGTCAGAACCCTTCTTGAGAACAGCAGTCTATACACAGACACAAATAAATAAGCTAGAACTGATTCTACATCTTGCAGCCCTGTAAGTCTTGCATCGTCGACGAAATGCTTCTAGTATGACAGACGTGCTACAAACATTGGGATGGACGCCGCTTGCATACCGCAGGGCAGATGCTAAGCTGTACACAGATTTTGTTAATGGTCTAGTGGGAATACGTTCAAATCAATACCTTGTTCCAGTAAATATGATCAATAAAAGACAACATTCCTTAGCCTATCATATCCCTTACTCCAGATGCAGTTACAACGTATATTATTTTCCCCAGTAGTATTCGACTTTGGAACTCCGTCCCTCAACACAGTGTTAGCTTAAAGAGTCTGGATGCATTGAAGAGTAGTTCAGAAACTTCATTATCCGACAAATAAGCTGTATATAAGGTTTCTTTTATTGTTGTGTTCGCCTATCAGTCTGCCTGTGCCCTCGGTATGCTGGGGCTAGGCAGAATGTTGGCAGAAGAAGAAGAAGAGGACGAAGAGGAAAAGAACGCTCATATATGAAAAAACAGACGTCAATCATACACAACTTGAATAAAAGTGACGACATAAAAGCGCGTCACACGTTACACCCGATCATCCACGTTTTACGTTACGCAGGATTTGGTCGTCTTTTCTGAAGCCGCATGCAACGTCGTAAATGAACACATTCGATCGCTCTAAAGTTTACTTCTCTGAGCATCACTGTCGCATCTTTGTCGTGATATTGTGGTCAACGTTGATACGGTACCCCATTTCAAGGATGCTTTCGTACCACGTACAATTTGTGAACCACGACACTTCTGCTGCGAACAAGTTTTATATTTGCTGGTTGGTAGCATACGTATGTGTCAATGATGGAAGGATCACCGTATATAATAGGTATAATCTGGTTGATTTGGGCGCACAGGACGGGATCATCTTCTATGTTGATATTCCCGACAAACCAGTGGACATAGAGAGCATCACCAAGAAAAGACTAAGACATCCAACGCTGAGAAACAAGACAGAAAAACGTAAACTATCTCTCTAAAATATGTGCGTAACCAATCAGAGAAACTGACAACCATCGTCCTAGAACACAGAGTGGGGACGGACTTCAAACCATACAACACCATTTAATCCACTTGTGGTGAACACCAAGGACAAAAGCCCAAAGAATGTGCGAGGTGATATACGAAGTAACATCCACTTGTGGTGAACACCAAGGACAAAAGCCCAAAGAATGTGCGAGGTGATATACGAAGTAACATCCACTTGTGGTGAACACCAAGGACAAAAGCCCAAAGAATGTGCGAGGTGATATACGAAGTAACATGTCCATCTACACCGATCCTTTACTAACGTTACTTCGTGTCCTCTAGTTCTACTATCTTTCTTGAGTGAGAAAAAAAATTTCTATTTAAATATTTTCAAACACATTCAATATCCTAAAAACTTCAATTTGATTTCCTCTTAACCTTCATGTCCTTAGGGTAGTTAAGCCACATTCTTGCAGACGTTCTTCATGACTAAGGTCTCTCAGTTCTGGAATAATTTTAGTTGCTCTTCTCTGTATTCGTTCAAGCGTATATATATATATATATATATATATATATATATATATATATATATATATATATATATATATATATATATATATATATATATATATATATATATATATATATATATATATATATATATATATATATATATATATATATATATATATATATATATATATATATATATATATATATATATATATATATATACTTCTTATGATATGGTCTACAAGCGTGTATACTGTGTTCTAAGTGAGATCTAACTATTGCTTTATACAGATGTATAATTAGTTTTTTCCTTGTATGTTATATTTCTCCAAATCAACCCAAGAATGTAACTACTCTTTGAAGCTGCAATACACTACTCTGAAACTTTCATATCAGCACTTAATGTTACTCCTAAATCCTCTTCTTGTTACGGTAGTACCTAGAACAGTATCTCCCATTGTATGGTTTACATCCAAGTTCCCGTGTCCTGCGTATAGGCATTTATATTTAGGCATTTGAAAATGTTGTTGAGCACCATCGTTGTTAACCTTTCTAAACACTTTTGTGTCAGCCGTAAATTTCAGTACGTTGCTTTGTGTACTATAGTCCAAGTCATATATATATATATATATATATATATATACATATATATATATATATATATATATATATATATACATACATACATACATACATACATACATACATACATACACACACACACACACATACATACATACATACATACATATATACATATATATATATATATATATATATATATATATATATATATATATATATATATATATATATATATATATATATATTTTAACAATAGTAAAGGTCCTAATACTGAAACCACTCAAAACTAATTTCCACCTCCCCATCTATTACAATATGCTGTCTTCTGTCAGTCAGCCATTGTTCTATCCAGTCGATTATGCCATCCCTGATACCATGGGCTTTTAAACTAAGTAGTAATCTTTGATGTAGCACTTTGTCAAAAGCTTTCTGGAAATCTAAGTACATAATATTTACTGGTGATCCTTCGTCTATCCGCTTAAAGATTTCTTCCACAAAAAAAACAGAACATATTTGTTAAGCATGACCTCTCTTTTAGGAACTCATGTTGAGAAGGATTTAATAATGTATGCCTAACAATGGGACCTTTCGTGAAGCTAAAGCAAATTTGGAGTTCAAATACAAACACATTGAGTTCAAAATTCAGGCTTTTTAACACACTTGTTAAATTAACACATTGTTGTTGTGTGGAAGTGACACATGGAAAATAAACGAAGGCGACAACAGAAGTTAGATACATGTTTTTCAACTGCTTAAGACAAACCCTGAAAATTAGATAGTCATATATACGTTGTATCAAATCAAGATATTCTTAAAAAAAACTGAAGACAATCAGCACCGAGGTCATGTTAAGAAGATGGAAGCGGGTAGGACATATCCTACGAATGGACAAGAACAACAAATGTGAGTCGGCGTTGACCTGGACGCCCGAAGGTAGAATGAAGGTTGGTCGACCAAAGACAACGTGGCGATCAACTGTTGAAAATGAAAGACGCGTACTGGGGTGGAACCGCTGGAACGAGGCCAGATGTGTAGCAGCTGACAGAGCGAGCTGGAGGAGATGCACTTCAGCCTTATGGGCCACTGGGCCCGAAGAGGATAGGTGAGGTGAGGTGAGGTAAACATTACGTACACTGTCAGACCTAATTCAGCATCTGCTCTTTCGTCGGATCCCTTCCGTCGCGTTTTGCCCCGCAGGCGTGTCATCAACATGTCACCTTTCCCTCCCGTGTCCTGGCTATCTCGCGTTCACGTCGCTTTCACTCATGACACCTTCGTTCCCTTCGCTCCCGTCGCCTCCCCCCCCCCCGTCTCCTTCCTTCCTGGATTCTTGCCTCTCGTCGCTTCCGTCCCGTTTCCTTACGTCCTGTATATTTCCGCCCCGTCACCTTGCCCCCACTCCGTCTCCTCCCAGGTGAGCTCTCCCTAGCATCTCTCTCATCGCCTCCCCTCACTTTATCATCCACTGCCCCCCACACACACCTGAACCACTGGCACAACCCACCCCTTTCCTTCCCACCTGTTCCAACTTCACCTCTAGTCCCTTCATCTTCGCATATCCCTTACACTCAAAACTAAAACTATCCACCTGAACCTCATCCCAGGACTTCTCCCACACGGACTTAAGTCCGCCCAGTTGCTACAACTCTCGCATACTAAATACCTAGTGGCCTTTACCTGCCGTTTACACGTAAAGCTTATACATTATAGATGTAAGCTTTTACCTGCAATTTGAAAAGAGAAAACAATGCTTCGCGTCAACATATCATTCATTACATATAAACTTTGTAAAGTCGATCGTGAGTTATTTATAACTATGCAATGGCATGTTTTAATGAGTGCCTAGATAGTGTTGAGACTTGTTACGCCCACACCCTGCTGGATATCGCCGCACAGTGAGTAGGCGATTACTAGTTCTGTTACGGTTCCAGTTTCCACGGGTCTTGTTTTATCAACGCTCCTATGGGGTCAAACAGTCAGGGTTGTGCGCGGAGTGACTGCTGCTTAGTCGTGTTTGTTTGGAACCGAGTGGGTTGGAGCTTAAACTGCTGGTTTTCTGTGATGCTGGTTACAGTAGCAGCAGTCCATGTTTCAGGTGGGATAATAAATGATTTCCGATCTCGTGTTAAAACATCTCTGAAGCGAAAATGAGGTCTGCTGTGTTCTTTTTTCTTCCTGCAACACGCATGTCTACAGCCTACAGCCTTTGTCCAGCCTATTCGGCGATGGCGGGTAATACTGATGATGCTATTACTGACTGCTGTATGCTACGCGCGACACCAACGAAGTGATGACCACCGTGTTGACGAAGTGGTAGCCTTGGTGACAGGATGACCACCGTGTTGACGAAGTGGTAGCCTTGGTGACAGGATGACCACCGTGTTGACGAAGTGGTAGCCTTGGTGACAGGATGACCACCGTGTTGACGAAGTGGTAGCCTTGGTGACAGGATGACCACCGTGTTGACGAAGTGGTAGCCTTGGTGACAGAATGACCACCGTGTTGACGAAGTGGTAGCCTTGGTGACAGGATGACCACCGTGTTGACGAAGCCAGATTACCATCTGAGTCGACGTAAAAGAATCGTTGATAATGACTGGACGGTTCACCTAATAACGATGGGATGCTACTATGCATCATGTCGTAATCAAATAAATTGAATGGGTATTACCCTACCCTTCGGTTGATAACGATGGGTGTCTATGACACTTCGGATGACCGCCGATATTTTTTATTATTATTGATAAAAATTGTTTTGATGAGAACAGAAGAATTCCTATGACATAGACGGGATGGTGTAGGCCCTGTTTCAATACGACACGAGATGACCGGGAAATGCCCAAAAATAGATTTCCACGGAATATCTGTCCTGCACAGCAATTAAAAATATTCCTAGGATTCAGAAATTAGCAGCTCCGAACACCTTGTAATTAACACTGAAATCAGCTCTGAACACCTTGTAATTAACACTGAAATCAGCTCCGAACACCTTGTAATTAACACTGAAATCAGCTCCGAACACCTTGTAATTAACACTGAAATCAGCTCCGAACACCTTGTAATTAAAAATGAAATCAGCTCCGAACACCTTGTAATTAACACTGAAATCAGATCCGAACACCTTGTAATTAACACTGAAATCAGCTCCGAACACCTTGTAATTAACAATGAAATCAGCTCCGAACACCTTGTAATTAACACTGAAATCAGCTCCGAACACCTTGTAATTAACACTGAAATCAGCTTCGAACACCTTGTAAATAACACTGAAATCAGTGTTGGAGCCTGCAGCTACTGGCCTACTTTAGCTCTTACCAACAGCACCTTGACAGATCATCTATCAACTAAACAATTTACATATGCATGTCTGTTGACGTCCAAATTGACGTCTGTCGTCCTATCACACAATTAGCATTCCGCACGACTGATTCACTACGAGTAGTGTTAAAGTAAACAACATCGACATTGTGCTAGCAGAGTAAGAAGGAATATTTGTAGTCATGTTGACACGCTTTTGCTTCTATGGCATTCCGTTCGCATTTACTTGATGTATTTTTAACAAAGCTAGTTATTACTGTGCGTCTGTGTCGAGGCCTCAGATAGCAGTGGTGTCTTCGCATGACAGAACCTTAAAACACCGATTTGCTGCATTGTATGTCTACAGATTTCCCGTACACAGTAGGCCCTTCTTTCCGTGCACAGTAGGCCCTTCTTTCCGTGCACAGTAGGCCCTTCTTCCTGTACACAGTAGGCCCTTCTTCCCGTACACAGTAGGCCCTTCTTTCCGTGCACAGTAGGCCCTTCTTCCCGTGCACAGTAGACCCTTCTTTCCGTGCACAGTAGGCCCTTCTTTCCGTGCACAATAGGCCCTTCTTTCCGTACACAGTAGGCCCTTCTTTCCGTACACAGTAGGCTCTACTTTCCATGCACGGTAGGCCCTTCTTTCCGTGCACAGTAGGCCCTTCTTTCCGTGCACAGTAGGCCCTTCTTTCTGTACACAGTAGGCCCTTCTTTCCGTGCACAGTAGGCCCTTCTTTCCGTGCACAGTAGGCCCTTCTTTCCGTGCACAGTAGGCCCTTCTTTCCTTGCACAGTAAGCCCTTCTTTCCGTGCACAGTAGGCCCTTCTTTCCGTGCACAGTAGGCCCTTCTTTCCTTGCACAGTAGGCCCTTCTTTCCATACACAGTAGGCCCTTCTTTCCGTACACAGTAGGCCCTTCTTTCCGTGCACAGTAGGCCCTTCTTTCCGTGCACAGTAGGCCCTTCTTTCCATACACAGTAGGCCCTTCTTTCCGTACACAGTAGGCCCTTCTTTCCGTACACAGTAGGCCCTTCTTTCCGTACACAGTAGGCCCTTCTTTCCGTGCACAGTAGGCCCTACCTAGTAGGCATCCACATGATTATTTCTATGGGAGACAAATAACTTTGTGATAACATACGCCATGTAATATTTACATTTATCAAAATGTCGACTTTCAATACACAGTTATATCATCATATATAATTATTTAACAAAACCAGCAAACAATCCACTCGCTATAAAATACATAAATAAAAAAAAATCCAGATCGAGAGGCAGGGGGGGTTGCACAAGAGCCCCCTTTGCTCCTTCTTCAGCAGCCCCTACACCCACGGGACATTCAGCGTGAAATAACAATAGAAACAGACAAAACAAAAACATGCATAATATAACATTTTATTATCAGGAATACTGGCACGTAGCAACAAGATCATGTAAACCTTAAACATGCAGCTTAATTACTTGTTTTACATTAAGCACTCTTGGTGTAACACATGTAATTAAATGTTTTACATTAAGCACTCTTGGTGTAACACATGTAATTAAATGGTTTACATGTTATACCTTACAAATAAAACAAACAAGGACATATGGTAGATATCACATCGTTTCATTTCACGTCAATTATTCCAATACGCATGATCTTACAAACTACCTGTAAGAAAATCAGCTTTTCAACAGGTCGATCTGCCGGGGATACTGATGTAGTCAGAAGCATTATGACGTGCTGCACAAAGCATTTCACAGTCGTCGGAGTAAACCCTGCTGCACCAATTATACGACGTCTGTGACGTGAGACACTGGTATCTGAATACAAGGCACCAGTATATAATGTAAACAATGCACTAGCATAACATCACCAGTTGAACAGTTTACCAATTTAATTAGTATTTTTTTCAAGTGTCATAACACCATTTTTGGGCAGAGAACTTTAGACCAGTATATCCTGACCCTGAGCTGTTGAGCAAGTGGGAATAGGAGCAGCTCCTTTAGCTCCTAGCTTCACAAATCCCAAGCTGCCACCACATGAAAGCAATGTTACCTGGACTTATAGAAATATAGTTCAGAACATACACATTCACGCTACCATACACAGCAACCAGCCTGTCTGAAATGTCTATAACCTAAGATCTAAGGAACATCGTCGTGTATTATGTGAAATTAGCCACATGTATTTTAATGCCAACTTCCGTCTTCCTCTTGCGGTCTCCCGATCCTCCAAGATCAATAACCGCTGTTCTCCTCTGCTGGTTCTCTACGGCTTTCCTGCGGACAGAAATTCTCTTTACAATTAACAACATACAACAAGTTGTCACCTAAGGGGCTTTGTAAATCTAAAAAAAATCCAATAATCCCCAAAAAGTTTGATGTGGGTGGGTGGGTGGGTGGGTGGGTGGGTGGGTGGGTCAAGGGTCCACTCAGATAAAAAATGGAAAATTGTGAAATCACAATTAAATTTACCATTTTTGAGGGTGGGTGGGTGGGGTCAATCCTATGCAAAATATTTTTGGATTATTGGATTTTTTTATTTACAAAGCCCCTAAAGTGATAAGTTCCAGATAGCAAGTGGACAAAAAAGCCATTGGCTTATCAAGAGTCCAACAGTTTTTCATTTATGTGTAACCTGCCCTTACTAGATATTTGTCCATTTTATTTTTAAACATATTCACACTGTTCGTTTACTAATGCTACGTTGTGCCCTCTGGTTCTATATACTTTAAATATGAAGACAATTATTTCTATCAATATCATCATAACCATTTAATATTTAAAAAAACTTCTACTTGGTCTCATGTTACTCTCTTGGTCTCTAGTTTGTAGGTAGCTCAGTTCTCGAATCAGCTTAGCTGTTCTGCTTTGTATTATTTCTAGCTTATATACATAGGGTCAATAGTGACCCATTCTGCTTATATATACCGGAGCAACTTGTCACTGGTGAAGACTGAATCTAACTGTAACATTTGCACAAACATTTTGGAAGTCACTTCGTGTGCTGTATCACAAGTTTGATTGACAGTATGTGAAAGTGATGCCAGGCAGCGATTGATGTCACTGGAGGGCAAACACGTCACTTGTTGTTTGTGTAACATGATTTTTATGAGTAAACATTGCAAGAAATATTATCTTTTGTTTTGTGCTTTGAAATTATTTCCAACACCAGATATTACCATGTTATTTTTGCACAGGGAACATGTGGACTCTAGGTTGTTCAAGGCTCCAAAACTTGACTCAACTATAAAAGCATCATATAACCATGTTATTTTTGCACAGGGAACATGTGGACTCTAGGTTGTTCAAGGCTCCAAAACTTGACTCAACTATAAAAGCATCATATAACCATGTAAAAACCACTGACTCCAAAATAACCAATTTCTACTGGCAATCTACTTTAAAACTGACCGTTTCTGTTTCTCTTCAGCTTCCATCTGTTGCCTAGCCTTGGTTACATCGTCTTCATCTGTGCCAAAGTCATCCGAGTTCAGTGGGTCAGACTGCAGATCCTGAACACATTAACAAATTAGACGACTTTGACCAGTCAGGTGTACCATGTACTGACCACAGTGCAAATCACCTACAAAAGAGACTTTTTGTATGAATGTTATTTTAGTAAACAAAAAACATGGGTGGAAATTTTACATTTTGTCTTAACAGTTTTTGTGTGGGGCCTCAAGTATACCTATCCCGGGTGCCTGTATTAAACAAATTGAATAACAAAAAGTAAAATTGCCACCGATGTTTCTATGTTCAGGCCCTGTAGATAACGTTCATATAAAAGATTACTTGACAAACTATTTACACGACAGGGTACTCCACACTAATATTTCAGTGCACATCACAACTGTGTATAATACTGGTATATGTAAAACACATCTAATTAGTATTTTGTACAATAGAACAAACTATGTAGTTTAGCGCACTTGTATAGCCCCATTCAAACTGCTTCTTGCTACTTTCTGGCATAGATTTACATAACAACACATAGATTGATGCTGAAATGTAGTATTCAAGTAATCCAACAGGGGCATCCCTGCAGATTAATTGTAGAAAGTAGTATTAAATAATCTGACAGGTGGCGCCACTCAGAATAATGCCTGGATGTGGCATTATAAAAATCAGCAGGTGGCGCCAATGCAGAACTGATCACTGACACACGCAGGCCCCTATTTCTATCATTGTATGCATACATTACTTATTAACATTATATATTAAGTTGCCAAAAGTTGCCTGGCTATTGCAGATTTGGATCTCATCCTATGCCAGAATGTTGATTGCCTTGTTGATTGACCACCAGAAGAACATGTAGTATCCAATCTCCAATATACGCTATAGAGAGACTATCCAATGAAAAGAAAAATTAAAAGCTGCGCCAAAATATACCAAACAACAAAAGACATGCAAACTGCTTAACATATATTTTTACAGAGACTGTTTTGAAGATTTCCATCAGCAAGTTGGCAGCACACTATCTGATCGCTTATACGCCTCTATTAGTTCTCATTAGGTCTCATTGATGCCACGCAACGTATCCATCACATGGAAGTGATGAATATGGCGGTCTTGTCTTGTAGTGATCACCCGAGGTCGTGCAGTTCATGGCCGATAATTTATGACTCCAGCGGCTATTGTGTCAATGATAGCACTGGTGACACTGCTGTGTCAATGATAGCACTGGTGACACTTACATAGGTGTCAACATCTAATCATGACAATGTGGGAAAGTACTCATGAACAAGTGGGGACCCCCTCCACCCACCTTATGCCGTTTTTAGTGGTTTTTAACTTGTTGTTTTACGGGTCATCATTTTGATGAGTTTTTCTTGTTTGTGTTGAACGCACAACGTAGAAAATGTGAAATCACTTGAGACCAAACAAATAAAATATAGAATGGCCTTGTGTGCGACAAATGTATCAATATTAATGAGAATTTTATTTGTGTTTGAAAATTACAAAAAGCGGGACATTTCATCCAAAAAGTGGGAAAAAAGCAGTGTTTCCTGCACGAAGGTGGCAATGTTAACACAAATGCAAACCTCTCAAATTTCACACGTGCCCAAACAGGCCCCAACCAAACCAGACTGGACCATGTAGAACGTGTGCCCTGCACGAGGTTATTGACTTAATGGAGACACCACATGCCCAAATAGGCCCCAACCAAACCAGACTGGACCATGTAGAACGTATGCCCTGCACGAGGTTATTGACTTAATGGAGACACCACATGCCCAAATAGGCCCCAACCAAACCAGACTGGACCATGTAGAACGTGTGCCCTGCACGAGGTTATTGACTTAATGGAGACACCACATGCCCAAATAGGCCCCAACCAAACCAGGCTGGACCATTTAGAACGTATGCCCTGCACGAGGTTATTGACTTAATGGAGACACCACATGCTACACTAACACAAAAGTTTGGCAAGTTCATTATAACATGACAAAACATACGTTAACATATTTGCATTTCTTTTGTTGTTCAGCGTATATTACGTAAAGGACATTGATTTTGTTCCAGGCTTCACACTTGCCTTCACACCGATCTCATCGCCATCACTGATGTGATATGGCGCCAACCTCACGTTCAACTTGTTATGACCTCTCTTCTTACTCTTCTGTTGTTTCGGCCGTCTGACGTTCTTCTGAAACCACATCAAAATTACAGATATCATCCTGCACATTTCTCATAAATGTCAAGCAACCAGACCCAAATTCTCAAAACACTTACAAGTTTATAACCCAAGTTTTCCATTAAATATGGCGACAAAACTATCCCGAGGGGTTCACTGATGGAATATCTGGGTGAATATTATGTAATGTGCTAAAAACTGAATAGGTCTACTGAAGTATTACATAAGCCATATTGAATCTCAGCCAAGACTGGCAGGCTTGCAGTCTAATCTGAAATTTTTTATGTTATTATGATATTAAATATTCCATGAGTGAACAATGGACAGTTTTGCCGCCATATTTGTGGAGAACTTGAGTTAAGTAATTCTAAGTTTTTCGAAAATATGGGCCTTGATTTCATATTTTGGAGTTTTTGGTCAATATAATATCATGTTGGATCAAAACACAGGTTACCTTGAGTTGGCAGTAAATTATCAAACAATCCTGTGTCCTGCACACAGATTCCAATAGCTGCTAGCATCTATAATTGCACAACTGAGACTGTTGGTGACTTCACTACATGGCAGATACAGTGATTCAAAGGTCAACATAACCACAAATAAATGGCATCAGTTATTGGAAGAAACAAACTTTATTCAAACGGCATCAATCCAAAAATATTAGTAATTAGAAAAAAACAGTGCACTAATGTCGTACAGCGGACATTCGCTATAAGGAACATGTTTGGACTTGGTCAAACTGATCTAAACTATAAAAAAGTTGTGACTGTGTCTGTCTGTTGCCTCACATCTCCGCCAGTTTCCCATGCATGGGGCTGACATTTTGTAGGTGTGTCCGGGGACCCACAGGGATGATTAAAATGAAAAAAAATCCACGGGGGATGGGAACCTTCATATGTAGTGTAATTCATAGTTACATACAATTGTTCTCAAAGACACGTGCTTTCGATGACTGTTTTGAGTTACATAATCTATATCAAACATCCATATAAGTTCCTTCGTACAGTACGAACATATCATGAAAACAGCCCGTTACGTGCGGGCCACATAAAAAACTTGGCAGTGAGCACTGAGAAAACACAGCTAAAAGTGATAGATATATATAGACGCGGCTTTTAGTAAAACAGACTTATGGCTGCCATTTTGAGACAAACCCTCCACCAATCGTTCCATAAACTTGTGTAATTTTGCTCATGAATACGTTCATTTCACATGCTGCTTTTCAGCGTCGTACATGTTGTAGTTTTATCAAACTTTTAATTAGATGACATTTCCTGGTGGTTAGTGATAACAGAAATGTCAATAGATACACCCTGAATCACCCCCTCACCTGACCAGCGGCGCCATCTTTGATCACAAGCCACATGTGTTTGTCATGGAAGTGTTTCGCTAGGACGATCAGCTCGAAGGGTTTCACGAGGAAGTCTGCAATGCTCTGTCTCAGATTCACAGGGTCGGCGCCACGCCCCAAGTTCCACACAAACTCCCGGGGGGCTTGGTAGGTTCGCGACCCCGGCACACGCTCCAAGAGATTCAACACAACCTGGTTGCCACTGAAGCAAACAGAGAAATGCAAACTTTCATTTCTCTGTCATGATTTCTATTCATAAGAAACTATTTTTATTTATGTTTTTTAGGGATGTTTCTATCTGGAGCTGGTGGCTTTGTATGGCAGCCTTGCTAAATTCTTGTTGAATTGTGATTCGAGGAAACCCACTTGACTCAGAGATAAAGATGACCTAGGCAGTCACACTCACAAGTCGCCACTACTCGTTACTCATATGTGTCAATATTGTGTAATGTCACATATGTACGCCTTGTTAAATTATACATCTATTGGGAAGAGCTATTTACTTCAATCAATTGGTTAAATTTGCCAACCTCCACTAGTTAATTACCACTGATTAACGGCACCCAATAAACAAGATTGCACAACAAAGGCCCAGCAACAGGAACTGACCACATTGTGAGGCATGCTAGTGTGTTAAATATGCTCTTAACATCGTGACTTTGTTTGTGTTGGGATTACTTTGGGGATAATTGGCTTGCACGAAACACCTGTTGCTACAACAAACATAAGTGAATAATATGAAGATAGAGCACACGATTTTTACACAGCACAGATGAAAATACAATATCCAAAGGTTTTTAAAGAGTAGCTGGCATGAAAATACTCACTCGAGGTTTTCCTCATGCCCAAGTTTTTGGACTGCCAACACTGAGGATGACGTCACTTTGAGCCGTCTGGAAAAACAAAGTTCTTGTGAATATCTAACTTTACAAATAATATACAATTAAAAATATTATAATTATCCAACATTAATAATCCCCCATTAAAAGTGGAGATTTCTGCCAGATATTTGTGTAAATTTTTGAAAACAACAAGATATAATTTGCCACAAAGAGCGAGTCTGTACATTCAAGTTTTTCCATATAGCCCACACTACCCCAGTTACATTTGTACACAAGTTTATTTTGTTTACATTTTACCATAAACAAATAAAGGGACACACAAACGTTTAGCACCTACATAGCATTAGATTTACACAAGTAGAACGTGGTTTTATGCACAAACCTTTAAATTTTATTTCTCAGATAAATTAATTGGTGAAAAAATAAGCAAATACATTCAGTAGGAGTAACTTGTATCATATGATAGCATTATCCAATGAAATGCAGACAACACTTACTGCAGTGACTGGGTAGCCAATCGCAGAACAGTACCAAGATGACCATTTTCTATGAGTCTCACTCGTAGAAATAGTGGAGTGGGAATTGCATCTATCATCTTGGGTAGAGTCATTATTTGCTGCTTGAGGTCATCCAAGGTGGACTCCTTTGAAATAATGACTTCTCCCAGTGACCTTGTTTGTAAGTCTGTGACATTTTCTCGTTCTGTGGTCCCTGTAATTCATCTATGTGTATAAACTGCATAATATATACGTATTTGAATGCCTATTTTTCAAAAAAACATTATAGAATCCATCTGCTAACATGATAAACAACAGGACTGTATGAATGTCCCACCTTTCAGAAAAATCTCCAACATTTTATACAAGATGTCAATTTGGCCTGGACTGAATCAATCATTTGGCCAACTAGTTAGTCAGTCAGTGCATTATGACCGTGAAGAGATGTAATAATGATCAGTCTCCACGAATGTTATAAGATTGGATGTCACCAAACTAAGCAGTATACAAGGCGGTAATATTTAGATTTGCATGTTCAAAATCACACAATCATATCATATTCAACAGCATTTTATTCACGCATACTTAGCGTGCTTCACAATGTGACAGTGGCGCCCCACACACTTAGCTTGCTTCACAATGTGACAGTGGCGCCTCACTCACTTAGCATGTCTTACAATGTGACAGTGGTGCCCAACTCACTTAGCATGTCTTACAATGTGACAGTGGCGCCCCACTCACTTAGCATGTCTTACAATGTGACAGTGGTGCCCAACACACTTAGCATGTCTTACAATGTGACAATGGCGCCCCACTCACTTAGCATGTCTTACAATGTGACAGTGGCACACCACACACTTAGCATGTCTTACCATGTGACAGTGGTGCCCAACTCACTTAGCATGTCTTACAATGTGACAGTGGCGCCCCACTCACTTAGCATGTCTTACCATGTGACAGTGGTGCCCCACACACTTAGCATGTCTTACAATGTGACAGTGGTGCCCAACTCACTTAGCATGTCTTACAATGTGACAGTGGCGCCCCACACACTTAGCATGTCTTACAATGTGACAGTGGTGCCCAACACACTTAGCATGTCTTACAATGTGACAGTGGCGCCCCACACACTTAGCATGTCTTACAATGTGACAGTGGTGCCTAACTCACTTAGCATGTCTTACAATGTGACAGTGTCGCCCCACACACTTAGCATGTCTTACAATGTGACAGTGGTGCCTAACTCACTTAGCATGTCTTACAATGTGACAGTGGCGCCCCACACACTTAGCATGTCTTACAATGTGACAGTGGTGCCCCACACACTTAGCCTGCCTCACAATGTGACAGTGTTTACGTACATCTTATTAAACGTCTTTTATGCACCTGGAAAGGGCCCCCATAAAGTTTGTATCAGACCCCCCACATTGTTATTACAGCACTGCTAAAATGTCAGCGGGCCTACACAAAAGAGGGAAAGACGCCTACCATTGATGCCAAGTTCAGCAGCTGAGATCTTACTTTCTACATCGTTTGATGGCGCTGGATGCAGCCAGATCGACAGTTTTAGGAAACCCTACAGATAGAGACAGTAAACAGAAATGATACATGCACAAGCTAAGACTATACAAAATTCAACATTCCAAATTTTTTTATTTTGCCTTTCAATTAAAATTGTTCCTTCTTGTAAACATTTGTATTCACGTATATATAAATGGACACAAATTCTTTGAATTAAATCTTAGAAGTTTGGGCATGAGAAACATTTATGAATATGCCATCGTCAATTGATTTCACCCATCATGAACCAGGCTTGTTGATGTTCAACTATGTAGTGTATGAATAGTAAAGTAAAATGCTCTGTTCCTCCTCAGTTAAAGGTTCCTCCTCAAATAAAGGTCCCTCCTCAGTTAAAGGTCCCTCCTCAAATAAAGGTCCCTCCTCAATTAAAGGTCCCTCCTCAGTTAAAGGTTCCTCCTCAAATAAAGGTCCCTCCTCAATTAAAGGTTCATCCTCAATTAAAGGTCACTCCTCAAATAAAGGTCCCTCCTCAATTAAAGGTTCCTCCTCAATAAATTTTTTTTAAGTCTCATTTAAAGTTCATCTTGCAAAAAATCAAACCTGCTTAGTATCCACTGCAACATGCTGGCTTGTTTGTCCTCATAACATGCTAGGAAATATTAGTGACACTGTCATACTTATTTGTATGTCATTTACTTCCTTGGGGATTTTCTCAAAATGATACAATTTTGTATTCTGTGGCTATTTTTTCACATTTACAATTTTTTTTGTAAAATCTAGTAACGTAACCAAATAGATGAAAAACTCAAAATATTATTAATCTGGAATAGTATATAGTATTTCAACTACAATGATATAATAGTATATAGTATTTCAACTACAATGATATAATAGTATATAGTATTTCAACTACAATGATATAATAGTATATAGTATTTCAACTACAATGATATAATAGCCTCCCCAGCTACCTTAATGTTTTGTCAAACATTTATTGAAGCGAAAATGGAAACACTGAAAATTTGCAAATTTCACCCATGGTGAAATTTTTTAACTTTGTTATGAGATCAGACAGAGGATGGAAGTCACGCCACTGTGTTGAGCCTTACCAGATCTAACGACTAAAGTCAATTCTTACGATGATTTAAACCAAATTAGATATTTTATTTCTTAAATCGACTGCAGATGTTACATAAACTATTCACACACTACATCTTCGGACATCAACTAACTGGATTTGAAATAGGTTAAATCTGTTGAGGATGGAGTCCACACTTTTGTTAAAATCATAGAAATAGTCGACTCTGATCATTAGACCGGGTAACTTGCCAATTTCTGACCAGATCTGGTCGAAAATAATTTATTAGTTTGTCTGATGATTTCACCAAAATAACATACACATCTGCACAAACAAGCCAGCATGTTAGGTAACATTTTTCGTGATATGAGTCTGAAATGAGACTATTGAAAAAAAGTTTAGTACGCATCTGTTGGTTTATGGTACAGATGCAGTGGCGCTGTTTCTGCTGGTTTATGGTACAGATGCAGTGGCGCTGTTTCTGCTGGTTTATGGTACAGATGCAGTGGCGCTGTTTCTGCTGGTTTATGGTACAGATGCAGTGGCGCTGTTTCTGCTGGTTTATGGTACAGATGCAGTGGCGCTGTTTCTGCTGGTTTATGGTACAGATGCAGTGGCGCTGTTTCTGCTGGTTTATGGTACAGATGAAGTGGCGCTGTTTCTGCTGGTTTATGATACAGATGCAGTGGCGCTGTTTCTGCTGGTTTATGGTACAGATGCAGTGGCGCTGTTTCTGCTGGTTTATGGTACAGATGCAGTGGCGCTGTTTCTGCTGGTTTATGGTACAGATGCAGTGGCGCTGTTTCTGCTGGTTTATGGTACAGATGCAGTGGCGCTGTTTCTGCTGGTTTATGGTACAGATGCAGTGGCGCTGTTTCTGCTGGTTTATGGTACAGATGCAGTGGCGCTGTTTCTGCGTGTCATGGAGCATCAACAGTTATTTCTTATGTGCCCATTTCAAAACATTGACGTTTTATACTAAAGAAAGTTGGTTTCGTTGTTGGGGGAGGTTGGGAGGGGGGAAGGGGAGGGGGGAGGGGGGAAGGGGGGTTGCTTCAGTTAGCATCGTACATTGATGTATTAGAAAAATATTCTTTTACGTTCATAGTTCATTTTATGATGAAAGAGGAACAAATAAGTAACATTCTACTACAATCTATAGTATGTGTATGTATATGTGGTATGTGTATGTGGTATGTGGTATGTATATGTGGTATGTGTATGTGGTATGTATAAGTGGTATGTGGTATGTATATGTGGTATGTGTATGTGGTATGTGGTATGTATATGTGGTATGTGTATGTGGTATGTGTATGTGTATGTATATGTGGTATGTGTATGTGGTATGTGTATGTGGTATGTGGTATGTATATGTGGTATGTGTATGTGGTATGTGTATGTGGTATGTATAAGTGGTATGTGTGTGTGGTATGTATATGTGGTATGTGTATGTGGTATGTGTATGTGGTATGTGTATGTGGTATGTGGTATGTATATGTGGTATGTGTATGTGTATGTGGTATGTGTATGTGGTATGTGTATGTGGTATGTGTATGTGGTATGTCGTATGTATATGTGGTATGTGTATGTGGTATGTGTATGTGGTATGTATAAGTGGTATGTGTATGTGGTATGTATATGTGGTATGTGTATGTGGTATGTGTATGTGGTATGTGTATGTGGTATGTGTATGTGTATGTGGTATGTGTATGTGGTATGTGGTATGTATATGTGGTATGTGTATGTGGTATGTGTATGTGGTATGTATAAGTGGTATGTGTATGTGGTATGTATATGTGGTATGTGTATGTGGTATGTGTATGTGGTATGTGTATGTGGTATGTATATGTGGTATGTGTATGTGGTATGTGTATGTATATGTGGTATGTGTATGTGGTATGTGTATGTGGTATGTGGTATGTATATGTGGTATGTGTATGTGGTATGTGTATGTGGTATGTATAAGTGGTATGTGTATGTGGTATGTATATGTGGTATGTGTATGTGGTATGTGTATGTGGTATGTGTATGTGGTATGTATATGTGGTATGTGTATGTGGTATGTGTATGTGGTATGTGTATGTGGTATGTGTATGTGGTATGTGTATGTGGTATGTATATGTGGTATGTGTATGTGGTATGTGTATGTGGTATGTATAAGTGGTATGTGTATGTGGTATGTATATGTGGTATGTGTATGTGGTATGTGTATGTGGTATGTGGTATGTGTATGTGGTATGTGGTATGTATATGTGGTATGTGTATGTGGTATGTGTATGTGGTATGTATAAGTGGTATGTGTATGTGGTATGTATATGTGGTATGTGTATGTGGTATGTGTATGTGGTATGTGTATGTGGTATGTATATGTGGTATGTGTATGTGGTATGTGTATGTGGTATGTGGTATGTGTATGTGGTATGTGTATGTGGTATGTGTATGTGGTATGTGTATGTGGTATGTGTATGTGGTATGTGTATGTGGTATGTGTATGTGTATATGGTATGTGATATGTGTATGTGGTATGTGTTTGTGGTATGTATATGTGGTATGTGGTATGTGTATGTGGTATGTATATGTGGTATGTGTATGTGGTATGTGTATATGGTATGTGGTATGTATATGTGGTATGTGTATGTGGTATATGTACGTGGTATGTGGTATGTGTATGTGGTATGTAGTATGTGTATGTGGTATGTGTATGTGGTATGTATATGTGGTATGTGTATATGGTATGTCGTATGTGTATGTGGTATGTGTTGGCTACAGCAGGAAGGACATGATGAGGTGCACGAGTATCCACAGGTCCATGTCAAAAAATGTGTATGTGGTATGTGCATGTGGTATGTGCATGTGGTATGTGTATGTGGTATGTGTATGTGGTATGTGTATGTGGTATGTGTATGTGGTATGTGTATGTGGTATGTGTATGTGGTATGTGGTATGTGTATGTGGTATGTGTATGAGGTATGTGGTATGTGGTATGTGTGTGTGGTATGTGTGTGTGGTATGTGTGTGTGGTATGTGTGTGTGGTATGTGTGTGTGGTATGTGTGTGTGGTATGTGTGTGTGGTATGTGTGTGTGTGATATGTGTGTGTGGTATGTGTGTGTGGTATGTGTGTGTGTGGTATGTGTGTGTGGTATGTGTGTGTGGTATGTGTGTGTGGTATCTGTGTGTGGTATGTGCATGTGGTATGTGCATGTGGTATGTGCATGTGGTATGTGCATGTGGTATGTGTATGTGGTATGTGTATGTGGTATGTGTATGTGGGATGTGTATGTGGCATGTGTATGTGGTATGTGTATGTGGTATGTGTATGTGGTATGTGTATGTGGTATGTGTATGTGGTATGTGGTATGTGGTATGTGGTATGTGTATGTGGTATGTGTATGTGGTATGTGTATGTGGTATGTGGTATGTGTATGTGGTATGCATATGTGGTATGTGTACGTGGTATGTGCATGTGGTATGTGCATGTGGTATGTGCATGTGGTATGTGCATGTGGTATGTGTATGTGGTATGTGTATGTGGTATGTGTATGTGGTATGTGGTATGTGTATGTGGTATGTGTATGTGGTATGTGTATGTGGTATGTGTATGTGGTATGTGTATGTGGTATGTGTATGTGGTATGTGTATGTGGTATGTGTATGTGTGTGTGGTATGTGTGTGTGGTATGTGTGTGTGGTATGTGTGTGTGTGGTATGTGTGTGTGGTATGTGTGTGTGGTATGTGTGTGTGGTATGTGTGTGTGGTATGTGTGTGTGGTATATGTATGTGGTATATGTATGTGGTATGTGTATGTGGTATGTGTATGTGGTATGTGTATGTGGCATGTGTATGTGGCATGTGTATGTGGCATGTGTATGTGGCATGTGTATGTGGTATGTGTATTTGGTATGTGTATGTGGTATGTGTATGTGGTATGTGTATGTGGTATGTGTATGTGATATGTGTATGTGGTATGTTTATGTGGTATGTGTATGTGGTATGTGTATGTGTATATGGTATGTGATATGTGTATGTGGTATGTGTTTGTGGTATGTATATGTGGTATGTGTATGTGGTATGTGTATGTGGTATGTATATGTGGTATGTGTATGTGGTATGTGTATATGGTATGTGGTATGTATATGTGGTATGTGTATGTGGTATATGTACGTGGTATGTGGTATGTGTATGTGGTATGTAGTATGTGTATGTGGTATGTGTATGTGGTATGTATATGTGGTATGTATATGTGGTATGTGTATATGGTATGTCGTATGTGTATGTGGTATGTGTTGGCTACAGCAGGAAGGACATGATGAGGTGCACGAGTATCCACAGGTCCATGTCAAAAAATGTGTATGTGGTATGTGCATGTGGTATGTGCATGTGGTATGTGCATGTGGTATGTGCATGTGGTATGTGTATGTGGTATGTGGTATGTGTATGTGTATGTGGTATGTGTATGTGGTATGTGTATGAGGTATGTGGTATGTGTATGTGGTATGTGTATGTGGTATGTGTGTGTGGTATGTGTGTGTGGTATTTGTGTGTGGTATGTGTGTGTGTGGTATGTGTGTGTGGTATGTGTGTGTGGTATGTGTGAGTGGTATGTGTGTGTGGTATGTGTGTGTGGTATGTGTGTGTGGTATGTGGTATGTGGTATGTGTATGTGGTATGTGTATGTGGTATGTGGCATGTGTAATGTGTATGTGGTATGTGTATGTGGTATGTGTATGTGGTATGTGGTATGTATATGTGGTATGTGTATGTGATATGTGGTATGTGTATGTGGTATGTATATGTGGTATGTGTATGTGGTATGTGTTTGTGGTATGTATATGTGGTATGTGTATGTGGTATGTGTATGTGGTATGTGTATGTGGTATGTATATGTGGTATGTGTATGTGGTATGTGTATATGGTATGTGGTATGTATATGTGGTATGTGTATGTGGTATATGTACGTGGTATGTGGTATGTGTATGTGGTATGTATATGTGGTATGTGTATGTGGTATGTGTATGTGGTATGTATATGTGGTATGTATATGTGGTATGTGTATATGGTATGTCGTATGTGGTATGTGTTGACTACAGCAGGAAGGACATGATGAGGTGCACGAGTATCCACAGGTCCATGTCAAAAGTTTCACGGGGGACAGAGATTAAATGAAATCAGTTTATGTAACGTCATACAATAATGTTTTGAGATTGTTCCTTAGGGCTAGAAATTAATAACTTAATTATACATAAATATATAGAAACACAATCTCCTCATTGTTTTTGTCATCATAACATAATTATGCATATAGTGCCACCTATTGATTTATGAGATGATGACAAAACGAATGTACACGTGGCAGCACCTAGTTGACACCACTAAGTGCCAAGAGAAATATTCAATAACATTGACTACAATTATTATTACTGGTTTTGGAAAGTCAAACTATGTGTTGTTGCACCTTTGGAGGGAGTTTTCCCCTTTCGAGGAGTAAGTGATCCCCGTCTCTGAGGTGACACTGTTCCAAGGTAGCTGTAAGGTCATCCAGTATGTCCGCTGCCTCTCGACACCAGTTGGTCTGACGTAGGTGCCATTCGTCACCTGAAGTGTCAACAGACCTAGTCACATGGATGTTATGATGACAGACAGGACACAATGTCCAGAGGGTGTGGCTCCGGGATGATCTGATTTAAGACCTTTTTAAGATCAATACTAGTAGTAGAATGTTACACACATGCATGCATGTCAATGTGCGTGCACACACATGCATGCATGTCACCATGCGTGCACACACATGCATGCATGTCACCATGCGTGCACACAGCCTATGTACCTGGTGTAAACCAATGGACACAATCTATTATGCTGCTTACATTTGACAAAATTAATTGCAAACAAATAATAAACTCAGAAATAGCTGTCGACCATATTATATATATAAATATATATATATATATATAATTATATATATACTCTTCCAAGTGTGCCATAGTTAACATGTAATTATGCAGTAATGACATCATACCAGAACTTTGTCATAGAAATTACTCCACAGCCCCACATATGCAATTTTGGTGGCTTGCATAACATGATGTGGTTTCATTTTGATTTGGTAAAGGTGAAATTTCACTCCTTCATTCATTGATCTTCACATTGAAGCCACAGGGGTAATTCCCTTCAAAGGTTTTCTCAGTAAGAAGCCTCGAGTTAATATCCACCACAGTTGTATTAGATACCAATTCAAGCCTTAATCCTTTCTCTGTTAAATTATTCCTCTTTTTATGTAAGCCAGGAAGTCCACAATGAAAGGGTTTTTCTTCAGTTAGCCATGAATTGCACGAGTGAGCACTAATGAAAACCATCAGTACTGTGTCACAACAGAGTCTTAAACAAGGATGTGGTGGTCTGCTTGCCTGGAGCCAAAATAGAGGCGATAACTGAGAGGGTAAAAAACATCGTAGGCTCGGGTAAGGGTGGATCTGTTTTAGTACACGTAGGGACAAATAACGTAGAGAGGGAGGGTACAACTGCCATAGTTAGGAAATATAGGCAGTTGGTCAGAACACTAAAACAGACGCGGGTTGAGCAGGTAATACTGTCAGGGATTTTACCTGTAATGGGCAGGAGGGGTCACAAATATCGAAATTGTCGGGGGATGGCAATTAACATGTTAGTCCAGAAGCTATGTAGGGAAGAGGAAGTTGGATTTGTGGATTTATGGGGAAGTTTTGTTGGGAGGGCTGATATGTACATGAAGGATGGGTTTCATTTAAGTGGAAAGGGGGCGGCAGTATTCGCGGACAAACTTTCAGCAGCAGTAGATAGTGACTTGGGTACAATGACAAATATTTTTGGAAGTAAACATTCTTTAAACTAGAAGTGCAGGGGGGGTTACCTAGAGGTGTCTCAAGCAGAACAAGAGGCCACTAGCACAGTTAAACCAATATCAAATCATCCGAAAAACATCTCTGAAAAAGGTTATAGATGTGTATGTTTAAATGCAAGGAGCATAGTAAATAAGAAAAACGAATTAAACATTATGGTAGAAGATATTGACCCTCACATAATTGGTATAACTGAATCATGGGCCAACATAGATATAACAGATGCTGAATTAGGACTGACAGGATATGTAATGTTTAGGAAAGATCGAATAGGAAGAAGGGGCGGGGGAGTTATTTTATATGTTAAAGAATCTATTCAGGCTTATGAAATAAAACTAGAAAGGGAAGCAGATTGTGATGAAGCTGTTTGGTGCAAAATTGTTTCAGGAAATTCAAAATTAACTATTGGATTAGTTTACCGAAGTCCAAACATAAACGAAGAGGACAACACAAAAATAAAAAACGCTATAAAGGAAGTTAGTAAAGGGGAATGTATCATAATGGGAGATTTTAACCATGGACACATACAATGGAATTCTTTAGAGAGCACAGGGATTGAGGACCAACAATTTCTATTTTTAATCCAGGATAGCTTTCTTACTCAGCACGTACTAGAACCAACCAGGGGAGAAAATGTATTAGATATAGTTTTGTCATCACAGAAAGAATTAGTGGACAATGTAAAAATATTTGAACCATTGGGTAATAGTGACCATAATCAAATACATTTTGACATCAATGTAAAATCAGAAAATAAAAAAATGAAAACGTACAAGAGAAACTTCCACAAAGGTAACTACAAAGATATGAGAAAATACTTAGCAAAGCTAGATTGGAATAACATGCTGATGAATAAGACCGCAATTGAATGTTGGAATATTCTAAAATATGAAATTGAGAGTATCATCGATAAATTTGTTCCCTTCCAAAAACAAGGAAAACAGTGTAGAAAGAAACACTTGTCAAAAGAGGCTATTAGAAAAATAATGCTAAAACAAACTATGTGGAGGGTTTATAGGCGTACCAGAAAGGACGAAGACTACGCAAAATACAAAGAGGCACTTAATGCAGCTACAACTGAAATCAGACAATCTAAAAGAAGCTATGAGCAAAAACTAGCATGTAACATAAAAAATGACAGCAAGAGTTTTTATGCATATGTTAGGAGTAAACAAAACGTACAAGATAAGGTTGGACCTCTAGAAGACAGTGCTGGAAATATAATATCACAGGGGTTTTTAATGGCGGAAGACCTAAATGGTTACTTCAGTTCAGTGTTTACCAAAGAAGATATTAGTTCATTACCAGTTGCTGATGCTAAAATAAATAAAAAAGTAGAAACAAAAGTAGACCACGACTCACGAGCCCACAAGCATAAGAACGAAAATAGTACTTTTTAAGTTCAACCCGTGCAGACAAACACACACTTCCACACACTGGTAAGACAACAAAAGATTGTAAGGCACACCAGTTTACACGAACGCTTTATTCAGCTTGAGCAGCAATTGCTGCTCAAACTCTGCATCCCCGATGCACGCACGCGGTGCGGACTTTATGCGAAATACCGACGACAAATAAGGCCACGGGTGCTGTAGTTGTGTCAGCGCCCTATAATATAAAACGCTCTCACAAACGAAACAAAGTGTAGAAAAACAGGTCACGGTAACGGAAAGTCAAAAGAGAAAGTGATCCTGCTCTGCGGTCAATTTTGAATTAGCGAATCAGAAGATAGATTACGGATTTATGCACGGTGATTCCACGTGTAGTGTTTATGCCGTTTCTGTATGCAGCAGAATAATTATACAGAAAAAAAACGCCCGGTGTCAGTACTTTGTTACATTTACAAAAGTAACACGTAATTCTATTACGTCACAAGTAGAAGTAGATCCATAAAAATCTACTTCATTACAAGTAGAAAGTAAAAACTACACAAGTAAAGTAACAAAGTAGATCTACTTTGTTACTTACCAGCTCTGTATATATATATATGTATATGTATATATATATATATTATTATTATGAAATGCTACAATAAAACAAACGTCGTAGGTCGTAGCACAGACAAAACAATAGCAATGTAGATGAACTTTGGTAGAGTAACAAAACTCTCAAATCTGCTTTACTATTTTTAATTTGAAATAAATTAAATACAATTAAAAAATAACACTAAAGCTATATAGGAGAGTAACTTCTGCATTATATCCAGCATATGTGAAATCAAATTGCAAGAATAAATAATAAAATGATGTGTAAAATCCGAGGAAACAGAGTAGATACCTTCACATGAAGCTGTTGCAATCATCAGATTGAGACATTCTTCTACAGTAACTTGTTTCTCAATGACGACCTCAAGGTCACGCATGTCACATGTGGGGTCATTAGGGGTGAAGGTCAAGGTGATCTGCAGAAAGTATCACAGAATATGTGATTTTCTAACCTTAACATTATTTTATTTAGATATTTACAGAATGGACTATATCTATTATAGCATCACATTACTTAATCAGGGTTGACTGAATTACTTTAATTTTGTACTAGAGTAAAAGTAAAAATAATTCACCTAAAAACTACTTGAGTAAAAGTAAAAGTATTTTGTAAAAAAGTACTTGAGTGTAAAGTAAAACTACTTTTCAAAAGTACTTGAAGTAAAAATAGAAGTAAAAGTACACTTTAGAAAAAACAGCAAAATCATGAGTAATATTACCCGGTATATAAATTACACAGCTTGCATCTGGCAAGTGTTTTGCAACCACTCTGCCTGTAACAAAGTGTTCCCAGACAGCCTTAGTTGGTCAATCAGTCTGCCACCATTCAACACGGTGCTCACTTGGATGCTTGGAAACTTACATTGTCATTAATGAGAGCTCACATCAAATAATTTAAGTTAAATACATAACTTAATGAGGTACCAGCTGGGGCTAGAATTGATCAAATTCAAATGTAGGAAAGAAAGAAACAAAAAAAGGAAACAGAAAAAAAGGAAACAGGAAGAAAGAAACAGGTTTTTCAGATTTTATTTCAGTGAAAATACACCAATAATTCACATCAAAAATCTTCAAGCCACCCTTCTTGTTCCCGATGATCTCCATGATAAAGTATTAGCAGTAGACTGATTACAACATGTACAATAGTATATGGTTATTCTGAGGAATAGTGCCCCCATCACTACTCTTATCCTGTTTTTTTGGGGGGAGGCAATTGAAATGGAAGCCACCAATTTGGGATCAAATGTCAGTTAGAATTAAGCAAAAGGGATCATCCAAGACACAATTATGAAAATGGCTTCAGGGGTCAATTGGGTATCAAGGGAATGGCTTCATGGCTCCATTGGGGATCAAGGATAAATTGGGAATGGCTTCAGGAGGGAATTTGTGGATCAATGGGCTATGACTTGCATTTATGAAAACTTAAAATATTTAATATTTTCATGCCATTAGCTTGTAAACCTCAATTGGTCACGCTAATATTGGAAACTTTTCTTTTTGAGATATTTTAACATCATTACAACGATAAATATAGCAAAAATAGGGTGTTTTTTTTTCCGTTTCTTTTTTCTTAGTCAAATTTGTTTCTTTTATTCCGTTTCTTTTTTCCATTTACCCAGTGCAACAGAGGAATGTTGTTGCTAATTGCAATTAAAAGTGCCCTGTCAGAGTCCGTGTCCCTGTCCCTGTCCCTGTCCATGATATTATGGGTCAGCTTGAATAAGCCATTGCTGGGAAAAGATCAATTCTTTACTCTTTAGTTCTGTAGAGTAATCATTATTATGAATTTATTAAACATCTCAATATGAATTTTATTCGTGAAAGTAAAATGCTGTTTAATGCTGACGTAAGCCATTAAGGCCGTTGCTGACAATAGGCAAAAATCAGTGAAGTTCTCGATCCACGATGCGTGTTCGCTCACGAATATCATAATTGTGTCGGTGTATGGGGATTATCAATATATTGTCGAAATTGCAAGTTTTAATATTTATAATACCTACTGGAAACTTACTGATTAATAGTTTATATGGTGCAACGAAGACATTTGCATCGTGCTTTGAGATGGCGTTCAAGTGTTTTGTGGTCAAAGTGACATTTCATGTCAACGGCCTTGACCTGACCTATGTCAATATTTGGCAGATTTCATTCACTGACCTATATATAAAACAATGGTTGCGTCGATTTCCCAAAGAGAGTTTTGTATGCAAATATGATCGCAAACTGGCATGCGATTGGATAATATTAATAGCTTTTGACCTGGTGACTATGAAAAATTTTTGAAATGTCACTGACGGTGGAGCGCCACCGGCAGCAGCGGTTTCGCAAAAAATATATTGCGAAGTAAATAAAAATAACAAAGTAAAAAGTCGAGTTACTTTACATAAAACTACTTCATTACAAGAAAAAGTATTTAGGGACAATCAAAGATTTATGGTGTAAATGCAATTTGGAAAAAATATGTCTTGTGTTTTTCGGAAGGCAGTTATACTTTCAGATGTTTTCATGGGGAGTTCATTCCAGACCCTAGGGGCAGTGACAGAGTTCATTCCAGACCCTAGGGGCAGTGACAGAGTTCATTCCAGACCCTAGGGGCAGTGACAGAGTTCATTCCAGACCCTAAGCGCTGTGTCTGAGAAAGCATGTTTGTCCAAGTTAAGTTTAGTTTTAGAAACAATAAGTTGTTGTGAAATGGATGATATCAGCTGCCTATCGATATTTGAAAGGATGCAGGAGACTAGCCAAGTAGGACGGTTGTTGTGTAGATAGAGCACGATATATAAGAGTGGACAGTTTAAAATTGATTCAATAAGTAACAGGAAGCCAGTGTAACTGTATAAGTAGTGGTAGTGATGGTAAAAAACGAGGTGCCCTGAGTACCACATGTGCCAGACAATTTTACACTTGTTGTAGTTTAGCTTAAGTTTTTGTTAACATGTCACCTGCAGTATGTTGTGTTTGTTAACATGTCACCTACAGTATGTTGTTTTTGTTAACATGTCACCTGCAGTATGTTGTTTTTGTTAACATGTCACCTGCAGTATGTTGTTTTTGTTAACATGTCACCTGCAGTATGTTGTTTTTGTTAACATGTCATCGGCAGTATGTTGTTTTTGTTAACATGTCACCTGCAGTATGTTGTGTTTGTTAACATGTCATCGGCAGTATATTGTGTTTGTTAACATGTCACCTGCAGTATGTTGTTTTTGTTAACATGTCACCTGCAGTATGTTGTGTTTGTTAACATGTCATCGGCAGTATGTTGTTTTTGTTAACATGTCACCTGCAGTATGTTGTTTTTGTTAACATGTCACCTGCAGTATGTTGTTTTTGTTAACATGTCACCTACAGTATATTGTGTTTGTTAACATGTCACCTGCAGTATGTTGTGTTTGTTAACATGTCACCTGCAGTATGTTGCGTTTGTTAACATGTCACCTGCAGTATATTGTGTTTGTTAACATGTCACCTGCAGTATGTTGATTTGAATGGTAATCTTGTTAAAACTGATTAAATTATACTTTATTTTCAAACACATAAGAGCCTATCAGAATTTGACTACTTAAGTAAATACTATGAATACTTAAATAAATTACCATGCCAGGTTTTACACAAGTATTCATTGTTAGAAAAGTATTGCAATTCCTTGATGCCTCGATGAATCATTACATCCCTATATGCTATGTGAAGAAAACCGTAGAACAAACCTGACTGGTGTGTGGAGCCTGTCCCAGTTCCCAGACAAGCCTCATTCCAGTCTGCAGTCCTGCCGCTGACAGTGTATGTTGCTCGTGTACTGTAAACACAAACAACAGCATTCCTTTACGTAAGGCTGGTCGTGTACTGTAAACACAAACAACAGCATTCTTTTACGTAAGGCTGGTCGTGTACAGTCAACACAAACAACAGCATTCCTTTACGTAAGGCTGGTCATGTACTGTAAACACAAACGACAGCATTCCTTTACGCAAGGCTGTTCGTGTACTGTAAACACAAACAACAGCATTCCTTTACGTAAGGCTGGTCATGTACTGTAAACACAAACAACAGCATTCCTTTATGTAAGGCTGGTCGTGTACTGTAAACACAAACAACAGCATTCCTTTACGCGTAGGCTGGCCGTGTACTGTAAACACAAACAACGGCAGTCCTTTATACAAGGGTAGACGTGTACTGTAAACACAAACAACGGCAGTCCTTTACATAAGGCTGGTCGTGTAATGTAAATGCAAACAATGGCAGTTCTTTACGTAAGGCTAGTCGTGCACTGTAAACACAAAAGACAGCAGTCCGTTATGTAAGGCTGGTCGTGTACTGTAAGGTGGATGTGTACTGTAAGGCTGGTCATGTACTGTAAGGCTGGTCATGTACTGTAAACACAAAAGACAGCAGTCCTTTATGTAAGGCTGGTCGTATACTGTAAGGTTGGTCCTGTACGGTAAGGTTGGTCCTGTACCGTAAGGCTGGTCGTGTACCGTAAGGCTGGTCGTGTACCGTAAGGCTGGTCGTGTACCGTAAGGCTGGTCGTGTACGGTAAGGCTGGTCGTGTACCGTAAGGCTGTTCGTGTACCGTAAGGCTGGTCGTGTACCGTAAGGCTGGTCGTGTACCGTAAGGCTGGTCGTGTACAGTAAGGCTGGTCGTGTACCGTAAGGCTGGTCGTGTACCGTAAGGCTGGTCGTGTACCGTAAGGCTGGTCGTGTACCGTAAGGCTGGTCGTGTACCGTAAGGCTGGTCGTGTACCGAAAGGCTGGTCGTGTACCGTAAGGCTGGTCGTGTACCGTAAGGCTGGTCGTGTACCGTAAGGCTGGTCGTGTACCGTAAGGTTGGTCGTGTACCGTAAGGCTGGTCGTGTACCGTAAGGCTGGTCGTGTACCGTAAGGATGGTCATGTACCGTAAGGCTGGTCGTGTACCGTAAGGCTGGTCGTGTACCGTAAGGCTGGTCGTGTACCGTAAGGTTGGTCGTGTACCGTAAGGCTGGTCGTGTACCGTAAGGCTGGTCGTGTACCGTAAGGCTGGTCGTGTACCGTAAGGCTGGTCGTGTACTGTAAGGCTGGTCGTGTACCATAAGGTTGGTTGTGTACCGTAAGGCTGGTCGTGTACCGTAAGGCTGGTCGTGTACCGTAAGGCTGGTCATGTAATGTAAGGATGGTTGTGTACTGTAAGGTTGGTTTACACAAGTGACATTTGTCCCAATTGTCTTGTAAACACCAGTACAAGGCCAATTTGTAGAGCACTTTTATCGTGGAGAAGATCTCTCTCGGGCCAGCTGCGACACCCTCAGAACTGGATGCGAGACCTGGCTATTTCATGTGACCGGACTGCGGTCCTGGGCCAGCTACTTGTGACTATGGTCACATGACCAGAGAATCATTGGGTCTGCATCTCTCCGGGTGTCCAGCCAACCCATTGTGATGTTGGTCATCCTATCATTTATAAATGTGGAGAAAGGGGGTTGTTTGGTGGGTGACTGTGTTTCTTTGTTCGTGCTATATACGAGACAAGGACGCCCCGTGGAGGGATACTGTTAGCCCTGTAGCAGGGATAAAGCTTTCAATCGGTCAGAATCCCTTTCCCAGACCCTCTAAAGGGACACTGTTAACCATGTAGTGGGCAGTCTTCCCATCCCACACCGACTAAAGCCTGGGTTGTGATTGGCCAGATGTATTGGTCAGTTGTTCTGTCATAAGCTATGCACAGTGATAACACTATGCTTCAAATTATACAACAGTTGATCCTAATTTTGATGCAGTGGCCGATCAGTGACCAACATCAGGTGCACCCAGTCCCATTGTGACCTTTCATGAAAGTTCAAAGTGGGTGTGGCAAGTCAAGATCAAGGTCGCAGACATATACTCAATTTAGTTACGCATCATCAAGCAACACGAATATTATATTACCATATTTGACCACATTATCGCTCACCCCCGATCTTGGCCACAAACTGATCTTGGCCACATACTGAAAATATTTATGAACAAAATGTAAACGGTAGACTTACAAAAATGCTAAAAACAACTGGCAAAATAGGCAGAAAGTTCATCATAAATTTGTCTTTAATATCTGCAGGACAGTACTGCGAGTCCCCATTACTACCCATGCTCAGAGCTGCGCCTAACCCTAACCCTAAAAAAAAAAGAATTAACGCAGTCAAATACAGTGATAAACGTATAACTCACATGGAGCAGTTAGACCGTGGTCACTGTCATCAACTCTCAATCGACTGTCCACTTCACGAGACACCGTTGTTTGGGACATCATTATCACAGTTTTGAGCCCTTCAATTGTCTGCAGAATAAACCATATCATCTGACAATTCTCTTTTCAATAACCAATTTATATAATTTTTGTACTGTAATTGGTTATGGTAAACCGATATATATCTTCTGAACAACTACAGGAGGGAAAACGTTTATATATGAAAATGATGTAATAGTTGTTTCCTATAATATATGGCAGTAAAAACTTGTGGTATTTTCTATCCCAGCATGCAATGCACAGGTAAAGGCAGAAATGTATGTCCTACACCGTGAAACTGCTCATGTAATTGCAATTCAAATGTGCAAGGGGATCGTGGAATTATTTTACTGACCGCGTCTTTGTCCACCTCAACTGTGAGAACAGGGTAGATGCCATCCTGGGCAGGCTGAAAAGAGGAAGTGAACAATGACCCAGGGTCGTGGGGTCATGCAGGTGATTGTAGATTCTGAGAACACTTCAAAATTGGATGATTTTGTTGTCATTTCCCAGACACCCATTCCAGTAGAAATTTTTTTGGGGGATGGAAGGCAAAGTTTTTCATTGGTGGGTGCCAAAGCCACCCCAGAAAATTTGGGATTTTAGGGTCCTATCAGATGCGTTTCCCAGCCATCTCCGACACGAATTCCTTGATCCCAATCGGCTTCGGCATGGTTTTGTCACACTCTGGAATTGAGATAATTTTTTTCTTCTGCATATTACAAAAAATCCTGACCATTAATAGTGAAACGAAATAAATGTTACCATAAAATATCCTGCAAGTCTTTTTCATATAGCATTTTTAATGAACGCAAAAGGTGCAAAGTCCAAATAACATTTGTACCTTCCATGATGTGGAAGCTGTACATTTGTAACTTCCATAAGCTGTACATTTGTTTGCGGTTGGTTTTATATCATATCATATAATTACTAAAAAATCATTTGTATTAATTGGTTATTCATCTCTCCCAGGGCCAATTACGATGCAAAAAAAAATTATTATATTTTTTTTGTATGGATCCATACCCCAAAAAGTGGGAAAGGGCTCATAAAAAAGCTGGAAAATGCTCCTGGAAAGCAAAAATATCCTGTTTCGTTTTTAGCATTTCTTCATAATTATTAAATGTGTTGTTTTTATGAGTCGCCATTTTGATGTACCATACTCGTTCACATTGAACGCACGCGCAAGAAAATGTTAAATCACTTGAGACCAAATAGCATGTACCAAATAGATTTTACTGTGAATTTTGCTTGCTTTTGAAAATTACAAAAAAAGCGGTACATTTTGTTAAAAAAGCGGGAAAGTGGGACCTGGAGTAAAATGCTGTATTTCACACCTGAAAGTGGTAATTTTGACACATATGCCATAGGGTGGGAGAAATCAGAATTGGATTAAAAAGTGCATTGTAATCAGAATTGCCTAAATGGAATCAATTCTGACTGACACAGATATATATAGTTCTGTTACATCCAATGAAAAGTAAGATGACCATTTACCCCGCATCTGTTTTCCACAGTAAATGACCAGTGCTTCTGTGATTGGTTGACATGTCTGCTGAAAGTTCACAACAGTGGTACAATAATAACACGTACAACACTTATTGGCTAAGGATAAAACCATGGTTGCAGGTCGCCATAAAATCAAGTGCTAATGCACATGATTGTGAATGTTTTCTATTCAAACAATACTTGTCTAACAAAATGTTACAGTACTTATGCCAAACAAATATTTCTGGAACTGTTTATGGGACACTGTGACACTGAATTTATTAGTATTTGTAACATATTGGTTGGTTAAAAATAACATCCACACATGTTACCATCATGATTTCTGATGTTAAGATAAAGATAGTTTTAATTTTTTTAGAATGGATAGTTTTTATTTTGGAAAATACATATTCTTATAATTTGAAAAAATATAAGACAGTTTTACACCGTACAAAGATCACTTTATGGCAATTATTGAAAGAACAATAAAGCATCCAATGAAAATTTTTGCAATAAAAAATAAATACAAATAAAAAATTTCGCATTACTCACTTGGTGTCTGTGTCACCCTGCGTTGTGTCACCAATGACAAACGTGTCACCATCGTCAACCTTGAGGTCATGCAGAGTTTGAACGTCATCTCCTGGGAACAATCTGAATTTCTCTCTCTTCTTACCTGGTGGTGGATATTGAAGCATTTATGCAAATGAATTCTTAGACCATGGGCGCTTAACCGTACTAGGAATTTTTCGTTCAATGTAAAATGATAGTTTCATGTTTTGTGGTTGTATATTCTAGCTCTAGAAAAGATTCAACAAAAAGTTATTTACATATTGCGAAGATATATGAATATGATGATTACATGGATTACATGGCAGTAATTACTGGCATAAACCGCGGCATATATCATCTTGGTGAAAACAGTTTTATGACACCAAAAGTGGTGGAAACTGTCAGAAACTACCATTTTTATCAATTAACACCAGAAAAAATATTATAATCAAGAAATTGCAATTAGGACTAATTCCATGTTCATCTGTATCAATACAAATGATATCAGGGATAACTCCTGATTATGTAAGGTCACTCCTGGTGGCAAAAACGGGCAAATACACAAGAAGGTGATGAGTTTCGTCATCAAAGTGGCATAATTGGGAAATATACACATTATTTTTGTAAGTGTAGCTTTACAACTATGATTCTGTTTTCACGCATTTGGATTGATGTCATTTAATCACAACAATTTGTGAGCATAAATGCAGAATTTAAAATGTAAACTCTTATCTATTTCTCCATAGCTTGACTAGGCCAGTAAGCCTTGATCTTTCACATAAATTCATTGTTTCACATTCATGTGGTTTATATGAGACAGCTATTGGAGGTTTCTGACACTTTCTGTCAGTTTCCGCGGAAAGTGTAAGAAAATGGACAAAATAGGTTTATGACAGTTTCTGCCATTGTCTTGACGAAAACAGGTTTCCCCGGTGGAAATGCAACACTGATTAATATCAACATTAGATCATCTTTAGAGCAACATCATGTGTAAGTTTGTTGTGGTATATAACACTCCATTAGTTTGTTATTTAAATTGTGTGTTGTTGTCCTGGCTTTTGAAGTTTCAGAAACAATATAGTGCAAGTCCCTGTTTAGTCAAAGATAACGGTACGTTCTTATATAGTGTGGTATCCAGTCCTTGGGACTGTTCATAGCGCGTTACACTTCACCCCCTGGAAGACCTGTTCATTCCCATGCCATCTCGGCTTCTCTGGAAAGCATTCAGCCATGCTGCAATTACTGCACAAAGACTATTCGTGTACTTACCCATTTCTATCTGTAGCTAAGAACTCATTTCTACAGAGTGTACTATAGCAACATGGAGTGAATGAAGTTGCCAAAATTTAAAAACGGCAGCATGAGGATTCGAACTTGGGTTCTCTTGATTGAGAGTTTGGCGTTCTAACTGCTGCCCTACCCCGCCCCACTTGAATATACTCAGAGTTTGGCGTTCTAACCGCTGCCCTACCCCGCCCCACTTGAATATACTCAGAGTTTGGCGTTCTAACCACTGCCCTACCCCGCCCCACTTGAATATACTCAGAGTTTGGCGTTCTAACTGCTGCCCTACCCCACCCCACTTGAATATACTTAGAGTTTGGCGTTCTAACCGCTGCCCTACCCCGCCCCACTTGAATATACTCAGAGTTTGGCGTTCTAACCGCTGCCCTACCCCGCCCCACTTGAATATACTCAGAGTTTGGCATTCTAACTGCTGCCCTACCCCGCCCCACTTGAATATACTCAGAGTTTGGCGTTCTAACTGCTGCCCTACCCCACCCCACTTGAATATACTCAGAGTTTGGCATTCTAACTGCTGCCCTACCCCGCCCCACTTGAATATACTCAGAGTTTGGCGTTCTAACCGCTGCCCTACCCCGCCCCACTTGAATATACTCAGAGTTTGGCGTTCTAACTGCTGCCCTACCCCGCCCCACTTGAATATACTCAGAGTTTGGCGTTCTAACCGCTGCCCTACCCCGCCCCACTTGAATATACTCAGAGTTTGGCGTTCTAACTGCTGCCCTACCCCGCCCCACTTGAATATACTCAGAGTTTGGCGTTCTAACTGCTGCCCTACCCCGCCCCACTTGAATATACTCAGAGTTTGGCGTTCTAACTGCTGCCCTACCCCGCCCCACTTGAATATACTCAGAGTCAGTACACTCACACTTTTTATTGATATTTTGTATTGATAAAAAGTATTTTATTATTATTATTATAGAATGTTTCTTCACACACCGAGCAGTAGAATAATGAATAAATAAAATATTAAATTGACAATACTTGACATGGACTGCTGAGAGACCAGAGAAATGACAGATAGTGAAAAACAACACTAGCAAGCTTTGTTTATACGCACTGTTTGCACTAGACATGATGCATTTCATAACAGGGAACATTTCAGGTGTGACACCCCGGGAGATGACCTGGCATGATTCATTTGCGGTCAGTGAAGCTACTGACCTCTGGTGACAAGCCGACTCAGTTTCACATCCTCGGCCTGGACACCGGTCATCTCAGCCAGGATACACTTGAGACCACCGATGGTCAAGTTCTTGGGGTATGCCCTCCGCTCACACACTGGCGTTGGGTTGCCGCTGACGATATTCAACACAACAGGTTCGCAGTCGTTGCCAGTGGCAACCGGCTCACCTCTCACCTACAACAGTAAAGATGGCTTCCCTTTTTAAGCGGTGATACAAACAGGGACGGAGTAATCATACTCAAGAATCGTAAGCATCAACAATTTCTCGTACTCAAGGACATTGGTCAAAAAGGCCAAGTATTCGTAACCGTACTTGATTACACTGCCAAAGTAATCGTAACCATGATTACATTGCCAAAGTAATCGTAACCATGATTAAATTGCCAAAGTAATGGTAACCGTGATTACAATGACAATTTTCTTTTGCATGTTTTTATTGCCCAGGTCTGCAAACTACAAATTGCATTTTTCTTCATTTTGTATCTAATGTTGTATCCTGTTTGATTATGTCTTGAATAACAATGGTGACAGTAATAACACAAGTGTTTTTATTTATTTCATTATGTCAGTTATATTCTTAAATGTAATCATAATTGTAATAATGATTACATGCAAAAGTAACCATTCATTTTCTAAGTAATCATACTTGTAATCGTTAACAGTTATGGTAATCAATTACATTTATGGTGTAATCGCCCCATCTCTGGATACAAATATACCAACCCTAAGCTGACACAATCTTCTATACATAACACAATCTTCTATACATAACACAATCTTCTATACATAACACAATCTTCTATACATAACACAATCTTCTATACATAACACAATCTTGATAACATCTAATCCTAAGTTGACACAATCTTCTATACATAACACAATCTTCTATACATAACACAATCTTCTATACATAACACAATCTTGATAACATATAATCCTAAGTTGACACAATCTTCTATACATAACACAATCTTCTATACATAACACAATCTTCTATACATAACACAATCTTCTATACATAACACAATCTTGATAACATCTAATCCTAAGTTGACACAATCTTCTATACATAACACAATCTTGATAACATCTAATCCTAAGTTGACACAATCTTCTATACATAACACAATCTTGATAACATCTAATCCTAAGTTGACACAATCTTCTATACATAACACAATCTTGATAACATCTAATCCTAAGTTGACACAATCTTCTATACATAACACAATCTTGATAACATCTAAGCCTTTTTTTCTCCAAATAATACTTTTAAATTATGCACGGAACTGTCAACTGATTAATAAATCATGTTGAGTAGTTTTTGCAAAAATTCTGAAGTGATTTTCTCAACTAACTGTAAGTTGTTTGGTGAAACTTTCCCTTGTCGCACTCACCTGTTTTCCATTCCAGACAAACAGCTTTGTGTGGTTTGTGTCGATGCCCAGAGACTGAATGATGGAAGCGTCATCACCTACAAAACAAACAAACCATTATAATATGTTTCCACTATGCCATGTATACACAGTGCAGTGTCGCATTTTATTTCTGCGTAGACTCCTGACATTTTGTATGAGACCAACACGTATCGTTTAAGAATAATGCTGCGTTCAAATGCGGTCGTACCTACCATGAATACAAGTTCACAACATGTATATAGAGTTCACGACCCCTGTGAACTCGTATTACCAGTTGAGAACTCACACTTTCAAAAGGAGTCCACTTGTCAACTCGCAATTACAACACCTGAAACTGGCAGATTTCGATACTGGTCATAAAAATATTTTTTATAATTTCAAAAAGCAGTGGTTTTACTTAGGCAAATGTGCATTCTTATTTTCTGCTGTCAATTTTCTGCGTACAATAGACATTATTTATTACACGCATGACACCTGGTGGCATTTATTCAACACATTTCAGTCAAAAAAGCAAAGTTCATTCATTCAACCGTGTCCTCATGCGAGGTAGTTGGCAGAACTGACTGAGCCGTGTCATGGACACTTCTGCCATGATTTGTCTGGTTGAGAGAGGGAGTCCACAGCAAGTTACAGGTTTACCCCGTGTGGGATCTTTTGCTTCCACTGGCATAGACACCAGTAGAAGGGACTATCAGCTCTTGGTCTCTTCTGAAAGACACATGCAATGTGTGTTGAAAGAAGCTGCCTAAGCTTTGAAACACCAGATTTCTGGACTTAAACTGGGGTCATCTAGACTGACCGTCTGACGCTCTATCCACTGACCCACTGTGCCCCAAAACATAGTAGATAGCATTCTTCTATTAGTCGTCAAGTGGTAAATTTAGTTACAATATACTGACTTCAATGTATATATTTCCACACACATTTACGTCTTAAATAAACTGGTTAGTAATGTTGTAGGGTACACTACATAGGTGAGGGTGGGTACACTACATAGGTGAGGGTGGGTACACTACATAGGTGAGGGTGGGTACTCATGGACATGTACTGCGCCCTACGACTGTCCGTGTCAAGGGTTACAATGAATACACGTGGCTTTGAAACCCCAATTCAGGTGTGTTGGTCTTTTGAGATTCTCGTACGTGTAGCATCTGCGGAAAGGGTTATGTAGGTGGAACAGTGCACCCACCCACAGACAGTGGAGGGACACAAGTGTGCACAAGCATGTACAAGTGTGCACAAGCATGTACAAGTGTGCACAAGCATGTACAAGTATTACAAGCATGTACGAGTGTGTACAAGCATATATGTATGTGTACAAGCATGTATGAGTGTGTACAAGCATGTACGTGCATGTACAAGCATGTATGAGTGTGTATAAGCATGTACAAGTGTGTACAAGCATGTATTAGTGTGTACAAGCATGTATGAGCCCAAGCCCTGCCACATTATATTAAAACAACATTAACAAATTCTTCAAATGCTGCAGTGTCAAAAGACACTGCAGCATTTAAGATATTCTTGCAGAGATGACAGAGAGTGATGGTTGTCAACTGAGTGTTGACAACTGAGTGTTGACAACTGAGTGTTGACACTCACCTGAGATTCTGTTGAAGAGATGGAGGCCAGCTGGCAGGCTCTTTGCAGTGTGCAGCACAAAGTCTTGCATCACAATCTCACCGCCCAGCTACACAGAAACCTAACATCAGCATGTAAGTTGATTCTGTTACAATCATGTTGATACTAGTTTGTTACCTTTCAGATTACTTGTTGTGCACTGTCATTTCATAGCATTAAAACAAACTGTTATCCGATGTCATGTGACCTAGTTCTTGGTTGTCACATGACAGCAGTTCCTTGAAGACCCCAAAAATGTACTGATGGGCAGGGTGCATAGAGTTACACCATTAATCACCCCCTATAAACAAGAGTGATAAGCCAGCTCACTGCAGTGAAGCGGGCAATATAAACACTGGGCCTCCAGCAGCATGAATGTCACTGGTCCCTGCTGGCATCACTTTATCATGTGTCAACTGATAAGAGCTCAGTGGTCTTGTTTTACTAATGGGTGTTCTATTTATGTCTATGGTCAGGTGATACATGAGGTAAAGTGATCATCAACAATCTTACATGGGCTTGACTCCAAGGTCCATACTCAAAGAATACACTGGGCACCACCCATACAGGGCCGCACACAGGGCCGCACACAGAGCCACACACAGGGCCACACACATGGCCGCACACAGGGCCACATACTGGGCCACACACAGAGCCACATACAGGGCCGCACACAGGGCCACACACAGGGCCCCACTCATGGCACACATCAAGTCAACCAGGGTTATAACATCTCGGCCAGCCCCATGCCAGTGATAGCTAGAGAGGGCAACTTCTCACAGAGAAAGGTAAACAAGGCTATTGAAATTAGGGAGGCACCAAGAGATCAACGGAGACGGCAACTACAACATCCCCACATGCTAACAGTTCAATCAACTACAACATCCCCACACGCTAACAGTTCAATCAACTACAACATCCCCACACGCTAACAGTTCAATCAACTACAACATCCCCACACGCTAACAGTTCAATCAACTACAACATCCCCACACGCTAACAGTTCAATCAACTACAACATCCCCACACGCTAACAGTTCAATCAACTACAACATCCCCACACGCTAACAGTTCAATCAACTACAACATCCCCACACGCTAACAATTCAATCAACTACAACATCCCCACACGCTAACAGTTCAATCAACTACAACATCCCCACACGCTAACAGTTCAATCAACTACTACATCCCCACACGCTAACAGTTCAATCAACTACAACATCCCCACACGCTAACAGTTCAATCAACTACAACATCCCCACACGCTAACAGTTCAATCAACTACAACATCCCCACACGCTAACAGTTCAATCAACTACAACATCCCCACACGCTAACAGTTCAATCAACTACTACATCCCCACACGCTAACAGTTCAATCAACTACAACATCCCCACACGCTAACAGTTCAATCAACTACAACATCCCCACACGCTAACAGTTCAATCAACTACAACATCCCCACACGCTAACAGTTCAATCAACTACAACATCCCCACACGCTAACAGTTCAATCAACTACAACATCCCCACACGCTAACAGTTCAATCTAATGCTGCTGATAGACTCGAAAGCTCCGTTGAGCACAATAAGGATTCTGAAAGGTAACAAACTTCTTTCAATAAGAAATGTGACTTTTAATGCACTGTATTGTATTTAATGCATACATGTACACGCACGCACGCACGCACGCACGCACGCACGCACGCACGCACGCACGCACGCACGCACGCACGCACGCACGCACGCACGCACGCACGCACGCACGCACGCACACACACACACACACACACAAGTACACAAACATGCATGCAATCACACACACATGTGTATGCACACCACAACAAATTTGGGGTCAACTGCACTGTCATCATAACATAACATAACATAATATAAATTTATTTAGCAACATAACAACACAATATACATAATTTGCATTTTTTTAAATTGCATTCATTATGTCGCTTGGTGGTCACATGGCTAAACGGGCCATCTTCCTGTGAGCCCATAGAAAAAACATTGACATATAAATGTAGAAAAGGTTAAATCATAAAGTGATTGAGGGAGTAGCTGTGTTTCAATAATTTTAACCAGTGACGGCTACCCAGTAAATTGCTTCATTTTCCTCGTCATCATATGCTGGGAAACACTGAATGGAACACCCTTGGCACAAAAGATCATGCATGAGGCACTAACATCATATTACACCAATCCACCCTGGAGAAAACCTAATATTTTACTTGTCTCAGTGGAAATCCATATAAAATTCTTGAAAACAGCAACATGGTATTTCCATTGTAACAATCATGTGTGTGCCAAATGAGAGAGCGGACGTAACACTAATAATCTTACTTCCATAATGGCTGCCCTCAGTTCCACCAGCATTTTCCGTCGATCGATCGACAGCTCCATAAAATGGCAAGAATCTGTGACAGGATGGAGAGCGCCCTCTGTGAGTGTGTAGTTGCGTGAGAAATGCACTTCGGTCACGATGGTGTTTGCTGCCTCTTCGTAGTCAAAACTGAAAAAAACAAATCATAGTAACTGGTCGGTGCAAAAGGTACATTCTTATACAGTGATGTATCCAATCCTTGAGATCGTTTAAAGTGCTTTACACTTCACGCCCTGGCAGACTTTGTTTGTTCGAGCACCACCTCGCCTTCTCTGGGAAGCATTCAGCCATGTTGCAATTACTGCGTGAAGATTACTCATCCATTTATATCCACTACAATAGACAGGTACTCATTTATATTTATACAACTGAATGAATTGAGCAATGTGGAGTGAATGAAATTGTCCACTGCATTAATTGCCACGGCCCTCTTTACAACAATTTCAGTAGCACCGACTTCACCAGATGATGCGATAAGTAGCAGTTCTCAAGACACAGTGTCCCACTTCAAAAATAAACGTCAACTCTCTGCCACAGCGAGTACTCACCGCTGTTGACTAAGCGTGATGTTCTCCTGAGTTACTTCTTCTATCAGTCGATCGGGAACACAGTATGAAGGAATCCCACAGGCTGAAAGTAATGATAAGTAATGACAGGACCAGCTTCACTGACATCAGTAGCTAGATAAACAATGTGAACATAATTATCAGTCACCAGTTTCTATCTGGTGTTCATATCTAGTTACCATCAGGGTTTCTACATAAAAAATGCTATTCAGAAAGGGGGGCAGAAAGTGAGAGAAAGAGGAGCAGAGAGTGTGAGCAAGGTGGGGGAGAAATTAAGAGAAAGAGGGTGCAAAAAGTGAGAAAGAGGGGGTTGATAGTTTGAGAAAGATTTCTAGCAAAGGAGGGATTGAACAGTCGTGAAAGTCCGGGAACGATGGGGCTGACAATTTTTGCAAAAGCAAAATTTTTTTTAAAAACAACCCTCAAAATACAATTTTGCAATAAGAAATATCAGCGTAACAGAACTAAATGTGCACTAGGACAAAGCGAATCAATATTTAACCATTTACCTTCTACGGGTCTCATCATGGATTTTTTTCGGTAGAATAGCATGTATGCGCTCTCCTTGCCCGAGAACTGAGTCTCCAGTTCTTGCGTTCTGATTGGTCGAACTTGTGCATCGTCGAAGTTAAACCAACAACAGCCTGGCTCCGGTGATGGCGATGTCGGTCTTCAAAGTGGAATATTTTATACACAACTAGTCGAGTTGCCCGGCATTGCACAGGAGAAAAGGCAGCCAAGGCAAGAGATTATGACTCCCTGCACAACCCAGTCAAGCTTTGGTAGGGCAAAGTCAATGGCAATGATGGACAGACCTTCGCAGTGTTGCGAACAATTGTACTATTGTTCCGAGTTATATAATCTATGTCAAATGTCCAGATTAGTTCCTTCATAAAACCCCACACTCCAGGGAATTTGCATTAATGCACGAACCATCCAATACACCGCTGTGCAGACCTACAAAATGTCAGCCTCTCACATGCGAAACTTACAGATATGAGGAACAAACAGACAGACAGAAACAGGTACAAATGTGTGACGATAGAACAGGTTTGCAATGTCAGTTCCAGGAATAAAAAAGCCTAGCCCTCTGAGGATTGAATGGTCACAGTCATGTCATGTTAAACCAATACACAACTACAGTTAAACTATGTCACCATCACTGTTTTAGTAGTAGTTTTAGTAGTAGTTTTAGTAGTAGTCTAACCCAGCAAAGTAGAACTCTGATGTCTAGAATTATCGGACGTGTTTCCAACAGCACCTCGCCCATCTCAGGGTGCAAACTTAGTGGAAATAATAACATTTTAAAATTCACGTCAGGTGTTTGAAGTTAGGATATTGCTAATTGGTTGAAAAAATAAAAATTTTCATATTATTCTATTATTTTGTCAAATCAATGCTGCTTTTTCTGATGGTTGTGTTTTTAAGCCAATCAAGAGGGTCCTTCCACATGTATTTTTACTAAATAGTTTGTTGTTAATGTGAATTTTAAATAAAAAATGGCAGAGTTCTGCAGCATTTTTAATGACTATTTTGAAATTGACCGTGGAGACAGTAGCGAGGGTGAAAGTGATAGTAAGAGGGTGAAAGTGATAGTAAGAGGGTGAAGGTGATAGTAATAGGCTGAAAGTGGCAGTAAGAGGGTGAAAGTGGTAGTAAAAGGGTGAAAGTGGTAGTAAGAGGGTGAAAGTGGTAGTAACAAGATTTAACAAGATTTGCCATCCAAGCCAAAGGCCCAGATGGCAAGTGGACAAGGAAGCCATTGGCTTATCGAGAGTCCAACAATGTTCATCTACTTATAACCTGCCCTCCTGAGATATGTGTCAACCTTGTTTTTAAACATATTCACGCTGCTAGCAGTTACACAATCTGTAGACAATTTGTTCCATTCATTTATTGTCCTCTGTGAGAACGAGTGCTTCCTGATGTCCAATCTACATTGATCCTTTACTAATTTTACCTCATGTCCTCTAGTTCTGCTATCCTTCTTGAGTGAGAAAAACATATTTCTATCAATATTTTCATACCCATTCAATATCTTAAAAACTTCAATCTGATCTCCTCTTAACCTCCTTGTCTCTAGAGTTGTTAAACCACATTCTTTCAGGCGTTCTTCATAACTAAGGTCTCTCAGTTCTGGAATCATTTTAGTTGCTCTCCTTTGTATGCGTTCAAGCGTATCTATATCCTTCTTACGATATGGTCTCCATGCTTGTATACAGTATTCTAAATGAGGTCTAACTATTGCTTTATAAAGAGGTATAATTAACTTTTTTCCCTTGTATGTTATGTTTTTTCTAATCAATCCAAGAATTTGATTACCCTTTGAAGCTGCAATACCACACTGCTCTGAAACTTTCATATCAGCGCTTATTGTAACTCCTAAGTCCTTTTCTTTTACAGTAGTACCCAGAACAGTATCTCCCATTTTATAGTTTAAATTCAAGTTCCCATGTCCTGTATGTAGGCATTAACATTTCCCAAAATTGAACAACATCTGCCATTTCTCAGACCATTTCACTAATCTGTCTAGATCGTTTTGTAAATGTTGTTTATCACCATTAGTATTAACCTTTCTAAACAGTTTTGTGTCATCCGCAAATTTCAATACGTTACTTGTTATACTGTCGTCCAAGTCATTGATATATATTAAGAATAATATAGGTCCTAATACTGATCCTTGAGGTACCCCACTCAAAACCGATTTCCAATTTGAAACTTCTCCATCTACTACAACTCGTTGTCTTCTGTCAGTCAGCCATTGTTCTATCTAGTCAGTTATGCTATCCCCGATACCATGGGCTTTTAATTTAAGTAGTAATCTTTGATGTGGCACTTTGTCAAAAGCTTTCTGAAAATCTAAGTAGATAATATCTACTGGCGATCCCACGTCTATCCACTTAGTGATTTCTTCCAAAAAACATAACATATTTGTTAAGCATGACCTCGCTTTAAGGAATCCATGTTGAGATGAATTTAATAATTTATGCTTAACGAGGAAGTCCACCATATGGTCTTTAATTAACCTTTCTAATAATTTACAAATCACTGACGTTAAACTCACTGGTCTGTAATTCTCCGACTTATTTCTCGAACCCTTTTTAAATAATGGTATGATGTTTGCTTCTTTCCATTCAAACGGAACAACTCCCTCTTTTAATGACAAGTTGAATACTCTTGCAAGTGGTATACTGATTTGTTCTACTGTTTCCATTAGTAATTTTGGAGGAATCCCATCCACTCCCGGTGATTTGTTATCCTTCATTGCCTTTATTTTCTTAGCTATCAATTCTGGAGTTACAACTAACAGACCTATATAGTCAGATTTAGCCTCCTGAAATTTAGCATCAGCAACTGGTAATGAACTAATATCTTCTTTGGTAAACACTGAACTGAAGTAACCATTTAGGTCTTCCGCCATTAAAAACCCCTGTGATATTATATTTCCAGCACTGTCTTCTAGAGGTCCAACCTTGTCTTGTACGAGTAAGAGTGTGAAAGTGGTAGTAAGACGGTGAAAGTGATAGTAAGAGGGTGAAAGTGGTAGTAAGAGGGTGAAAGTGGTAGTAAGAGGGTGAAGGTGGTAGTAAGAGGGTGAAAGTGATAGTAAGAAGGTGAAAGTAGTAGTAAGTGGGTGAAATTGGTAGTAAGAGGGTGAAAGTGGTAGTAAGAGGGTGAAAGTGATAGTAAGAGGGTGAAAGTGGTAGTAAGAGGGTGAAAGTGATAGTAAGAGTGTGAAAGTGGTAGTAAGAGGGTGAAAGTGATAGTAAGAGGGTGAAAGTGGTAGTAAGAGGGTGAAAGTGATAGTAAGAGGGTGAAAGTGGTAGTAAGAGGGTGAAAGTGATAGTAAGAGGGTGAAAGTGGTAGTAAGAGGGTGAAAGTGATAGTAAGAGGGTAAAAGTGATAGTAAGAGGGTGAAAGTGGTAGTAAGAGGGCAAAAGTGATAGTAAGAGTGTGAAAGTGGTAGTAAGAGGGCGAAAGTGATAGTAAGAGGGTGAAAGTGATAGTAAGAGGGTGAAAGTGGTAGTAAGAGGGTGAAAGTGATAGTAAGAGGGTGAAAGTGGTAGTAAGAGGGTGAAAGTGATAGTAAGAGGGTGAAAGTGGTAGTAAGTGGGTGAGTCTCTGTTTAAAAATGGCAAGTTTTTGAGTGCTGTGCTGCAGAATGTGGCAGCTTTCATTGAAAAGTTGAAATCACGATTATCTCGGTGCTAAACGTACCAAATAATGACATACCACCTCCAGGAAAACTGCGATTGTGATGACATAATCGCTACATAATGTTAAACTATACAACACTTTAATGTTCTTTCAATAGTGCATTTCATAAATAAAAAACCCAAATATGTCAAATGCAATTTTGGTCGATTCTGACAGCAGAGGACACATATGTTGCCTAGACACATACGGACTAGAGAACATTAAATTCCAAACTCACTTCTCTTCATTAAAACAAAATTAAACTGAATAAAAAACAACTTCAATTCTTGAGACATGAATGTAACATCAGAAATACATATTTTATGCGCTGCGAATGTGTCTTTCCTTTAGACATACCTTCTTCAACTTTCAAAGTACTAAAAAACAGCAGTTTGTAACACGATGAAAACTCCAACAATATTTTGTATTATTTATCAATAAAAATATATAAAACTAACCTTTTTGTTCTCCTGTCAGATTCAGTGGTTTCCTTTGCTTCTGCTTCCATTGCCATCCCATGATGCTCCACTGTGGTGTCACTACTGGAATAATCTCCCCCGCTACCTTTTACCTTCAGACTGACCCAGTTTGATGCAGGGTTGTACACAAACTTGTCATCATATTTCTTCAGAAACTGGAATTACAAACATACCATAAAACTATTTTGAAGAAGTAGTCATTCCACAAAATTTCAATTCTATATTTCGAAACTTTATACAGAATTTTTTCAGATTAAAAAATATGCAAGTTTTTCATCTTTTGGTATGCATTTTGCAGAACATTATGTATAGTTTGTTACAGTAGTTTCATTTCATCTTATTTGTTATATCCTGCTCACATAATTGATTAGGCGAAACATTTCAAAATAACGTTTAAGTCTATTAATGACATTGCTGTCTTGTTTATGATTTGACAGGATGCCACAATAGCAAGACATGCATGCATGCACACACGCTTGCAGGCACACACAAGCAAACACACTATTGACCACAATATTTAATATATAAAATTCCACATATTGGCCCTGCACATCTTTAGTGTATTATTACCTTTGTGTTGTATATGTTTGTTAATAAATTGTAAACTGTTATGAAAAAGTGTGTAATTTAATGAAACTAATGCATATAATACTTATATGAAATAGATGGTAACTTATACTGCGCAGTATCCAGTGACTCCGGCCACGGGACCACTCAAAGCATTTCCAACTCCACCCCCCCCCCTCCCCGACAAACCTGTCCATTTCATGATCACCAACTTGACTTCAACCACCCTGCAATTACTACGCAGATTATCATTTCATATGTATCCATCCCTGTCTATAGCCAGATACTCATTTATCCTGTTGAGTGAACTAGAGCAATGGGGGGTGAAAAAAAATTGCCCAAGTCTTGAAACAGCACAGATGGACTTGAACCGCGGTCTCTCGATCAACAGTCCTGTGCTCTAACTGCCAAATCACTGGGCCACCACATCATATGAAGAAGAGGTTACCCATGCCACCAGGGCCTGTATTATCGATAGACTTACGAATTCGTAACTAAAGTTTTCCATAAATATGGCGATAAAACTGTCAACTTAAAACTTAAGATTATAATGCAAGCCTGCCAGTCTTGGCTGAGATGGTTTATGTAACATTTCAGTAGGCCTATTTAGTATTTACCACATCATATGACATTTATGCAGATATTCCATGAGTGAACTCCACCGGGACAGTGTTGCCACCATATTTACAGAAAAGAGTTATGACTTCAAACGTTTTTCGAGAATACAGGCCCCGATTCAGTGAAGTGCTACCTTGTTGACAGGTCCGTAGAGTTTCTTGAAGCGTTTGTTCCAGGACACGCCTGTCTGCTTCACCAGCTCCTAGAAGGTCAACAAAGGTAAAGGTAAGTTCTTATATAGCGCGGTATCCAGTCCTTGGGACTGCTCAAAGCACTTTACACTTCACCCCCTGGCAGACCTGCTCATTCCAACATCTTGACTTCTCTGGGAAGCATTCAGCCATGCTGCAATTACTGCACAAAGACTATTCGTTCACATATCCCTCACAATCTATAGCCAGGTAGTCATGTATACAGCGGAGTGAACCTGTGAAATGTGGGGTGAACGAGATTGCCAGTTTTTAAATAGCAGCAAGAGGATTCGAACCCGTATTCTCTAGGTCAAACCATGTTGCTAAGTCAAACATCTTTCATGCCATTTAAAAAAAAAGTTAATTCCAAAATATTCTAAATTTCCTGGACAATTTATGTTGCATAAAAAGCTATAGGCATGGATCAAAAGGTACATAGTTAAACATCACATTTTCCAGCACCAACGTACACAAATGCCAACCAAATGTGCAGACATGTATATCTACACATTTACCATCATTAATATCATTTAATTAAACATTCAACAATTACAACTTTTCAGCTAATTACCAACATAACTGCGTGAAAAAAAATGCATGCCAAATAATATGTAACTCTTTCTTGTTTCCAGTTTTGGTAATAAAATTCAAGGCCTGGAATTAAAATTTTCGAATTCCAATCATTTCCACTTTTTTTCCGGATGTGTAAAACTCCTGTGGGAGTAGGGCAGTACCTTTCTAACGGGCAGTTTTAAAGGTAAAACACCTGAATGTTTTTTTTGTAAAATCATAAACTATATATTTTCTAACATCTGATGGAAGTGAACTACAACAATATAATAAGCACTGGACACTGCACAAGTGTGGCGTGAGTTTTGCCCACTCACCGCACACAGTCGGTCAACCATCAAGCCGTGTTCGCCGGAGCGCGACAGAATGGCGTAGAGCAACTCAACAGGTGAGTCCAACTCAATGTAGTCCACCTTTCCTGTGGCGGGATCGGTCGGGATCACAATCTCCTCCTCGTCCTGGTTCAGAAACACCAAAAATTAAAATACTAGTTTTTGTGTAATTTTTATTTTTTAACTGATAAACATCGCAGCTAACATCACACATCGAAATCAGTTTGATTATAAATTTGCTTCTTGATCAGTTGAATGAAACTAATGTTGCATTCACACAGACTTGCTCCAGATCAGTTAGTTCAGTGCCCTTTGTGTGCGTGTGTGCGTGCGTGCGTGCGTGTGTGCATGCATAAATTTTGCAAATTTCAATAATGTACAGAGGCAATAAGACTAAATTAACATAACAAGGGAAATAGGAACAAATCTTAATTATCCATCAAATTTGCTTGGGGGGAACGTTTTGCCGGTGAATAATTAGCAGCTCAAATAATATATATTCATTTCCTGCATCTATTTGTTATATACCATAAAAGGAGGTCATGGTTATAGGCCTATGCACCTATAAGAGTTACTAAAATATAACCATTTGTAACAATTAAGAATACTCAGCATACTGTTAGATAACCCTGCACCATGGGTGACGGAATCTGGCTATATTCACTCACTAACTGAAACTACATTTGTAAACACCTATTCCTATAGTTGTCAACAGGATACGGCTATTTGCATCCAACCTTATCTTATATGACATATTTTGGCCTTTGTTTACTAAAATTAATCCTCTTTCAGACATAACAGCCTGTTTGATTGAGACTGCATTGGCTGCATGCATACCGGCAGCGATTAATAAGTCACATGGTAGGATAGTATAAATTTCACAATTTCATAGAACTGCACATGCACCTATCGGTCACGGTAGTTAACATGTCAGCCCTCAGTTTACCGGGGAATTGAATATTCTACTTTTAGAACACATTCCAAGTAAACCACTGGCATAATAGTCTTGATTTTAGTTGCACATGGTCAGTTTAAATTATCTCTTTGAGGTGCATAGCCCCAACAACATCACTTTTGTTTCACTTCATATTTCATTGTGAATGCCCTGTCTTTCGACTCTTCCACTGAGGCGTCACAATGAGTAACTTATGGGGCAGTCATTTACTGCCTTGCCTACCGGATGTGTCCAGTGACCCAGTGCGTCCACATCACGAATGTACGAGTGATAATGACCACCGTGGGTGCTGCCTCTGGTGAGCAAACATGCAACTATTAGTACAGGCCCGAGGCAGGCTAAACACGACACCGAATTCTTCTTTCTGACTACGGCGAAAATTCATCTTCAACTTAGCCTCAATTCAATTTGCAAAACTGTTAACATCATGTTATTGTATACAGAGGGGAGCCATGTTATTGTATACAGAGGGGAGCCATGTTATTGTATACAGAGGGGAGCCATGTTATTGTATACAGAGGGGAGCCATGTTATTGTATACAGAGGGGAGCCATTTTTATTTTTTCACAGTATTTCGACCAGGCCGTCAAAAATATATGACAATTTCATTAAATTAAATAACACATTTGTACATAAGAGCACGTCGTAGTGGATACTGGATCGGTTGGATTATTCACAAATTATTCTACAAGACGAGTAAAAAATCGAACTGACAAGTGAGTTTTTCTCCTACCCGAAGACCCGGATATGTAATGCAACTTTTTGTACATTGAATACGCTAACTATTGGTACCCAGACTTGTTGGCAAGTCACACATTGGCAAGTCCTAGTCAACTTTTGAATCATGTCTCTGAATGCCAAGTTGAGTCTCCAGTCACCAGCATTCACCAATCGCCAATGACTGCTGTGATTTGTCTGTGGTAATTTTTAGCCGGAAATTAATGCTGGTTTTGCATGCATAAATCTATTTAAACGTTGCTAATAATTTTCATCGCCACAGTATCACTGTCTGATGCTGAGACAGTATGTCGTTGTCGAGTAAATTTACTGTTATGTGCCTTGAAGCAAAGGAAACAATTATACAGACATGACATTGACATGAATACAGTCATGTTCGTGCGTAAATTATTGAAATTTGATGGCTATATTTTATCGATTATGAAAAGGTAAACAGCTATAACATGTACAAGTTTTTATCGATTATAAAAATGTAAACACATCGAATTCGAGTGGTTCATGAGTGATTGACACTGAACGTCGCTGACGTGCTCAGTACAGGCCTGCTAGTTATCGTCAAATATTGGCCAAATAACTGAAAATATCTTTTTAATAATTTACACTAAACACCATTAAATACAAATCAATGCAATTGGTCCTAAACAAGGACAATATCCAAGTGTTCGAAATTAAGACCTTTTTATCAGCGGCCGCCGATTCAAAGTTTCCTGCCAAATCAGTTAGCCACAAGTTATCGGTCCCACCCCGTCGATTCATCAGGAGGCCACAGTTGGGTCAGACTGTATTAGTGATGCACATTACAGTACTTTACAGTACTAATCTATGTTAATTCAATTAAAAATATATTTGTGACTAAGATGGTGAACATGTCAGATTGCAATACGCTGCGTTACGAATATTTTCGAACAAACAGAAACAAGTAAACGTATAGCACGGAGCCGATTTATGATAGAAGGGAGAGTGCACGGCTACTACAAGCACACTGATGGACTGTTGCCGGCATTGAAATCAGCCAGTTTGACTGGATGTATACAGGGTGAAACAAGGAGTCACATGGACTCCCACCAAGGGCTGTATAAGAAGACTGCAGGGTGAAACAAGGAGTCATATGGACTCCCACCAAGGGCTGTATAAGAAGACTGCAGGGTGAAACAAGGAGTCACACAAACTCCCACCAAGGGCTGTATAAGAAGCCTGCAGGGTGAAACAAGGAGTCACATGGACTCCTACCAAGGGCTGTATAAGAAGTCTGCAGGGTGAAACAAGGAGTCACACAAACTCCCACCAAGGGCTGTATAAGAAGCCTGCAGGGTGAAACAAGGAGTCACATGGACTCCCACCAAGGGCTGTATAAGAAGACTGCAGGGTGAAACAAGGAGTCATATGGACTCCCACCAAGGGCTGTATAAGAAGCCTGCATGGTGAAACAAGGAGTCACATGGACTCCCACCAAGGGCTGTATAAGAAGACTGCAGGGTGAAACAAGGAGTCATATGGACTCCCACCAAGGGCTGTATAAGAAGACTGCAGGGTGAAACAAGGAGTCACACAAACTCCCACCAAGGGCTGTATAAGAAGCCTGCAGGGTGAAACAAGGAGTCACATGGACTCCTACCAAGGGCTGTATAAGAAGTCTGCAGGGTGAAACAAGGAGTCACACAAACTCCCACCAAGGGCTGTATAAGAAGCCTGCAGGGTGAAACAAGGAGTCACATGGACTCCCACCAAGGGCTGTATAAGAAGACTGCAGGGTGAAACAAGGAGTCATATGGACTCCCACCAAGGGCTGCATAAGAAGACTGCAGGGTGAAACAAGGAGTCACACAAACTCCCACCAAGGGCTGTATAAGAAGCCTGCAGGGTGAAACAAGGAGTCACATGGACTCCCACCAAGGGCTGTATAAGAAGACTGCAGGGTGAAACAAGGAGTCATATGGACTCCCACCAAGAGCTGTATAAGAAGACTGCAGGGTGAAACAAGGAGTCACATGGACTCCCACCAAGGGCTGTATAAGAAGTCTGCAGGGTGAAACAAGGAGTCACACAAACTCCCACCAAGGGCTGTATAAGAAGCCTGCAGGGTGAAACAAGGAGTCATATGGACTCCCACCAAGGGCTGTATAAGAAGACTGCAGGGTGAAACAAGGAGTCACATGGACTCCTACCAAGGGCTGTATAAGAAGACTGCAGGGTGAAACAAGGAGTCACATGGACTCCAACCAAGGGCTGTATAAGAAGACTGCAGGGTGAAACAAGGAGTCACATGGACTCCTACCAAGGGCTGTATAAGAAGACTGCAGGGTGAAACAAGGAGTCACATGGACTCCCACCAAGGGCTGTATAAGAAGACTGCAGGGTGAAACAAGGAGTCACATGGACTCCAACCAAGGGCTGTATAAGAAGACTGCAGGGTAAAACAAGGAGTCACATGGACTCCTACCAAGGGCTGTATAAGAAGACTGCAGGGTGAAACAAGGAGTCACATGGACTCCCACCAAGGGCTGTATAAGAAGACTGCAGGGTGAAACAAGGAGTCACATGGACTCCAACCAAGGGCTGTATAAGAAGTATGCAGGGTGAAACAAGGAGTCACATGGACTCCTACCAAGGGCTGTATAAGAAGTCTGCAGGGTGAAACAAGGAGTCACATGGACTCCAACCAAGGGCTGTATAAGAAGTCTGCAGGGTGAAACAAGGAGTCACATGGACTCCTACCAAGGGCTGTATAAGAAGCCTGCAGGGTGAAACAAGGAGTCACATGGACTCCTACCAAGGGCTGTATAAGAAGCCTGCAGGGTGAAACAAGGAGTCACATGGACTCCAACCAAGGGCTGTATAAGAAGTCTGCAGGGTGTAACAAGGAGTCACATGGACTCCTACCAAGGGCTGTATAAGAAGACTGCAGGGTGAAACAAGGAGTCACATGGACTCCAACCAAGGGCTGTATAAGAAGTCTGCAGGGTGAAACAAAGAGTCACATGGACTCCTACCAAGGGCTGTATAAGAAGCCTGCAGGGTGAACCAAGGAGTCACATGGACTCCTACCAAGGGCTGTATAAGAAGTCTGCAGGGTGAAACAAGGAGTCACATGGACTCCAACCAAGGGCTGTATAAGAAGTATGCAGGGTGAAACAAGGAGTCACATGGACTCCAACCAAGGGCTGTATAAGAAGTCTGCAGGGTAAAACAAGGAGTCACATGGACTCCAACCAAGGGCTGTATAAGAAGTATGCAGCGTGAAACAAAGAGTCACATGGACTCCTACCAAGGGCTGTATAAGAAGCCTGCAGGGTGAACCAAGGAGTCACATGGACTCCAACCAAGGGCTGTATAAGAAGTCTGCAGGGTGAAACAAGGAGTCACATGGACTCCTACCAAGGGCTGTATAAGAAGCCTGCAGGGTGAAACAAGGAGTCACATGGACTCCTACCAAGGGCTGTATAAGAAGCCTGCAGGGTGAAACAAGGAGTCACATGGACTCCAACCAAGGGCTGTATAAGAAGTCTGCAGGGTGAAACAAGGAGTCACATGGACTCCCACCAAGGGCTGTATAAGAAGACTGCAGGGTGAAACAAGGAGTCACATGGACTCCTACCAAGGGCTGTATAAGAAGACTGCAGGGTGAAACAAGGAGTCACATGGACTCCCACCAAGGGCTGTATAAGAAGTCTGCAGGGTGAAACAAGGAGTCATATGGACTCCCACCAAGGGCTGTATAAGAAGACTGCAGGGTGAAACAAGGAGTCATATGGACTCCTACCAAGGGTTGTATAAGAAGACTGCAGGGTGAAACAAGGAGTCACATGGACTCCCACCAAGGGCTGTATAAGAAGACTGCAGGGTGAAACAAGGAGTCACATGGACTCCCACCAAGGGCTGTATAAGAAGACTGCAGGGTGAAACAAGGAGTCACATGGACTCCCACCAAGGGCTGTATAAGAAGACTGCAGGGTGAAAAAAGGAGTCACATGGACTCCCACCAAGGGCTGTATAAGAAGACTGCAGGGTGAAACAAGGAGTCACATGGACTTCTACCAAGGGCTGTATAAGAAGACTGCAGGGTGAAACAAGGAGTCACATGGACTCCCACCAAGGGCTGTATAAGAAGACTGCAGAGTGAAACAAGGAGTCACATGGACTTCTACCAAGGGCTGTATAAGAAGTCTGCAGGGTGAAACAAGGAGTCACATGGACTCCTACCAAGGGCTGTACAAGAAGTCCACAGAGTGAAACAAGGAGTCACATGGACTTCTACCAAGGGCTGTATAAGAAGACTGCAGAGTGAAACAAGGAGTCACATGGACTTCTACCAAGGGCTGTATAAGAAGACTGCAGGGTGAAACAAGGAGTCACATGGACTTCTACCAAGGGCTGTATAAGAAGTCTGCAGGGTGAAACAAGGAGTCGCATGGACTTCTACCAAGGGCTGTATAAGAAGACTGCAGGGTGAAACAAGGAGTCACATGGACTCCTACCAAGGGCTGTATAAGAAGACTGCAGGGTGAAACAAGGAGTCACATGGACATCTACCAAGGGCTGTATAAGAAGACTGCAGGGTGAAACAAGGAGTCACATGGACTTCTACCAAGGGCTGTACAAGAAGTCTGCAGGGTGAAACAAGGAGTCACACAAACTCCCACCAAGGGCTGTATAAGAAGCCTGCAGGGTGAAACAAGGAGTCACATGGACATCTACCAAGGGCTGTATAAGAAGTCCGCAGGGTGAAACAAGGAGTCGTGGACTAATTTGTTACGGATGTTACAAAACTATTATTGTTTTTAATATTGTAACAGTTCACCGCGCGGTGTTATATATTAGAGTCCGACTTCTGGGAAATTCATACCGTCGTGGAAAACAGTTACCACCATGGAGTTTTTAGAAAAACACAAAGCACAATTACTGGAGATAACTGTCTGTAAATTTATCCTGATAGTTGTCTGTAAACGTATTCTCATAGTTCTTAGTGTAAGTCCATAATTCGGGGGTTGGGGTCTAAGAATTAGTGCGCTTTGTACGAATAGCTTTTGTGAACAGCCCCTGATACAAACGGCATCTCACCTATGAATCACAACAGAGAACAAATCATAGTCTGTGTCAGCCGATTCCTGCAAAAATATAAATACTATTTTCATATTTATCTGGTATCTTCCTACTAAGATTTAAATAACAAATGATTCATTATATCTTTGTGAATAATTGCTGCAAAACAGTGTTTCTGTCGCCACGTAAAGAAATTAGTCAAATTCACCATAAAGAGGCTGTCAAAATACTTATAATTGATAAAGATTGGTGCAAGATATGAGCTAATTGTACAAGGCTAATCAGTACAAGGCTAATCAGTACAAGGCTAATCAGTACAAGGCTAATCAGTACAAGGCTAATCAGTAGCCTTGCGAGTGTCCATTGTTTGTAAGTGTATAACACACTAATATCGACTAATTAGCCACAAAACCCAAATAGGTGTACATAAACAAATAGGTGTACCCAAATAGGTGTACATAAAGTATTCCGTCTAGTGCATAATTTCATAATTTTATACAATCAAGCTAGGCACATGAAATCTCGTTTAGAATATTTCAAACTTACATTTTTTTAACATACAAATGATAATTTCTGAGCATGTGATCAAACAAATGGCAGAAAACTTATTTATCAAATATAAATGACACTATCATGAGTATATTAACAGGGTCCTCACATCTTCACAGAACTTTCCAAGATCCAGCTCCATAGGGAAGGCAAATTTCCCAGTTTCCTGTAAAAAGAAAACAGAAAATAATACCCATGATGCAATGCCATAAATAAGAATTCTTCTACAATCATATGAAGTTATCTTGGGGAAAGGCTAAACATTTCTTATTTAACAAAATCATTGAAGATGATACAAAAATCAATAGTTTTATATGAACATTTCACATAATAAATCAAAGTTACAATATTGACTCCGCTCTCTACTAAATTTATTTTAAAATCACTTCAATTATATTCAAAATAAGAACTGGGTGATTTGAACTTGCATCAGGAGTACATTGATGTAATAACTCAATTCTGCTGAGAAATATTTGTGCAAAATCACCGACAAATGCTATTTTTAATCAATCATTGATGCTAACTTTAAAACAAAATGGCTGCGATTTTGTAAGATTCTTTTACAAAAGCCTCTATTAAGCTATGCAGATGCACTTGGAGCAGAGGGTAGGAGAAGAGGAAGACCAAGACTGAGATGGGAAGACTGTGTGAAGAGATTTGGCGGGAGTGGGAGGGGAGGGGAGAACGAGAGCGAAATGGAACTAGTGATGGAAGGGGACAAAATCAAGAACCAGTACGAAGCCAGCCACAACCCAGACTTCAGGGACAAAGAGGAGGTTGACACAATGAGAAGCACCACTGCCTTCATTACTTGCTAATGGGTGAGCAAACAGTTGCAACAAATGTGAATTCAAACCTCAATTATGCAAATTAATCTTACAAAATGTGTTATTATAATAATTATTTCTTGCAATCATGCTATTGGATAAGATTTTATGCGAGTGCATTCAAGTAGTATTTTGCTAATGGATTTTCACATTTTGCTAATGAATTTTCAGTTGTGCGCACCACTGCATTTATTATTCTTTACCCTTTATTCAGTTTGCCAGCCTTACTTTGTAGCGTTCCATTTTCTGAAAGTCAAAGCTGAACCGTAGGAGGGAGATTGTGAGGATTGGCGGAAGATGTCTGAACTTTGACCCCTGAAACAAAACATTCCAGTAGGTAATAACTAAAAGTAATAATACTACATTAAAATGAGCCTATCGATGGTTTCCTTGACGATTTGACCACTTGACCATTTGACCATTTGCTACCGAGAGCTTCATGCGGCGGATGGCAATCTTATAACTCTTGTTGAAGTACAATGATTTTTATAGGTTATCTGAATGAGTTTTACGGGACACTGTGTCACTGAAATGGTTAGTATTTATTACATTTTGATTGGTTAAAAATAATATCCATACAACCCACGTTAACATCATGATTGTGGTTTCATCTCTTAATATTTTCTAAAAACACAATTTGCCGATGGCAACATGCCAGTCTTATAACAAATTATGAGACCCTTTTATGGGAATTATTGGCAGACCACTAATTCTTCCATCAAAGTGATATGGTGTTTCTCACCAGATGCTTTACTGATCTGTCAAATTCCAATTTTATATAATTTAATGGTAAATATACTATACCAATAGATTAAGATTAAAAGTTAAGTTAGATATACTTAGAGATCTAAAAATTTACAATACTGGGACATTTTAATTATTCATATGAAACCCCAACTAACTCCGTATGAGCTGACCAATGAAGATCATTGTACAATAACCTTTACATTTGACCAAATTGACCACTATGACTGGACCGCATACCTTCTTCGCATTCACTAGTCGCTGACATCTCTCGCATCGATACTGGTTTGGTCCACACAACAGTTCGGCAGCACCAAAACTGTCCGCCAATCCATGTTCCAGGTCTGTGGCCCCGCCCAAAGCCACGCAAACATCCAGGAAATCTTCCTAGAAGCAGAGAACAATACCACCATATGAATACAGGCTTTGATTTTCCCAGAAGTCTGTGAACACTCCTTGTTTCATCATCTGGACTTCTTATACAGTCCTTGGTAGAAGTCTGTGTGACTCCCTACTTTAGAAGACATTAAACCTAGGTACATCATGATGCATGTACGCTTCCATATTGAATGAGCTGCAGTCTGTACCTAGGGGGTCATAACTAAGGGTCATACCTAGGGGTCACAACTAAGGGTCATACCTAGGGTTCACAACTAAGGGTCATACCTAGGGGTCACAACTAGGGGTCATACCTAGGGGTCACAACTAAGGGTCATACCTAGGGTTCACAACTAAGGGTCATACCTAGGGGTCACAACTAGGGGTCATACCTAGGGGTCACAACTAAGGGTCATACCTAGGGGTCACAACTAAGGGTCATACTGACTTCTTTTTGTTGTCTTCTTTTTACAGCTCTCAAATCCAACATTGTTCCGAGTAATATATTTCACGGCGGCACTAGCTTCTGACCTGTCCACAGTATGGAGCGACTGTTACAGCCTTTCCTGCACATAGTGTGCGTAGTGCCTCTAGGGAATGGTTCATGAACCAGATTATTGAGCGCTGTATGTAACATTTTGTTGAAAATGTCTACGGACTCCCAAATATGAGCAGAGTGGGAGTCTGGTGGACTCCCAAGTATGAACAGAGTGGGAGTTTGGTGGACTCCCAAGTATGAACAGAGTGGGAGTTTGGTGGACTCCCAAGTATGAACAGAGTGGGAGTCTGGTGGACTCCCAAGTATGAACAGAGTGGGAGTTTGGTGGACTCCCAAGTATGAACAGAGTGGGAGTCTGGTGGACTCCCAAGTATAAACAGAGTGGGAGTCTGGTGGACTCCCAAGTATAAACAGAGTGGGAGTCTGGTGGACTCCCAAGTATGAACAGAGTGGGAGTCTGGTGGACTCCCAAGTATGAACAGAGTGGGAGTCTGGTGGACTCCCAAGTATGAACAGAGTGGGAGTCTGGTGGATTCCCAAGTATAAACAGAGTGGGAGTCTGGTGGACTCCCAAGTATAAACAGAGTGGGAGTTCGGTGGACTCCCAAATATGAACAGAGTTGGAGTCTGGTGGACTCCCAAGTATGAACAGAGTGGGAGTCTGATGGACTCCCAAGTATAAACAGAGTGGGAGTCTGGTGGACTCCCAAGTATAAACAGAGTGGGAGTTTGGTGGACTCCCAAATATGAACAGTGTGGGAGTTTGGTGGACTCCAAAGAATAAACAGAGTGGGAGTCTGGTGGGCTCCCAAATATGAACAGAGTGGGAGTCTGGTGGACTCCCAAGTATAAACAGAGTACTAGTACACCAACTGGGGTACATCCTGTAATTACTAGTACACCAACTGGGGTATATCCTGTAATTACTAGTACACCAACTGGGGTATAACAGAGTAGACAAGAAGGGTATAGGTCAAGTGGGTTGAACCACACAGAAGCCATGCAGAAAGATGAACCCCCACCTACCTCTCTCTCTATGACATTTCCACATTCCTCACAAATGATCTACAAACAGAAGGAGAAACAGACATTGTAAGGAGAACATTAAATCACATCATTAATTGTGCCAATCATTGAAACATATATCAAATTGGCTGCTTCGTGTTAGTGTTTAATAATAACACTGTTGTTAAATAACTTTGTCAGTGAAGAAGGCAGAACTGATGACTAATCGTTGGACTCTCGAAAATCCAATGACTTCCATGTCTACTTGCCATCTATAGTTTGTTGCTCTTGTTTAATGTTGTTCCATAATATGTTCCATAATATCTAACATAATTTCTAACAATTCCTCCCTCAATAAATTTTTTCCCTAATCTTATGTCAAACTCATTTCATGAAGAAAGCATCTACAACGACCTGCTAGCTCATTGTGAAAGTATCGATTACGACTAGCTAGCTCTTTGTTAAAGCTCTTTGTGAACGTATCGATTACTCTCGAGTGGCAAATAAACGTATAGGCCAAATAACAGTATAGGGTGGTAAATCTGTCACCGCAGATATAGTAACCACATTTTATATCTGCGAAAAACTGGGGATTTTTCCATTTTTTAATGGCGTATTAACTAATAATTTACCATGTCGAGATTCCGAGAACTAAGAATTCTAATCGATTCATCTAATCATGGAAATCTAATGGTCTAATGCTTCAGGGTCAAAATCTAGGATCCTCGGAAGCACGGGATCCCGCTAAATTCACGATTGTCGTTCAAAAGGATGAAAACTTAGCTGTCAGAAGTAGCCAAATGCAGCTCCAGTTGGGAGCAAGTGATTTTAGGGGAGCAGTAAAAAGCTCCGTGGATGATTGATTAGCGCTAGCAATAGGGAATGAGAGCGATTGCTCTCCTAAAAATTATACCCTGCATAATTTGCCACGATTATCGGAGTATATAGGCTGGCACAAAAGTTTAAATTTAATAATAGTATAGTGCCAAATAAGGTGCGTATAGGGTGGCATTTTTCATCAAATAAATGTGTATAGGGACGCTTATTCTGCACTCCAGAGTACACATTGCTAACTCAGTGTGAAAGTATCAACTTTGACTTGTTAGCTCATTATGAAAGTATCGACTATGACTTGCTAGCTCAGTGTGAAAGTATCGACTACGACTTGCTATCTCATTGTGAAAGTATTGACTATGACTGGCAAGCTCATTGTAAAAGTATCGACTATGACTTGCTAGCTCATTGTGAAAGTATTGACTATGACTGGCAAGCTCATTATGAAAGTATCGACTATGACTTGCTAGCTCATTGTAAAAGCATCGACTATGACTTGTTATCTCATTGTGAAATGCTATTACTTTTGATGAAATCATTGGACAAACTAATAAATAATTTTTAATAATAAATAAATTCCAGAAAAATTTCTGCTAAAACTACAAACCTTGCTCCACCACTATATACTTCACCTTGCTCCACCTCTACATATTCCAACATACCTTGCTCCTGTCCACCTCTATATACTCCAACATACCTTGCTCCACCTCTATATACTCCAACAAACATTGTTTCACCTCCACCTTACTCCACCTCTACATACTCCAACAAACCTTGCTCCACCTCTGTATGCTCCAACATATCTTGCTCCACCTCTATATACTCCAACATGCCTTGTTCCACCTCTGTATACTCCAACATACCTTGCTCCACCACTGTATGCACCAACAAACCTTGCTCCACCTCTGTATGCTCCAACAAACCTTGCTCCACCTCTATATGCTCCAACAAACCTTGCTCCACCTCTGTATACTCCAACAAACCTTGCTCCACCTCTGTATGCTCCAACAAACCTTGCTCCACCTCTATATGCTCCACGCTATTATAGTTTCACAAGTTACCCGATCTAACGAGTAAATTATTTCAATGATTTCAATGAAAGTATGCCATCTTTTATAGAACCAACTTCACATATTATTTAAACTATTCACACACTACAGATATGAACATCAATGAATCTGATTCGTGACAAGCTCAATGAATAGAGGGAGTTTGAAAGAATCTGATGTTATGAAATACTAGCCGAGTTACCCAGCGTTGCACAGGAGAAAAGGCAGCCACTGCAAGAGCTTAGGATTCCTTGCCCCCCCCCCAATAAAATGTTGGTAGTGCAATACCAATGATGGATACAACTTCATGCATCAAAACATATGTAAACATTTAACGAAAATCATATCAAGTAACTTGGAGCAATTGTAGAAAAAACGCATGGCACTGCAAGCAATTGTAGAGAACACACATAGTACTGCAAACAATTGTAGAGAACACGCATAGCACTGCAAACAATTGTAGAGAACACGCATAGCACTGCAAACAATTGTAGAGAACACGCATAGCACTGCAAACAATTGTAGAGAACATGCATAGCACTGCAAACAATTGTAGAGAACATGCATAGCACTGCAAACAATTGTAGTGAACACGCATAGCACTGCAAACAATTGTAGAGAACATGCATAGCACTGCAAACAATTGTAGAGAACACGCATAGCACTGCAAACAATTGTAGTGAACACGCATAGCACTGCAAACAATTGTAGAGAACACGCATAGCACTGCAAACAATTGTAGTGAACACGCATAGCACTGCAAACAATTGTAGAGAACATGCATAGCACTGCAAACAATTGTAGAGAACACGCATAGCACTGCAAACAATTGTTGTGAACATGCATAGCACTGCAAACAATTGAAGAGAACATGCATAGCACTGCAAACAATTGTAGTGAACACTCATAGCACTGCAAACAATTGTAGAGAACATGCATAGCACTGCAAACAATTGCAGAGAACACACATAGCACTGCAAACAATTGTAGAGAACACGCATAGCACTGCAAACAATTGTAGTGAACACGCATAGCACTGCAAACAATTGTAGAGAACACGCATAGCACTGCAAACAATTGTAGTGAACACGCATAGCACTGCAAACAATTGTAGAGAACATGCATAGCACTGCAAACAATTGTAGAGAACACGCATAGCACTGCAAACAATTGTAGTGAACACGCATAGCACTGCAAACAATTGTAGAGAACATGCATAGCACTGCAAACAATTGTATTGACACGCATAGCACTGCAAACAATTGTAGAGAACATGCATAGCACTGCAAACAATTGTAGAGAACATGCATAGCACTGCAAACAATTGTAGACAACATGTATAGCACTGCAAACAATTGTAGAGAACACGCACAACACTGCAAACAATTGTTGAGAACATGCATAGCACTGCAAACAATTGTAGACAACATGCATAGCACTGCAAACAATTGTAGAGAACACGCACAACACTGCAAACAATTGTAGAGAACATGCATAGCAAGCACTGCAAACAATTGTCGAGAATACGCATAGCACTGCAAACAATTGTACATAACCACAAACTATGAATGTTACAAGTTACATAATCTACATACATACATAAAGGTACCTTTGTAATATCCCCACCCCATCCCCATGGGTCCTTGAGCGCGCCTACACAATTTCAGCCCCATGCATGTGAAACTGACGAGATACGAGGGAACAGACGGACAGAGTCACAAACTACTTTATAGCATAGAAACTTGGCCATCTTTTGAAAACACACCTGGTTGACAATGGTGCCGTGGTAGAGGTGTTGAATGAAATGCTGCCCCTCTGTGCCCACCAGGGAGTCTTCCATCGCACTGAACAGGATCCGGTTCAGCTCCTGAGCATCGTGTTGCTGGAATGCCTGCAACAGTTGTATGTTAGACATAGGTATTCAGGCTTAGATTTTCCCGGGATTTCAAGACTCTTTGTTTCATCCATCGGACTCCTTGTACAGCCCTTGGCAGACTGCCTACAGTCTGGCTGATTTCCGATCCATGCATCCAACGTTCTTTGAGTAATACATTTCAGTACTAACTAACTAAAACACTAAGAAACTAATTCATGGTTCGGCCCATAATCTTAGATTACGGACCGAATAGAGGCACTCACTTCTGATTGGTAAAACAACGGCATTAAATTGCTATCTCCGGTCTGCATCCCCCATTTGAGCACCGCACATTATATTTGTTGAAAAAGCACGGACACCCAAATTTATCTGCAGACTCCCAAATTAGGGCAGTATGTCTGGCTACATCCACATTCAATAAATGAAATGTTATAACCAAACTCAACATTGGTCAACAATTAATCAAACTAACTGTCATTAACGTAACACATCAGAAACAAGGAAGTTGAACGTTTCTCGTGACCTTGACCTGTACTGACCTCCGACCCAGTCCAGCCGAAGCTGTCGGTCAGCTCGGTCGTGTTGACCCCCTGGGCATCCAAGAGCAGCAGTCGGCCAAACAGTCGCTGCAGTTGTAGCGGAATGATCCGGGTCTGAAAAAATCATGTGATAGGTCATGTGACAGGCCATGTGACATTTGACGTAAAACACTGGATGTTTACCATTTTTATCACGGAAATGATACTGCTTTCAGAAAGCACATTTCAAGGGGTGAAAATAATAATAAAACACAATATTTATATAGCAACATAATCACCTAGAGCTTTATGGTGCTGTACAATAGTCTAAAATTATCTACAATAATACAATTAAAAGCAAATATGGAATTAAATATCCAAAACAATGAATTTAATTAAGGGTAATGCAACTAAAAGTATACATTGAATTAAATAGCTAAAATAATTTATTAAATAAAAGTAATAATAATAATAACTAAACCTAAGGCAGGTAAATGTCATGGTCCATCATATACATTCCTGCAAAAAAAAATTTACCCATGAACAGCTGCAAACTACACATTAGCAGCTTGGACAGAATGTTTACAAAAGCACCATCTTTATGTTTTTGCAGCAAACTTTTTCGGGTGAAAACAAAAGGCTCAAGACTTTCTTGGATGGGACATTTGATCAGATTGTTTTGAAACTTAACACAAAACAACATACTCTCTTATGTACTTTTATAGCACAAACCCCACATTATATAGATCAATGCACATTACTATAAAATGGAAATAAATATACACAAACTAAAATTATTTATTACTTGATAAATGTTCAGTTAAAAACTATTTAAAATAATAACAAACTTAAATAGACATGTATTTGGGCTTGTGCTAAGAAAACAATTGTACATAAATAAGAACTAGGTCATTAAAACTCTCTCTTCAAGTGATTGAGCCCATCATTAATTAGGTTCACTGATATTCAAATCTGGAGTGAAAAAAATTTGGAGTTTGGTTTAAAAAAAGAATGCATGCAGTTTAACAAAAATTATCAAGAGATTTGATTTGGATTGATAGATAATTTGTTAAAGTGATTAACCCTAGGTCTTACACAGCCCACCACTGTCACAATTATTTTGCCGAATTTTTTACTGGGTCTAGTCAAAAATAATTTCATTTCATCAAAACTAAACAGCGCATTTGCACAAACATGTTAGCATGCCGTAGTGGCATATTAGGTAGGCTAAAACAAGACAAGTGAAAAAATTTAGTCATGGACGTTTAAGAGTTCTGGTGTGTAAATTTTTACCTTGGCGCTAGGTTTGTCTGCGTATTCGATTCGCCCCAATTCTTCGGGTCCCAACATGAACAGTGCTTCTGAAAATACAGGCACTTTCAAGTAGGGATGACAGTCTGATCACAATGATGTTGACAACAATGTTAAAACTTGACGTCCATCTTGTACCTCTTCAATAAAGAATGCACCCATGTAACAAGTTCTTGAGACACAATATTCGCACTATTAATAATTTGGGCTTGACTATAGATAAACAGTTCAGTATAAACACCTGTTCATTGATTGCTATAATTTTTTATATTGTGTTTCCGCATGGTAATGCACCGGGAGGGAATCCTACTAGGAGGGCTGGCACCACATTGATAAAACTTGATATTATTTTCCGCTTTCAGAGGGTTTCACGGTGGATCTCACACAGAGGCATTCTCCTTGATAATGTAGCAATGTCCAGGGCCTTGTGGTTCACGTTTTCATATAATATAATTAAACTGGATATTTTTTTATAAAAACCGCATCAGCAAGTGAAGTCACTCGCACAGTACATTTGGTTTTAAATAATATCCGTTGTATCCCAACAATAAACTTGTACTCAATTACATGGAGCACATTTCTTTGTTTCTTAATGACATTGTGCAGACAATATGTCATAACATACATATTATATATAAGCCATAGCACATAGTACGTATCAGTGTTAAACTGTTATTAGTTCTGATGCAAATCGGGACACTTGTCAAGAATCCGAGGCCCATTTCAGTTTTGCCATTATAAAGATATAATGTATACAGCAACCAGGCACAACAGTTATCAAATTAAGCATATAGTTAATTGTGGAATGTGGAAATTATTCAATATTCTACACATAAAGAAATGCATTTCCACAAATTGTCTGTTGCTCGAACATGCAGATTGCTACGGGTGAGTAATTGGTGAGTGATATTAGATGAGTAATTTGTGAGTGATATTAGATGAGTAATTGGTGAGTGATATTAGGTGAGTAATTGGTGAGTGATATTAGATGAGTAATCATTCTAATGTTTTAAGTGTTTGTTTTGAGGTCAGACCACAGTGCAACATTGCAGCCGTGCTAACGTTGTCAGAATATAAAAACTGGACCATCAAAAATTCTTCACAGCAACTGGCATCATCTCATTGACATGCTAACCACGTTTTGTCAAAACCACATACCTCCAGCTCTTTTTAAATGCCCCCATATGCGATGCTTGTCAATGTTTACAGCAATATCCATGTATTCATGCACCCACATGGCAAATAGCAAAAAAATTCCCATAAATCCCTCTGCCTGTTAAACCCTTAAAAAATCCCCACAAAATTCAGTCAATAGCTTCTACATGAAAACCTATGAATATGCCTGCTCAATTGCACTTAAAAATGTCACATCTAATGAATTTCTTAATTTCAATTATCAAAATTTAATATGCCCTCCATTTTTGCGAAATAAATAGGAAGTTCAATTGTGGTCTGACCTCTTTGCAACAATGAACAAATGCTTCACATTTCAAGAAGCATGTTTTGTATTGTTATCTGGCTTGAAAAATAGCTTTGAAGTTGAGTGTTAGCAATTTTATTATTTCATTAAGATCGACAATGTGAAAGATGGCACCAAGTAAACCACTCGAACCAAGTAAAAAATCTTAACATTTGTGAATCGAGTATCGAGAAAGGTCATAATTAGCAGTTTTACACACAAAATGTTTAATAATTTGCACATTTCAGATAGCTATGCATTGACCATTAAATTGTGCATATTAAGAATATAATGTATATTTACAATAGCAAAATGAGGCGGGCCCAGATACTGTGTCACAGATTAAAGTTTAATTTTGGAGATGCAGGACGTAGTCATAGCCATGTATGGACGCTCAAGCCCAGGTTGTCAGAGCATTTGTTCATAATAATGTTTATTTCAGACAAAAGTCCATATATATATATATGTATATATATATATATATATACAATACAAGTAAAAATATTTTTAAATATACATGTGTGCATTAAAAGTACATGTAGAAAGAATAAAAAAATATAAATATACACATTTTGTGCAGTAAAATATGTAAAACAAAAAAATACTTATAAATATACACGTCATGTATTAAAGTGTACAATTGACTAATGCAATATTTAATCATTGGCCTTCTGTAATAAGTGTGAAAATAATTCACAAAAAGTAGATTATCGGATCTTTCTAAGCAACATAAAAGGCTAAATATTTACGAGTGAATGCGGTCGTTAAGATTTTACATAATTTGCAGCTCACATTTAACTTGTACTTGTTATATGCAACAGTAATATCTTTCACTCTTGTTTTTTAAATTACACCAAAGACTTGAGGTGTACATTGTGCCACAGTGAAGTTGTTTTAATGGTGCTGTTGCATCAGTGACATTTTCTGGCTAAAACATTTGCTCAAGCATCAATATCTTTTTTATCTGGCAATGTCATCATCATCAGTAAGGTTATTATAATAAGGCCAAGGTATTTATATTTCTCAGTGAGATAGTGTATGGTTATTGATAACAACAGGAGGTATATTTTTTTTCTTGTCCCGAGGTTCGTTATCAATAACCATATAGTAAGATTTGTTGGCACTGTAAGTTATATCAAACATATTGACATTGACACACCAATCAGCGAGTTTTCTCAGCCCAGAAACACCAATAGGATGGCGAGAAAGGATTCCACTGTTTAACATCGCTATAGTGTCAAAAAGAGTTCTTTTAATAAAAATATGAGCTTTTCAGTTGAGCGATACTTTGTAAATCCAAATTGGTTTACTCATGCAGTTAAAAAAGTATAAACCCTGGATAATATCAGATTCAAATAATTTACTAGCAATTGTGGTGAGGGCAGTGGGTCGGCAATTGTTGCTGTCAGACAGGTCACCAGCCTTATTTTTAATTATAGGGGCTATGATTGTAATCATCATAGCATCCGGTAAAAAAACATGAATTAACATGCTGCTATATAACAGTGTCATGAGAACATGAAGTTTTTCATTCGCATATTTAAAATGTTCGTTACTTACGCTATCATAACTTGGGGCTTTGCCTATAGATTCTCTTACAGCTTGATGGAAATCTCTGACCAGATCGTTCCAGATAAGAACAATATGCGTAGAAGACATGTTGCTGCTCGTACCAAGGACAGTGATTTTATAAAAATATTTAACAAGATTTGCCATCCAAGCCAAAGGCCCAGATGGCAAGTGGACAAGGAAGTAATTGGCTTATCGAGAGTCCATCAGTGCTCATCTACATGTAACCCGCCCTCCCCGAGATGTTTCCAACTTCTGTTTAAACATATTCACGCTGCTAGTGGTTATACAATCTGTAGATAATTTGTACCATTCACTAACTGTCCTCCAATCTACATTGATCCTTTGCTAACTCTACCTCATGTCCTCTAGTTCTGCTATCTTTACCTCATGTCCTCTAGTTCTGCTATCTTTACCTCATGTCCTCTAGTTCTGCTATCTTTCTTAAGTGAGAAAAACATATTTCTATTAACATTTCCATACCCATTCAATATCTTAAAAACTTCAATCAGATCTCCTCTTAACCTCCTTGTCTCTAGAGTTGTTAAATCACATTCTTTCAGGCGTTCTTCATAACTAAGGTCTCTCAGTTCTGGAATAATTTTAGTTGCTCTCCTTTGTATGCGTTCAAGCGTATCTATATCCTTCTTACGACACGGTCTCCACGCTTGTATACAGTATTCTAAATGAGGTCTAACTATTGCTTTATACAGAAGTATAATTAGCTTTTAACCTTGTAAGCTGTTTCTCCTAATCAACCCAAGAATTTGTTTACCCTTTGAAGCTGCAATACCACATTGCTCTGAAACTTTCATATCAGCGCTTATCGTAACTCCTAAGTCCTTTTCTTTTACAGTAGTACCCAGAACAGTATCTCCCATTTTATAGTTTACATCCAAGTTCCCATGTCCTGTATGTAGGCATTTACATTTCCCAAAATTGAACATCTGCCATTTCTCAGACCATTTCACTAATCTGTCTAGATCGTTTTGTAAATGTTGTTTATCACCATCAGTGATAACCTTTCTAAACACTTTTGTGCTATCTGCAAACTTGAGTATGTTACTTCTTATATGGTCATCCAACTCACTGATATATATATATATATAATAATAAAGGTCCTAATACTGATCCTTGTGGTGCCCCACTCAAAACTGATTTCCAGTTTGAAACTTCTCCATCTACTACAACATGCTGTCTTCTGTCAGTCAGCCATTGTTCTATCCAGGCAATTATGCTATCCCCGATACTATGGGCTTTTAATTTAAGTAGTAATCTTTGATGTGGCACTTTGTCAATAGCTTTCTGAAAATCTAGGTTACAATTAACGGTCCTAAATACTCATTTAGCCTCCGTTTAGATTTAATATCATTGTAAAGTTTACATAGCAAAGTGGGGTGGCAGCATTCTACACAGGACAAGGTGGTTGATTTGCTCCTGTGTGGGGGCCCAGGGTTGAAAAAAATCATGATTTTTATTTTTTTTTATTTTTAAATCTGATTTTCCTATTTAAATCGGATTTATTTGATTTTTTTTAAATCTGGTATATAGATATTTATATAGATGTTTAAATTTGTAAACTCTTTCAAACATGTTCTATTCAAATCGATTTGGGTTCTTGTCTTAACAGAGGGTACATGATTTTTGCTTATATAAAGACATTAGACAATGTCCACAAGGCCTCACCCCCTGTAGTTGCATAATCTGTCTTGGAAAGGAAAGCATGCTGTGTGTCTGTGGCTGTAGAAGTGGTAATTATTGTTTGCCTATAGGGTGGATTAGCACCTGTCCAGGACTCTGTGTACTCTAAGGGTCTCCAACCAGAATACAAACTGGTACAGTATTAAACAACTGAGTCAACATACTGAATTGGTAACAACTAGCACAAGCTATAAGTGGACTTTAACTCAGGGCTTCTGTGTTGAAAAGATACTTCCTCTGGAAGACAAGTTTGTGTGGCTTCACTGCATTCAGAAAGGGAATAGCTCAAACGTGCACAATGTCATAAAATATTTTACTATCAGGCTATCTGGTGACAATACAGCTACACAAATGTGCCCTTTTTGTGTTTTGTATTAAAAACCATACAAAACTTTGTTGATCTTGATGCTTGTAAACAGTTATTTGTGTTAAATTGATATAAATCAGCAATTAAAAATATGAAAGTCAAAAAAATCATAAATAAATTTTTTTGGAGTGATTTAAATCATGATTTAAATCAATGATTTAAATCAAACCACCCTGAGGGGGCCTCTGAAGAAAGTAATAATTTGGCAGATATGGTTAAGCACAAAGGTAAATGGTCGGACGAGACAATCATATTTAACTTCCATATCAGATATTGATGAGTGACTAGAGTGGGTGGTGAGCACGTGGTCGAGCAAGCTCCTTGAGCCGTGCGCATCACTAACATAAGTAAAGGCATCAGAGGGGAAAAGCAATGTGTCACTTGGAATAATGTGACTGACAGTCATTATTAAAAGTATTGAGAAATGGAATAAAAAGACAAGGCTTTGTTTTGGGCCTTTGCACCTATAAAGTGCCTAAAAACTAACTACTTGCAACTATAATCAAGAATGTCACGCAAGTGGTTTACTTGGAATCTGTTCTAAAAGTGCGAAATTCTGATCTAATGTCATGTTTCGTGGATGCTGACATATTCATCAGTGTTTGCAATTTTGACCAATCAGCAGCGAGCAGCCCCTTAACCCCAATCCAGCAGTGACATAGGTTGTGCATATTGCGTGCATTTTTAATGTGATTGAGATGTGCAGTTACATTTTTATTTGCTTTATATTGGATTTACATGCAGCAGAAACTTACAATGCTGTACTGAGCAACATTCGAATGTAAATATGATTCAGCGAGGTATAGAGTTGTCTTTTTTATTTCCTCTAGGAAAACAGACAGTAGTGAAGCAATGAATTCACAATTACAGGTGGGCTGGTTGGAGATATGCTAGACTTTGTTCGGCACATTTTGAAGAGTCGTGTTTTGAAATGATATATTTTCATCAACTAATGACAATCTTCCAGCATGTACTTCAGCCGAAAGCTTCGACACAACGCAAACACTCGATGCAGAGAACTGTCAAATCGGAAAATGAAGCAGTTATTAAACGATGAATGACTATCTTGCCAAATAAGTTGATTTTAGATGCAAACAACATGTCCAAACTTACTGGCAAGTATATGACTAAAATCGTCTACGATCAGGGTGTTTAAAGTTGAAGTTGTGGGAAACTTAGTCAGCACTCTTGACGTAGGATTCTGAACAAATACAAATGGCGCTGCCCATGCCAAAAAAATTCTGTGTAAAACGATGTATATTTAACCACTTGCGCGTGATATTCTTGATTATAGAATATAGCTAAAAATGGTTAGTTTTCAAGTATTCTTATAGGTGTAAAGGCCCAACAAAATTGCCTTTGCCAGGCTTTGCCTTGGTTTCACTTTAATATCCGCATTAAAAACGCTAATGATTAATATAATTATTATTAGCTTAGTGTCCAACCAAGCGAGTCACAGATAACACTGCGGACATTTCAAATGCACCTCTAAATTCTGGTGTCATGAGAAGCGTCTGTAGCAGAGAGTTGAGGTAACAAGTGGCGCCGAGGTTGTAGATGCCTGCCAAGCGCGTCGACCGTCGCGGCGGAAGCGGTGGCATCATCGCAGTCCTGCTGCCCGGTCCAGGCGTCACCGACGCTGGCCCGGCATCACCTTCCTCGAATAGATCTGTTAACATCGTGTCTTCATTATGCAGCCTCGGCCATGGAATACTTAATTGCAAAAAGGCAATGACACCTTATTAAAAACGCAACCTTCCTTTCGCAATCATATTCGCCTCGCGAACTCTCGGGTTCCCACGCGCGTACGATTTGAGAGCGCGTGCTCATGAAAACATTAGCGCCGCAGCCAATTACCGAACTGACGTATTCAAAACAGGGCGCTGTGTGATTAACGTGTATTAGTAAATGCAAAGGAGTACCATCTATAATTATATATTAGGGTCTACCCGAAATAATCCGTGGCACCTCTGGTGCATAATATAACATTAAAACAAAGGTGAAATCGCGTGAGACGGAAATACAACATGAACTTGTGCTATTATGTTGCTATGCGCTGAAACAATATTCATGCCAACTCACGCAAATAATAATATATAAATTATATACTTTTATTGCACTAAAATCCTCGGGAAACCCAAGCTCGGCAGCGCAGTAAAACAAAAGGTTCATAATCGATAAACATACAGTTCCAGGTATAGACAGTTGGATTGGTACGCTGGGGAGCTATGGAGGACAAACAAGTTTAAACAGGTGGGTTTTCAGTTTGCCTAAGCGCGCTATATTACCCATGCATGTTGGTATATAACGTTGTCACACCAATCGTTGGCACATGGCTGGCATACCAAGCTACTGCCATGCAATGGCTTCCTACGTACAACTATAGAGTATTGGCCCGAGGTTAATTGGCATGCCAACACTCCGGCTGCCGTTCTTTGCCAATATTGGCAGACGTTATCTGTTTTTGTTGGTACAATAACTTGTATTCTTTGCTGAAACAGTCATTATCTATCTGCGTATTTGTCGGTGTCGTGGATATATATGTTGTGCTGTGAGGTTTATATATGTGAGCGATAGCTCCGTGATAAGATGACGATCAATGCACACGTTTTATTAGATATAATTTATGATTCACTACAGTACGGCGTCTCTTTGTATATAGCTATGGGCTTTAATGAACGCTGTGCCCTAAAAATATATGTTTTATTCGAGTGCCGTAAAATCAGCTAATGCAATAGTTGTTAAATTATTAATATGACCGATAATATTTATTTGACAGAGTTTTTTTATTGCAAATACTTGCATATTCTATATATTTGCTTAATGCATTATCAGTTAATGTATTAATTATAGCCAATTACTCTCCTACAATGATATTTGGTGCGAAATGACGTTTCGGAAATGTTCGGTATTTTCCGTAAGACCACGTGGATTCCTTTTATGGTAACTACCGGTTGGCTGTCAGAAGTCCATGTGAAAGATGCGTGATAGATTTTGAACATTTCCAGCTATCAGGCATATTTTTAATTGTGTGGTATGTATTAAGTATATATTTGGATTGCTGTGGTCAGGTACATATGTTTATCTATGTTAAATATTTCACAAAATTCGTTTTCTGCCGCGGCGCGGAACTGTTGTTATGCCACTGAATTACAATGCTTTATGCGCGCCAGATTAGCCGCGTAATTTCACGAAACAGACTGGTATAGGAAAATACGATATTATGAACGAAGGCGATCCATGTACTTTTTTAATTACAATGATTTGGTCGTATAAACGTTCTGTTGCGGAATGTTAGCGACAAAATGCAGGTAGGTCGATGAACGAACTCCGGTGAACCCGAGAGTCCGAGATAAAAGGCGGAACTGTGGCATGCGTCATATCGTATGAAGTTGGTTATGACACGGGTCGTCGCCATTAACACTAAATCATTGATCGTTACGAAATCACAGCTGTTTCTTACAGATCTCGCCGCAGTGCCCAGTGAGAAACCATTTTACCTGACGTGAAAGATGAATATGTTTTAGTCTTGTGAAACGTGTTACGGCATACACTGATACAGCTGTTCCAGTGAAGACGTGGTTACAAAAATATGTCCTACATTTCGTAACATAAATTCTTTTGTATTAGATTTTATGCATCTGTCAGGTGGCTCTTTAAATACATCTCAAATGTTTTTTTTGTTCAGAATTGATTCAGTAGTTTTTGTTTTACAGATACATTTTCACATTTTGATATATAATGATATATATATATATGTATATTAAAAGTATCATAATTCCAATTATTTTCACTATTTTCAAATTGGGCTTTGCACTTAATGTCATCTGTCAATAATTGTGTCTACTACGGAATTCAAAATTATAACCACTGATTTCTGATGTTATCAGAGGCCAAGTGTCAACTTTGGATAAGTGCTATATTGCTAATATTACATTAACTGTTTTGTTTGGTTTTTGCTGCAGCAACACCCGCCAAAATGCCGTCAGACGCCAAGAAACGCCGTGACCAAAAGAAGAAAGAAGCTGCAAAACAACGTGGCCAGCCAAAGGGGTCAAAGGGTAAGACAGACGAAGGAGGTGACACACCGAAGTCAACGTTGCCGGTCACAAATGGACAAACCAATGGCGCTACAAGTGAGTGCAACAATGGTAGAAGACAGACTTAACCCTTTTCATTTCCTGCATGAACATGGTCAGCTTGATGCTAATAATGATGGATTGTGATTCAGCTATTAAACTGGGAAATACTTTTCAAGGTATTTCGCACATTCCAAATTCTAAAGATATGAATGGATTATGATAAAAAATTAAAAGCGATAAAGGAAGTCTATACATATTCACACACCTACATGTTCACATGCACGTACGCACGCACACACGTAAAATTATTACACACGTACGTACCAGATATATACATATTTCGTTGTTGCTTTCCGTCTGTCACTGTTCCCGTTTCATTACTGTATCGACCATCTGTCTCCATTCCCCCATCGCTCATTGTCGTTCTCCCTTCCCACTACCGCCAAATCTGTCTTCACACAGTCCTCCCATGTCAGTCTTGGTCTTACTATTCTCCTCCAGTCCATTTGGTCTACGTGTCCAGCTCACTTTAACCGACTCCTCACCAGCTTCCTCCTGAAACTCTCTTTCACACCAATCTTTTCCCTCCGCTCCTCCGTACTTCACGTGTCTACTTGTTTCACTCCCGCAATTCTTCTCACCCAGTTAATTCAGCAAACGCTTGTTTTTCCCTCATCGCCATGGTCTCTGGCTGGTGTTACGTGCAAACTACACACCTTAATATTTGGTAATTAATGGGTGAAACCTGCTATCCCAGCCAGTTGGCCCCTAATTTCTAAAGTTTATGGGCCAGCTGGCCTCAAAATTTTCAGACGAACTTGAAGCCCTGCATGTAGTTATGTGTTGGGTTTCCTTCCACTTCCTCCATCTAATTTGATTTTTAATTAGTATTTGATTCGTTCTTTCCCATAGTACTTCATTACTAATTGTTTCTGACCTTCATATATATATATATATATATAAATGAATGATTGTCATTAAAGCAGTGATTGCATAATGCTGATATGGTTTTTCAAGTTTCACTAAGGCCCTCGTACTCAATTTCAAAGCGGTTCGAAGTTGCCTCTAGGAATGAGTTGGTTGAGGCAGGTTGTTATATATTTACATCCATTGTAAGTGCAAATTAAATTGTTGACTAAACCAACGCACGTGTATTTCATTATGCAATATCGGTAATGCTCTTCATAATGTGCTTCTGATTAGGGTTTGGTAGTGACACCTAGTGAATTAACAGTGAAATATTACCACTGGGCCACGAGGCTTAGCAACAATCAGGAGGGATATTTCCGGTTAGGCTCCCCCCTGAAAACAGGAAACTTACTTATTTAAGTTTTTTCGCCACAGATGCTATCGCAGGCCAACTGGAGGACCTTGACCTTGCTGCCGATTACCGATCAGTCGCCGGCGCATTGGCATCTCATCCTGAAAGTCGCGACCTTCAGATTATAAACTTCAGCATCCTATTCCACGGCGCCGAGCTTCTTGTCGACACAACACTGGAGCTGAACTGTGGTCGCAGCTACGGCCTGATCGGACTCAACGGCTGTGGTGAGTCACATGACATGCGTCACATCATATCATAGCTGGAATGTAATCATAGTCTTGTCCTGTAATCAGTTGAAGGTACATTCAATTATTATTACAGATATTATTACTGCATTGTAACCAAAATGTACCACGTATCTGCTATGAATTAGTGCCCAGATGTGACTTCCAAGTCTAATTGAAACAGAGGAACTAAAAAATTTTCTCACTTTATGGGCTACTTCAAAACATTGATGTTCAATAACAAGCAAAATTCCCTATCGATTGGAGAGGGAAGTCTTAGTAGTTGTTTCAGTTAACATTGCACATTGATGTGTCCCACAGAAAGTTGTATTTTCCAATCCCACTTCACAAAAGTGCTGAAGAAAGAGGAACAAATAAATAACTTTCTGCTACAATCATGTTGGTGTGTGTGGGTGGGTGCGTGCGTGCGTGCGTGCGTGCGTGTTTTGTGTGTGTGGCCTGTCGTGGTTACAGCAGCAAGGACAAGGACAGTTTTGTGGATATGCATCCACAGGTCTGTGTAATCCAAATTTCACGTCTGAAGTTATATGCCATTGCTTTCATGTAGTATACATTGATGTTTTGATATTCATAGCCCCTTTAACACATACAGGTAATAATATAATTTTATTTGGTTGGTATAGCCATTATAAGATGTTTAAGGCCACACACGGCAGGTAAATAGGAAAAAAAAATTATTTGTGCAAATCTTGCCATTTTTTCGGCCGAAAGTATAGAATGGGTCTTACTGAGTAAAAAATATATTGAACTTTTATCAGCCAGACCCCCGTTTCCATGGTAACAAACAAAATGTCTGCCATTTTGAGCAAATATTGGCAAATTTGGAAACACTACCATTCTTTATTGAACACATATATGATTATAATTCTTGCAAATCCATGTTCAGTACACATTCTACTATACAATGACCAGAGCATTTGTTAAAATGTTGTGTTTTTATTTTTTAAATAATTTTTTTGTAAAGTGTGAAAAAAACACTTTATTTTTGGCAACAAATACGTGTTTATCTTTCAAACTATTGATGATTTTTAAAATGTCTCTGGTAATTGTACATAGTAAAGTATGCTGAATGCAACATTCAAAACCTTATTTGGATAGCATAATTACTCATGGAGATATCCTTTTTCTAAATGCAGAAAACACGTTTTTTGAGAAAACGGCCGTCAAAGATTTGTTTACCATCAATACTTCTGATACTTTCAAACTATGTGTCACATAGATATTTCCTTTGGCATGCTTATATAAATTATTATACTGAATATAACAATGCAAATATTATGTTGCTGGCATAAGTACTTCCAGAGATATGCTTCCTGCAAATGTGATATATGAACCAAACAAAATGGCCGCCATTTTGGAATTTTTTTTTTTTCTTACCAGTATGGTTGATGGGGCAGGAGGCCATCTGGCCTGTATAAGCTCCTTTATTAGCAGTTTTCTACAACTTCTGTTGATTTGAGTACTTGATTTTAGCAAATTTCTTTCGTAGGTATTTGATAGGGTTGTGTATTTACTCAAATAATGACTTGATGCACGACTTGAAGCCGAAGGTGTTGAAGAAGTTGAAGTGTCGTGTATCTGATAACATCAATCAGGATTGATTCAACAAATAGAAAACTGTTTCTAAATGTGTAACTTGTTCTCAGGTCACCCGCGGACAGGCTATAACGCCTATATACATAAAAAATATTAACTAAATTTGTTAACCTCAGGAACAACTAAGAAACAACTAGACAGTAACAGAGTCCACAAGACAAACAAGGTTCCACAACATTCAGTCAAATCCGCCAGCCTTGTATGCTGGCCCTTCTTCCTCCTCGGCGCTTGGCCTGTGCCACTGTTCTACTCCCAACTCCGCCGTCAGTCCCGGGAACCGTTGCCGGCATCTGCGGTGTCGCTAATTCGTCATCTGCAGTGACAACGCACGGCTGCATTTCTGCCGTATCCGGCTGTATCGCCGCCGAAACTGTCCTATTTGCAAGTGCATCCCGCAGTTGCTGCATTCTCCCTTTCTTTCTCTGCCCAAAAGCATGCTTTGTGGAAAACTTATTCGTTCTGACTCGATGATTACTTTCGTTAGACGCCATCATTGTGTACACTCGGAAATAGCATTATCGTGCATTGTGGGAGATCACACGTCATATATGCAAATGTCCGCGCCATGTATGGAAATATCCGGGTCAACGCAGGTTGCAAGTACAGCGGAGCGTCCCGACGGTGACGTAGCATGATGCCGATTACCAAATAAGGAGATAGTCGGTAGAATGCTGCTTGCATATATGACGATGTCTAGCGAATACGGGTCAAAGGGTGGGGATGCCGTCTAGACAGGCGGTTAGAGAACGGAAAGGGGAATCGATCCGTACCAAACAAGATGGCGTACGGTGAATTTATGGCAGTGTTGCTAAGGTCTAAACATCGCATATTTTCAAACTTTTGAGAATCAAAACTGGATTATTACTTGATAGGGGTACACTTTATTCACGAATAAAAGTGACTTAGAGGTATGTGATCGTTATAAAAATTAACTTTATTGATAATTAACATACAAAGCTATCGGAAAAAGGACGAAACACATTTTTAGCATATTTTTTCAAAATACGTAATCTCACCTGCCGTGTGTGGCCTTAAGTGAAGTAATCCTAATATTGTAATGTTGCCCGGTCGTGTTTAGGGCGTATACGTGTAACGCCATTTGAAGGCTTATGGGATCGACTGGGGCGCGGTAGCGTAACGGTTAGAACTCCAGACTCTCAATCGGGAGAACCCTGGCTCGAATCCTCCATGCCATCGAAGGTTAGGCAATTTCATTTGCACCTCATTGCCACAGTTCACTCGGGTGTATAATTGAGTACCTGGCTACAGGCAGAGGTGGATATGTGAACGAATAGATTTCGTGTAGTAATGGCAGCATGGCTGAATGCTTCCCAGCAAAGTTGAGATGGCGTTGGAATGAACACATCTGCCAGGGGGTGAAGGGTAGAGCAATACCAATGGCTGGAGACCATGCTATATAAGAACATACCATTTTACATGTTGTGCCATTTGAAGGATGACTTTTGTGTTATGTTTGTGCAGGCAAGTCAAGCTTGATGTCGGTTCTTGGCAACCGTGAGATCGGCATCCCCAAACACATTGACATCTATCACCTGACCCGAGAAACCTCGCCTAGCGATAAGACGGCCCTCGAGTGCGTTATGGAGGTCGACCAGGTGCGACTACACCTTGAGAAGGAAGCAGAGGAGTTGGCCCTCTCCACGTCTGATGGTAACCCTTACCCTTCATCTTTCTCATTTACCCATCCACAGGGCTTGGGAAGGTATAATGCTCAAGGTTAATCCTTAAAATGTAAGGCTTTAGGCCTATGCATGTATCCTTGAAAGACTTAAAAAAAATTTCATAAATATTTAATAGGCTTACTGATGTGTTACATAATCCATGTTGAGTCTGGCAGGCTTGCGTTATAATGTTATGTTATTTTGGTATTAAATATTCCATGAGTGAACACCAGGGGGCAGCCATTTCTGCGGAAAACTAGTTCAAATTCATAAGTCTTGAGAATATGGGCCCTGCGTAGCTATCCATTCCAGAAACTTAATCCTTCCGCACTGCTCATATTTAGGGCCAATGTAGCTAACCGGAAACTTTCCACACTAATATTTAAGGCATTAGAAATACTGTATTTGACCTATTAAGCATACAGGTCCTAATTAGCATACACCTTTTTTTTGTAAACAGTAGGATCCATAATTGTAATTTGAATAGTATGGAACATCTGAAAACTATCGCCATCTGGTGTTAAACTGTTGAGACTTTTCAGTTCTACACTAGTCACCAAATTACACCACTAATGTTAACTCTTTCTATCCCAACTACGACTTTTTACATAGTTACCCTTTCTATCCCAACTACGACTTTTTACGTAGTTATAGCGTAGGTGCGTAGGCCTATCGATTTATCTGTTTTGTTTAAATCTTCTACTGTGATTTTAAGCGTAGTAAATTACTAAATAAAGTGTTGATTTTCGTTGTTATCACAAAATGGCTGATGCCATTCATGCCATGCACGAGGGCAATGATGTTGATTAATTCTCGAATGACTCGGATGTTATTTTAAATAGTAGTCAAGCAGTTTTTTAACCAATCGATCAGCACAAGTTCATGCCAACTGGATGCAACTTTGGCTAGTAGAGGACTAAGAAACCAACTGATTTTGATTGTTTCCACGGAGGATGGGTTTTCAATAATTTCGCGCATTGAGATGCTCTCAAATGTGGTATGGTCCAAGAATAACTGTTTTCAAGTTGTGTTTTGTTACCTGAAAAATAAACATTATACACATATTGTGCTTGTGTGGTCACTTATAGACACTACTAGTATAACGAGTATTCAAGTTGAAGAATGCAATTGGTTTAGCTATGATTCTTTTAAAACTTATATTTTTCAAAGCTAAGAAAAAATGGTGGCACGTTTGGGTGATTTTTGGTCACTAACTTATTTGATAAAATATACCATAACTTTGTAATGGATAATAATTTAATACTTTTCTTACTATTTGAATCAGAACTTGATTCTGAAGGTTTCATTCACTGATACTTGCGGTTAAAAAATAATTAATCATTGTCATTATGGCATCTGAAGTCAACTGTAGTTACTAATAAAAAAAATTTTTTAACTCAACCATTTATAAAAAAAATATATATGGTAAAGTTATAATGGACCTACATTTATAATTCACATATAAATTCACACCGTTCAAAAGATAATTTAATTAGCTTTCATTTCGTATATAGATTATGGTACTTGCTGACATATAAAGCATAAATATAACATGAACAAGGAATGTTCAGACAAACATGAAATCGGTGCGACAGCAAATTTGCTTGGGAACTAGGAAGCTTATTTTGGATAGGCCTCTGGGACGAAAATGGTTAAACAGTTACATTATTGTCTAGAAAAAAAAAAATTTACGCTTATAAGAACACATTGACATTTTTCTATGGCCCAATTTCTGTTCGAGTAATCTACTACATCCTTCCAACCCTTAAAATTTAAGGCCTGAGTATAGTCTGTAGCCACTCCAACAACATGATCCTCCCACCCCTAAAATGTAGGGATTTTTATGGGACTTATTTGTTAGTTCATTTGTGCAAATCTGTTATTTTGTTTTCTGAAATCGTTGGATGAACTGTTGAATTACTTTTGACCAGGTCTGGTCAAAAGTCGTTGAAAAAAAGGCAAAAGTGATCTGTCTCAAGTTACCCCATCTAAAAATCAGAGTCAATTCGATGATTTTAATAAAAGTGTGCACTGTTTTATTAAACTGTCTGTTCATGTTACTTAACCCATTAGGCCCCAGGATGTTATTAAAACATGCTCCTCTGTTCCCAGGATTTCTGGCAAATTTGGAGCGATTTTACCTCCTTGTGTTAAAAAATCTGTAGAAAAGACTATTCAATATTGACAATTACAAGTTGTGTTTATTTTGAAGAGTAGTAATTTCTCCACATGCATGTATACATAGAAATAAGATATATTAATAAAATGTTGACATTTGATCACAATTTGCAAAGACAAAATAGTACATTTGTTAAAAACATTGAAAGTTGCGACTAACATTTGACGATGATCCCATGCTATAACCCTATGCAACTCAGTGAAGAAAATGTAGCTATATGTGTTAGCTTTGCACCACTGAAAACATTATCAAATTCTGACGGTTATTTTTCATGTTACACCATATTTTATCATGACAAATATAGAAATAAAAATTTCCGCGATAGCGTGAACAAAACTGATGAAAATCACATTTGAACATCACCGAACCTCATTTGTGACAGGCTAAATTAACTGAAGAAGGAGTTTCAATAAAACTGCCAGCACCAAAACCTACAGGTCACTCGACTCGTACCATAACCTTGACGTGACCTTACAGAGGCACACGAACGTCTGATGGACGTCACAGATCAGCTGGAGGACATTGATGCGGCAACAGCGAAGCCGCGCGCTGCCACCATCTTGGACGGTCTGGGCTTTGACGCCAAGATGCAAGCGACGAAGGTGAAGGACTTCTCCGGAGGGTGGCGCATGCGTATCGCCCTTGCCAGGGCGCTCTTCATCAAGCCCGCCATGTTGCTGCTCGACGAACCAACAAATCACCTCGATCTGAACGCCTGCGTCTGGCTGGAAGAGTACCTCAAGACGTAAGGAGAGGGAGGGAGGGTGTGGTGGGTAGTTGATAGTTTATTATAGTAATTGTGATGCATACAAGTAATACATACAAATGATAATCACATAATTATATTATTACAGTTTCTATAAAGAGAGTTTACAGCCACAATAAAAGTGTATTCGTAAACTGTTGTTGGGAGGAGCTTGAGGGGGGGTGTTAGTGTTGTTGAGGGGAGGTGTTAGTGTTGTTGGGAGGAGCTTGAGGGGAGGTGTTAGTGTTGATGGGAGGTGTTAGTGTTGTTGGGAGGAGCCTGAGGGGGTGTTAGTGTTGTTGGGAGGAGCTTGAGGGGAGGTGTTAGTGTTGTTGGGAGGAGCTTGAGGGGAGGTGTTAGTGTTGTTGGCGCTTGAGGGGAGGGTGCTGGTGTTGAGGGGAGGTGTTAGTGTTGTTGGGAGGAGCTTGAGGGGAGGGTGCTGGTGTTGTTGGGAGGAGCTTGAGGGGAGGTGTTAGTGTTGTTGGGAGGAGCTTGAGGGGGAGGCTGTAGGTGTTGTGGTATAAAAGTCTAATGTTTATTAATTTTTATAGAATCTAATCTATACAGTGATATCCTTTGGTGCTGTACATAATAATAATAAGAACATTACATAAAACAAGATGGTACGATAAAAAATATATATATAATCTAGACAATTATATCATATGGTGCTGTACAAAGTAATAAAGTTACGCTTGGGTTATGTCTAGTTTGCTTCCTTGTATTAATGTCAAAGAATCGCCCCCAACAATCGTCTCGGTCAAGTGAATATTAATATGTCTTGTGTTTTACAGTCGTTTTTACCATTTTTCTCTTTGTAAAATTTGTATAGCTTTTGGGTCTCTTCATAAGACTGACTTTGTTAACACCATTGTCAACACAGTTAATAATACAAAGGTTTTCATTGGCTGTAAACTGGGAGATGGGTACATGATAGCAAACTAGAAGTCTTCATTCGTCATGTCTGTACACACTATCATGTTTCGATCTCGGTCGTGGAACGACGGAATGAAATTCACCAAAAACATGAACCAATCGTCTACGAAATTGTTTAATCAGAACAGTGGTAGTGAGAGGTAAATAGGTCATTAGCTAAACCATGCTATCTGAACTAGGGTGGAGTGTCACGATGGTGTGTTATTTGTGTTCAGTTACAAGCGGATTCTGCTGATTATCTCCCACTCGCAGGACTTCATGAACGGAGTGTGCACCAATGTAATTCACATGCACAACAAGAAACTCAAGTACTATACGGTACGTGTAGAGATTAACCGCTTCAGTCCTCCATTTCCACCATCAATCTTCGGTGGTTCCTCGTTCTGATAATGACTTTTCCTGTTCACGATTATGCTTAATGATTCTGTTTTGTTGCGCCTCTGAGCTCAGGTTCCTGAGGACATAGGCGCTATGGAAGAATATGTATCTAGACATAATATTTCATAACCTTCCATATCCAAATACGTAAAAATGCCTACACACATTTATTAGTCCAAAACAGCACTTATAAAGGGGTGTTCTACAGTAATCTATCAATGTTATCAGAATGAGGTTTGCCATGTGCCAGTGGCCTTGTTTTTCAGTGTTTCAAGTTGCCTTCTGTGAGTTAATTTCTAGTTTTTATGTGGATCTAGTTTGACCGTCAACAGAGAAGCTTCATTTTAGCTGTATGTTTCAGGGTAACTATGACACGTACATACAGACACGGTCAGAGCTGGAAGAGAACCAGATGAAGAAATACCGCTGGGAACAAGACCAGATTTCTCACATGAAGGTACGTCATCAAACATGCGCTTCCACAATAAAGGTATGTTGTTATATAGCGCAGTATCCAATGCTTGGGACTGCTCAAAATGCTTTATACTTCAACGCTATTGCAACTTCTCTGGGAAGCATTCATTTGTTGTAATTGACAGCACTTTGGTGAAAAAGTAATCTTCTAGAGCTCATCCTTGGTTGATATTCATGTATATGATATACATACAAGATCGAGATTTTCCATCCAGTGCATAAGACCCGGTTTGGCAAAAAAAAAATTATGTCAAACGTCACACACACACACACACACACACACACACACACACACACACACACACACACACACACACACACACACACACACACACGATTTAGGGTTAACATAAATGCGATATAGCCAGGACAACACTTCTGAGATGTTTGTTAACATTCTGTATATATTTTTATGCGTCTAAAATACTGCAACTCCATAAATGTTTCAAGTCGCCATACGGGCCACTGTAGTCAAACATTGAAGTAGCCTGAAGCCATTTTTCGGCACCATTGGCGACTGGGCGACCACTAAATTTCACCCCTGCAAGAACATATTGATAAATAAAAAAAATACGAGCATCAGACCAACTTGTTTTAAATTTGTTAAATTTATAATGGTAAACATTGTGTTGTGTGACCGGTCACTTCCTCTCAATGGATTGGTCTGAAACACAGTTGTTTTCTCACCAAACCTCACATTTTTAGCCCATATGCATGGTTTTTTGAAGAAATTATTTTACCACTAATATAATATTATGTGTGTATATTATATACATTCACATATATTTACCTACATAGAATTAAATGACATGTCACATATGCATGCACGCCTTCATTTGTGGAGACTTACTAATGCTAAGACGTGTTTCAGAACTACATCGCGCGGTTTGGTCACGGCAGTGCCAAGTTGGCACGCCAGGCTCAGAGCAAAGAGAAGACATTGAAGAAGATGGTGGACTCAGGACTGACCGAGAGAGTCTCGGGCGATAAGGTAATACTCCGACTTCACACGGAGAGCCTACTTCAATTTGCATATCCTGTTCAGGGTCGCTGCGCAGATCTTTTTGCGAAATCTATGCAGGGTTAGTACAGTGTCATGAGAAGCCTTGAATTTAATTAATACGTGCCCTTTCTCTTGGGAAAAACACATTGATAATATGTATGTAGTGACAAAACAACCACTCCAATATACTCTGATTGTATACGATAATAAACTATGAAATGGAGCCTTGTTTTTTCTTCTTAGTAGCTTTAAGAAGTTTTGAGATGACTTTCAATTTTATATCTCCCTTAGTGTACGCAACTGTCTTTCTTCGGCTACTCTACCAGCCACTGTCATCGTTCCAAGAACATGATGTCCATCTCGCATTATTGTCGTGGCTTGCCTCAGCTTCTTTTCCCTGCCTCTATTCCCACCGGATTCATCTTTTCCAATCCATCGTGCCAAGATAAATCAGTTTCTCACCAGTTTCTGGCACTTAACAAAATTGCACGATAAATTTTTTTATATATGTAGTTTGAGCACAGTGCACTTTCCTGGGTACGTGCATTATCTTGGGTTAAGAACCTGGTCTTTCCTTTTTAACAGAGTAATATTTTTCATAGACATTCGATGATACCTCCACATACATGAAAAATTCCACAAAAAACATGACAGAGGGTCTCTAACCGCTGACATTTGCGGCCATGTTTGTTGATGACTTGACGAGGTTGCTAGGCAAAGTGACATGATAGAGTAGAGTAGCTGACATTTGCTGTAACGTGCTTCTTGTTTGCTCACAGACATTGGCATTCTACTTCCCCGACTGTGGGAAGATCCCTCCGCCCGTCATACAGGTTCAGGGGGTTAGCTTCCGCTACGAAGACGGAAAGGTAGGGAGACCGCTTATTCATTATAATGATAATACATTTATTTCCAACATTACATATATGCAGTGTATATACATACATTGCAAAACATATACAGTACTCATTATGCTACAATTGTTTGCTGGGAATGGAGAGAACAGAAGTGAAAACTTATGTGCATTCTCCCCTATTACGCTGATCTGTTATAATGTATGTATATATATATATATATATTCCTGTTTTAGCTAGCTATATTGCAATCCCTTGCATCATAATGCTAAAACACATAATTATGCATAAATATACCAAAAGCTACAGTACAGTAAACGTACTTATTTATTAACTATTTGTCCAGCCGAGCTTCTTCATTGCACAATTTCATATATTATTTATCTGTGTCGTAAAATCCAGCTGTAAAACAGCCGTCGCCCGAACTGAAAAAGATAAAGTGTGGAGAACCAAATACTTTTTGTTCCTGCATTTTTGAATTCCCATTTATACAATTCCTAATGGTAAAAATACCACCGATATAAAGATTAAAACATGAAGTATAATATTGTAAATTATAAGTTAAGAGAATGCAGGCATTTTAGTTTTATGAAAGATCACTTATAGATCCCTACGAGTTAACCAGTGAAAATCACCATACATTGCCTTTAAGTTCTTGAGAACTTTGTCTTGTTTTACTGACAATCTTGCCCTACAGCCATACATCTACAAGAACCTAGAGTTTGGCTATGACCTGGACACGCGACTGGCTCTGGTCGGGCCCAACGGAGCGGGCAAGTCGACACTGCTCAAGCTCATCTGTGGCGAGGTAGAGCGTTACTCCTAATTCTGTCACAGTTCTATGTCATTTTGATGTTGACCCGCAGTACTGCTGCCTGTTTAATTCAGTTTGGTCCTTTTTATCATCAACTCATGTTGTGTTAATAAGCTGTCTTTTGTGACATCCTAACTGTCAAAATGTGTTATGTTAATAAGCTGTGTCTGTTGTGACATCCTGACTGTCAAAATTTGCTACGTTAATAAGCTGTCTATTGTGACATCCTGACTGTCCAAATGTGTTATGGTAATAAGCTGTGTCTATTGTAACATCCTGACCTTCGAAATGCGTTATTTTAAATAAGCTGTGTTTATTGTGACATCCTGACCATCCAAATGTGTTATGTTAATAAGCTAAATAAGCAAAATCAATATTCACATACCAATAAACATTACTTATATGGCACGTGTGTTGCTGAATTTGAATACATTGTACACGATTGATTTTCAGCCTGTGTGAGTAAAACAGCACATTTGGTGGGGTTTATCAAATAAAAAATACAGCATTTTGCCAACAATCAATTACGGTCATACATTTGGACCCTTGCCTGAATAAGACAATATTACAGGATTTATGTCTTGTGATTTTTTGTAAATGGAAAAGTGATGTGAACACATTGTTTGGAAAATGCTTTCTCCTCGCAGAGAGTGGTCCATCAAAGTTACAAATGAAAAATCTAATAAAATTGGTCGGTGTATTGTTTTTCATCTGCAATTGTTAGTAGTGATCTGTTCAGGGCTGGGTCCGATTACAAACAAATCAATTACAATTACTTTCATTTTTTCAGTTCAATTACACTTCTAAAATTTTCAAATCAATTACAATTACACCATTTCAATTACAATTACACTTGTGTTATGCAGAACTATTTGTTAATTATGTAGCGTGTGTGTTGCTGATTGTGTGTACGAATAGTACGATTGATAAACAAATATAATGAACTTGGTGATGTTTGTACATTTTGTTGAACTGTGACTTCATGATATCATGTACCTTCATATTACCTAGATAAATATTATTGTTCCTTATAAATACAATGTAATGGTTGCTTGGTTCAATAATTAATGTTTAATTACACAGAGTACAGTACAACTATAAACAAAGGCCACAACCATTTGAAATCCTAATGAGTCTCTCCAATCTACTAATCCATTTCAAAGCAATTCCACTCATAAAATGTAACCACAAATAATTTATGCCAGTACATTAGCAATGTTCACATCAAGATACATCCCGAGGGGTTTTGTGTCTACTCCTTGGTGTACACCCATTTCAACTACTGTGTTATACCCAGATTGGTTTACTTGGCAGTTGTGTTTTGAGGTTGTACCCTAGTTTGCCTACCATGAGTCTCTTGGCTTCAAACCCAGTCAGTATTATTACCTAATAAACCTGTGGGCTGTAGCTCACTCTCAATTGAGCTTATTTACTGACTTGGGCAGTGTTAATTACATGATCTAAGTACTGTATCAACAGAAACCACCACCTGGCCCTTCACTTATAGAAGATTACAGAATCAAAGAAAAGACAGACCAATGACCAATTGGGGTATACCTTGAAAACAGCTAATGGTGATGCCTTTTGGCATATTTGGAGCCCTTTGGAAACCAGGTGTGAACTATCTGCTGGCAGATTGCACTTAAACATTGCTTAGGAAGGCCAGAGGTATTCTGTTGGTGCACTTGTTATATCTGAATATTCCTTTGATTATACAAACAGGTCCTGCATGGATTATAAAAAATTTTGAGGGGATCATTTCCCTTTAGGGCGAGTCACTTTCCAGTAGGGAAAAGTCTGGTCTACTATATGGTATTTTGACCCGCGGGTCGCTTTACCCCGGGTCACAATACCACATGACGCCGGCCAATGTGATTGTAACATGAGGGTTGCCACTTATTGGATTTCACCGTAACTATTTTAGTCGTTCGTGTGTAAGATTAACTTGACCGTTTGTCGCGTTTTAGGGGTCATTTATATAGTGTGTGTAGTCCATCGATGAAAAAATGCTCTAGGTAGAATTTTATTCTGTATTAGTAGAATAGTTCGTCGACATCGGCCAACTGCTTTGACACCATAGTTAGCCTCGATTATCAAAATTGTTATGTGGCGCTACCGTTTGTCGCACACGAGATCCCAGCAGAGATGAGTCCATATATCTTGGTAACTGGAACAAAATTCAGCATGAATTTTTTATATAGTCGAAAATGATCGACGGCACAAGATTGTAATCAATTAATTTATCAGAATCATTAATTGATCAGAATCATCGACAAAATTTATCAATCGGATCAGCACTAATTCATGTCTTGCTGTTGTCTGTTTATAGTTGAACCCGACTGAAGGTTTGATCCGCCGACATTCACATCTCAAGATCGGCAGATACCACCAGGTGAGTCTTGTTTTATGTGATACTAGCTGAGTTGTTGATATTGAGAAAGGGCAGTCACTGAAAGAGCTGATGACTCCTTGCACTGATGACTCCTTGCACCGATGACTCCTTGCACCGATGACTCCTTGCACTGATGACTCCTTGCACTGATGACTCCTTGCACTGATGACTCCTTGCACTGATGACTCCTTGCACTGATGACTCCTTGCACTGATGACTCTTTGCACTGATGACTCCTTGCACTGATGACTCCTTGCACCGATGACTCCTGGCACTGATGACTCCTTGCACTGATGACTCCTGGCACTGATGACTCCTTGCACCGATGACTCCTTGCACTGATGACTCCTTGCACTGATGACTCCTTGCACTGATGACTCCTTGCACTGATGACTCCTTGCACTGATGACTCCTTGCACTGATGACTCCTTGCACTGATGACTCCTTGCACCGATGACTCCTTGCACTGATGACTCCTGGCACTGATGAATCCTTGCACTGATGACTCCTTGCACCGATGACTCCTTGCACCGATGACTCCTGGCACTCATGACTCCTGGCACTCATGACTCCTGGCACTGATGACTCCTGGCACTGATGACTCCTTGCACTGATGACTCCTGGCACTGATGACTCCTTGCACTCATGACTCTTTGCACTCATGACTCCTGGCACTCATGACTCCTGGCACTCATGACTCCTGGCACTCATGACTCCTTGCACTCATGACTCCTTGCACTCATGACTCCTGGCACTGATGACGAAATCAGAAAATTATAAATATGTACTTAATTAGTGCATATTGTGCTTAATTAGTGGTGGAATTATTTTCTCTCATTGCCCATTACATTTTCTTAAATAGTATGTTCTTGTGCTATACTTTGTTGAACTAGATTTAAATGAGTTTTTATTTAATATACCAGATATATATATTAGATCGAATACGGTATATATATATATATATATACCATATATATATACCATATTCTACCTTTTGAAAAAATTGGGCCATGAAAAAATGTCAAGAAATCTGTTCTTAAAGTATACACCAAAAAATTTTCTCTAGACAATGAAGGTAACTGTTTAACACGATTGGTGTCATTTGGTAACTAGTGTAGAACAACTGAAAAGTGGTGCCAACTGGTAACATCAGATGGCGACACTTTCCAGTTGTTCCACACCAGTTGAATTACAAAAATTATGGATCTTGCTGATTAAAAAATGGGGTGTATGCTAATTAGGGCATGGACACTTAATAGGTCAAACATACCGTATTCAGCATATTAGGCATACATTCCCTATATATATATGTGTGTGTATATATAAATAATATATATATATATTAAATATTGGCTTATGAGCATAATTATGTGCATTTTTAGTTATGTATTATATTTGTTGTAAAGTACAGTGAGTACAGGAGTCTGTGCTGTAGATAAACCATGTGTTATTATGTCACCCAACACTGCTGTCCACTGACTCACCCCCGTGTACCCCGCAGCAATGATCTGTATAGTACAGGAGTCTGTGCCGTAGATGAACCATGTGTTATTATGTCACCCAACACTGCTGTCCACTGACTCACCCCCGTGTACCCCGCAGCAATGATCTGTATAGTACAGGAGTCTGTGCTGTAGATGAACCATGTGTTATTATGTCACCCAACAGTGCTGTCCACTGACTCACCCCCGTGTACCCCGCAGCAATGATCTGTATAGTACAGGAGTCTGTGCTGTAGATGAACCATGTGTTATTATGTCACCCAACACTGCTGTCCACTGACTCGCCCCGTGTACCCCGCAGCAATGATCTGTATAGTACAGGAGTCTGTGCTGTAGATGAACCGTGTGTTATTATGTCACCCAACACTGCTGTCCACTGTCTCGCCCCGTGTACCCTGCAGCAATGATCTGTATAGTACAGGAGTCTGTGCTGTAGATGAACCATGTGTTATTATGTCACCCAACACTGCTGTCCACTGACTCACCCCCGTGTACCCCGCAGCAATGATCTGTATAGTACAGGAGTCTGTGCTGTAGATGAACCATGTGTTATTATGTCACCCAACAGTGCTGTCCACTGACTCACCCCCGTGTACCCCGCAGCAATGATCTGTATAGTACAGGAGTCTGTGCTGTAGATGAACCATGTGTTATTATGTCACCCAACACTGCTGTCCACTGTCTTGCCCCGTGTACCCCGCAGCAATGATCTGTATAGTACAGGAGTCTGTGCTGTAGATGAACCATGTGTTATTATGTCACCCAACACTGCTGTCCACTGTCTCGCCCCGTGTACCCTGCAGCAATGATCTGTATAGTACAGGAGTCTGTGCTGTAGATGAACCATGTGTTATTATGTCACCCAACACTGCTGTCCACTGACTCGCCCCGTGTACCCTGCAGCAATGATCTGTATAGTACAGGACTCTGTGCTGTAGATGAACCATGTGTTATTATGTCACCCAACACTGCTGTCCACTGTCTCGCCCCGTGTACCCTGCAGCAATGATCTGTATAGTACAGGAGTCTGTGCTGTAGATGAACCATGTGTTATTATGTCACCCAACACTGCTGTTCACTGACTCGCCCCGTGTACCCTGCAGCAATGATCTGTATAGTACAGGACTCTGTGCTGTAGATGAACCATGTGTTATTATGTCACCCAACACTGCTGTCCACTGTCTCGCCCCGTGTACCCTACAGCAATGATCTGTATAGTACAGGAGTCTGTGCTGTAGATGAACCGTGTGTTATTATGTCACCCAACACTGCTGTCCACTGACTCGCCCCGTGTACCCCACAGCAATGATCTGTATAGTACAGGAGTCTGTGCTGTAGATGAACCGTGTTTTGTTATGTCACCCAACCGTGTGTTATTATGTCACCCAAAATAAAGGCAATGAAGGATAACAAATCACCGGGAGTGGATGGGATTCCTCCAAAATTACTAATGGAAACAGTAGAACAAATCAGTATACCACTTGCAAGAGTATTCAACTTGTCATTAAAAGAGGGAGTTGTTCCGTTTGAATGGAAAGAAGCAAACATCATACCATTATTTAAAAAGGGTTCGAGAAATAAGTCGGGAGAATTACAGACCAGTGAGTTTAACGTCAGTGATTTGTAAATTATTAGAAAGGTTAATTAAAGACCATATGGTGGACTTCCTCGTTAAGCATAAATTATTAAATTCATCTCAACATGGATTCCTTAAAGCGAGGTCATGCTTAACAAATATGTTATGTTTTTTGGAAGAAATCACTAAGTGGATAGACGTGGGATCGCCAGTAGATATTATCTACTTAGATTTTCAGAAAGCTTTTGACAAAGTGCCACATCAAAGATTACTACTTAAATTAAAAGCCCATGGTATCGGGGATAGCATAACTGACTGGATAGAACAATGGCTGACTGACAGAAGACAACGAGTTGTAGTAGATGGAGAAGTTTCAAATTGGAAATATGTTTTGAGTGGGGTACCTCAAGGATCAGTATTAGGACCTATATTATTCTTAATTTATATCAATGACTTGGATGACAGTATAACAAGTAACATACTGAAATTTGCGGATGACACAAAACTGTTTAGAAAGGTTAATACTGATGGTGATAAACAACATTTACAAAACGATCTAGACAGATTAGTGAAATGGTCTGAGAAATGGCAGATGCTGTTCAATTTTGGGAAATGTAAATGCCTACATACAGGACATGGGAACTTGAATGTAAACTATAAAATGGGAGATACTGTTCTGGGTACTACTGTAAAAGAAAAGGACTTAGGAGTTACAATAAGCGCTGATATGAAAGTTTCAGAGCAGTGTGGTATTGCAGCTTCAAAGGGTAATAAAATTCTTGGATTGATTAGAAGAAACATAACATACAAGGGAAAAAAGTTAATTATACCTCTTTATAAAGCAATAGTTAGACCTCATTTAGAATACTGTATACAAGCATGGAGACCATATCGTAAGAAGGATATAGATACGCTTGAACGTATACAAAGGAGAGCAACTAAAATTATTCCAGAACTGAGAGACCTTAGTTATGAAGAACGCCTGAAAGAATGTGGTTTAACCACTCTAGAGAAAGGAGGTTAAGAGTAGATCAGATTGAAATTTTTAAGATATTGAATGGGTATGAAAATATTTATAGAAATATGTTTTTCTCACTCAAGAAGGATAGCAGAACTAGAGGACATGTGGTAAAATTAGTAAAGGATCAATGTAGATTGGACATCAGGAAGCACTCGTTCTAACAGAGGACAATAATTGAATGGAACATATTGTCTACAGATTGTGTAACTGCTAGCAGCGTGAATATGTTTAAAAACAAGGTTGACACATATCTCAGGAGGGCGGGTTATAAGTAGATGAACATTGTTGGACTCTCGATAAGCCAATGGCTTCCTTGTCCACTTGCCATCTGGGACTTTGGCTTGGATGGCAAATCTTGTTAAACACTGCTGTCCACTGACTCGCCCTGTGTACCCCGCAGCAATGATCTGTATAGTACAGGAGTCTGTGCTGTAGATGAACCGTGTGTTATTATATCACCCAACACTGCTGTCCACTGACTCGCCCTGTGTACCCCGCAGCAATGATCTGTATAGTACAGGAGTCTGTGCTGTAGATGAACCGTGTGTTATTATGTCACACAACACTGCTGTCCACTGACTCGCCCCGTGTACCCCGCAGCAATGATCTGTATAGTACAGAAGTCTGTGCTGTAGATGAACCACGTGTTATTATGTCACACAACACTGCTGTCCACTGACTCGCCCCGTGTACCCCGTAGCAATGATCTGTATAGTACAGGAGTCTGTGCTGTAGATGAACCATGTGTTATTATGTCACCCAACAGTGCTGTCCACTGACTCACCCCCGTGTACCCCGCAGCAATGATCTGTATAGTACAGGAGTCTGTGCTGTAGATGAACCGTGTGTTATTATGTCACCCAACACTGCTGTTCACTGACTCACCCCCGTGTACCCCGCAGCAATGATCTGTATAGTACAGGAGTCTGTGCTGTAGATGAACCATGTGTTATTATGTCACCCAACACTGCTGTTCACTGACTCGCCCCGTGTACCCCGCAGCAATGATCTGTATAGTACAGGAGTCTGTGCTGTAGATGAACCATGTGTTATTATGTCACCCAACACTGCTGTCCACTGACTCGCCCCGTGTACCCCGCAGCAATGATCTGTATAGTACAGGAGTCTGTGCTGTAGATGAACCATGTGTTATTATGTCACCCAACACTGCTGTCCACTGACTCACCCCCGTGTACCCCGCAGCAATGATCTGTATAGTACAGGAGTCTGTGCTGTAGATGAACCATGTGTTATTATGTCACCCAACACTGCTGTCCACTGACTCACCCCCGTGTACCCCGCAGCAATGATCTGTATAGTACAGGAGTCTGTGCTGTAGATGAACCGTGTGTTATTATGTCACCCAACACTGCTGTCCACTGACTCGCCCCGTGTACCCTGCAGCAATGATCTGTATAGTACAGGAGTCTGTGCTGTAGATGAACCATGTGTTATTATGTCACCCAACACTGCTGTCCACTGTCTTGCCCCGTGTACCCCGCAGCAATGATCTGTATAGTACAGGAGTCTGTGCTGTAGATGAACCATGTGTTATTATGTCACCCAACACTGCTGTCCACTGTCTCGCCCCGTGTACCCTGCAGCAATGATCTGTATAGTACAGGAGTCTGTGCTGTAGATGAACCATGTGTTATTATGTCACCCAACACTGCTGTCCACTGACTCGCCCCGTGTACCCTGCAGCAATGATCTGTATAGTACAGGACTCTGTGCTGTAGATGAACCATGTGTTATTATGTCACCCAACACTGCTGTCCACTGTCTCGCCCCGTGTACCCTGCAGCAATGATCTGTATAGTACAGGAGTCTGTGCTGTAGATGAACCATGTGTTATTATGTCACCCAACACTGCTGTTCACTGACTCGCCCCGTGTACCCTGCAGCAATGATCTGTATAGTACAGGACTCTGTGCTGTAGATGAACCATGTGTTATTATGTCACCCAACACTGCTGTCCACTGTCTCGCCCCGTGTACCCTACAGCAATGATCTGTATAGTACAGGAGTCTGTGCTGTAGATGAACCGTGTGTTATTATGTCACCCAACACTGCTGTCCACTGACTCGCCCCGTGTACCCCGCAGCAATGATCTGTATAGTACAGGAGTCTGTGCTGTAGATGAACCGTGTTTTGTTATGTCACCCAACCGTGTGTTATTATGTCACCCAAAATAAAGGCAATGAAGGATAACAAATCACCGGGAGTGGATGGGATTCCTCCAAAATTACTAATGGAAACAGTAGAACAAATCAGTATACCACTTGCAAGAGTATTCAACTTGTCATTAAAAGAGGGAGTTGTTCCGTTTGAATGGAAAGAAGCAAACATCATACCATTATTTAAAAAGGGTTCGAGAAATAAGTCGGGAGAATTACAGACCAGTGAGTTTAACGTCAGTGATTTGTAAATTATTAGAAAGGTTAATTAAAGACCATATGGTGGACTTCCTCGTTAAGCATAAATTATTAAATTCATCTCAACATGGATTCCTTAAAGCGAGGTCATGCTTAACAAATATGTTATGTTTTTTGGAAGAAATCACTAAGTGGATAGACGTGGGATCGCCAGTAGATATTATCTACTTAGATTTTCAGAAAGCTTTTGACAAAGTGCCACATCAAAGATTACTACTTAAATTAAAAGCCCATGGTATCGGGGATAGCATAACTGACTGGATAGAACAATGGCTGACTGACAGAAGACAACGAGTTGTAGTAGATGGAGAAGTTTCAAATTGGAAATATGTTTTGAGTGGGGTACCTCAAGGATCAGTATTAGGACCTATATTATTCTTAATTTATATCAATGACTTGGATGACAGTATAACAAGTAACATACTGAAATTTGCGGATGACACAAAACTGTTTAGAAAGGTTAATACTGATGGTGATAAACAACATTTACAAAACGATCTAGACAGATTAGTGAAATGGTCTGAGAAATGGCAGATGCTGTTCAATTTTGGGAAATGTAAATGCCTACATACAGGACATGGGAACTTGAATGTAAACTATAAAATGGGAGATACTGTTCTGGGTACTACTGTAAAAGAAAAGGACTTAGGAGTTACAATAAGCGCTGATATGAAAGTTTCAGAGCAGTGTGGTATTGCAGCTTCAAAGGGTAATAAAATTCTTGGATTGATTAGAAGAAACATAACATACAAGGGAAAAAAGTTAATTATACCTCTTTATAAAGCAATAGTTAGACCTCATTTAGAATACTGTATACAAGCATGGAGACCATATCGTAAGAAGGATATAGATACGCTTGAACGCATACAAAGGAGAGCAACTAAAATTATTCCAGAACTGAGAGACCTTAGTTATGAAGAACGCCTGAAAGAATGTGGTTTAACCACTCTAGAGAAAGGAGGTTAAGAGTAGATCAGATTGAAATTTTTAAGATATTGAATGGGTATGAAAATATTTATAGAAATATGTTTTTCTCACTCAAGAAGGATAGCAGAACTAGAGGACATGTGGTAAAATTAGTAAAGGATCAATGTAGATTGGACATCAGGAAGCACTCGTTCTCACAGAGGACAATAAATGAATGGAACAAATTGTCTACAGATTGTGTAACTGCTAGCAGCGTGAATATGTTTAAAAACAAGGTTGACACATATCTCAGGAGGGCGGGTTATAAGTAGATGAACATTGTTGGACTCTCGATAAGCCAATGGCTTCCTTGTCCACTTGCCATCTGGGCCTATGGCTTGGATGGCAAATCTTGTTAAACACTGCTGTCCACTGACTCGCCCCGTGTACCCCGCAGCAATGATCTGTATAGTACAGGAGTCTGTGCTGTAGATGAACCGTGTGTTATTATTTCACCCAACACTGCTGTCCACTGACTCGCCCCGTGTACCCCGCAGCAATGATCTGTATAGTACAGGAGTCTGTGCTGTAGATGAACCTTGTGTTATTATGTCACACAACACTGCTGTCCACTGACTCGCCCTGTGTACCCCGCAGCAATGATCTGTATAGTACAGAAGTCTGCTGTAGATGAACCACGTGTTATTATGTCACACAACACTGCTGTCCACTGACTCGCCCCGTGTACCCCGTAGCAATGATCTGTATAGTACAGGAGTCTGTACTGTAGAAGAACTGTGTGTTATTATGTCATCCAACACTGCTGTCCACTGACTCACCCCTGTGTGCCCCGCAGCAATGATCTGTATAGTACAGGAGTCTGTACTGTAGAAGAACTGTGTGTTATTATGTCATCCAACACTGCTGTCCACTGACTCACCCCTGTGTGCCCCGCAGCACCTGCAAGAGATCCTCGACCTAGACATGTCAGCCCTCGACTGGATGATGAAGAACTTCCCTGCTATCAAAGAGCGGGAAGATATGAGGAGGATCGTGGGACGCTACGGACTCACAGGCATGCAGCAGGTGGGTGTCGTTCCCATTCTCCCTCCTTGCTTTCATCACACATGGGTCGCAGTAGCATGACCGTTAGAACGCCGGACTCTCAACAGAGAGAAACAAATTCTCTTGTTGCTGTTTCAAAACTTTGGCTATTTCGTTCACTCCACATTGCCATAGTTCACTCAGCTGTGTAACTGAGTACTTGGCTACATGCATAGGTGGATATGTGAACAAATAGTCTTCACACAGTAATGCAGCGTGGCTGAATGCTTCACAGAGAAGTCGAGTTGGCGTTGGAACGAACAGGTTTGTCATGGGGTGACTGGCTATGTCAATGGGGCTTTGCCATGACATCATTACTCTGACTTATGCATGTTGACAGTTGGCATCTCTGGATTTTAAGGTAGCTGGAGCGGCTACTATATGCTTGAATTGAGTATTTTCAGTAGAAGTTTTTAAAATAAATTAATAATTTCTTCACAGATTGTAGTTGAAATGCTATATGATATTCCAGATTAATATAATAAAAAATTTAGTTTTTCGTTTATTTGGTTGTTACAAGATTTTTTTTGTAAATGTGAAAAAAAAGCTAACAAAATGTCAAATTATATCGTTTTGAGAAAATCCCCATGGCATACATATCACTGATAACTTTACGGAACAGTTTTGTTAGCATAAACAAATTACATGTGCTACACAACCATAAATAAGTTTGCAAAAAGTTGAATGACAGCCTAAAGGGGCAGCGTATTTTTCACACAAACCCTTCATCAATCATATTTCAATTTTGTTTAATTTTGCCTACATTTAAGATGCCTACATATAAGCCAAATTGCAACTTAGTTAGTGTTGTAGTTCTTCTAAAAAAAGTAAGTTAATCATAATTTCCTGGTTATTAATTAATGAAAATCTCAACTTGTTTTTTTTTTATTTGCGGTTTTTCACAGGCGTTTTACGTATTGTTGACAAAACATAATGGCCATTTCTAATGTTGACATGTACAATTAATTTGCCGCAACAATGGCCCTTGAATCTGTATTTGTAACGTGTTGTCGTCTACGAAATCAGATTAACGTTAGCCATCCAACAAACATGTGGCAGAGCATGTTTACAATCATTTTGATTGGCCCGTTATCCGTGTGGTCACCAGGTCACATCTACTTGCCAGTTTCCATTATAGCTTCAAAATAAACTACATTAGCACTGATATTTGCTGGTTTAAGAACATGATTTAGTTAGGCAGATATAATACTGATGTGTACTGGAATCACAGTAACCAGACGATATGTTCCGCATTCATGTCGAATGAATAAAGCTGGTTCAAAGATCAAAGCACACGCGGTCGTTACTATGGAAACATCGTCAACGTTTCTAAGAAGTCGGGGATTTCCAAGAGGACTGTTTTTTTAAAGATTGGATTGGCAAAATATAAAGTTAGTGCCGAGTGATTATTTGTGGTGTCAACGTTCAGTTCAATATTTCCTAGCATGTTATGAGGGAAAAAATCAACTGACACGTTAGCCGCCCCAGCTACCTTAAGGCGTCGCTTGGGTCTAAACGCGTTTTATTTTCTTATTTCATTATCACTGAACCTACAGAGCTGAAACTTTCATAGATTGCAAGTCCAGGTAAGAGTAATGCTGTGAATTTTTTTCAGAAAGTTTCATACATATTTTCCCACGGTATGCAGCCATCTTGGATTGAATGTTGCGTGTGACTTATATCAGTAACCACTGGATTTAGAGGACTCAAATTTGGTGTGTAGTTACTCCACATAATCCCAATGAAAACAGTCAGTTGACTTTCCAAGTTTTCAAAAAACTTTTGTTTTCATGATTTTTTTACATCTGAATGTATTTTTTCATCATGAAATTTTACATTGATGGTTCATTATATAAAATATAAATAATGTTTTCTAAAAAGTTACTAGATAGTTTTCAAGAGCATACTATCAAGAAACACTGTAGAAAGTTTCAAGTAATTCTGTCAAACAATAGCAGAGATAAGTGACACGGGAGGCAGTAGGTGTGAGGGAAAACATGTTTTTGAGAAAATCGTGTTCAAAGTTTATGTACATTGGCACATACATTTCAACATCTGAAAAGCTACCTAGATGATTGAAACTTTGCATACATATTACTGAATGTATAATCTATCAAAAGGCAAAGTTAAGAGTCATTGGCATTGTAAAATAAATTTCACACAAGTCCAGAGTACCCGACACCAATTTCCATCGTTGCCGACACAGCTGATCTCACCACGACAAATGGGACATTCGTCGCCTGAGTCCCATCGACACAGTCTGATGACAGAGTTGCATTGATGACCTTGTCGCAACTGGTGCAGAAAGTCTCGAGGCCACACAGCATGCCGAGGGTGCGGTGCGGTGCGGTCAACAGCTGGGGTGGAGAGTGTATGCTTCCTACACAACGTGCATAGCAGGTTCGCAACAAGTGATGGCAACACGGCACAGCGTACAAGTACTGTTGAAAGATCTCCATCAGCATCTGTCTCATCCTCAACCAGGAATCGCGGGACACCTATCTCCTCCAGAAGATCTGCATAACCAAACTTCCGTTCAGTGACAGACAGTCTCCGAGACGGATCAGCTGGTACTGTTGATGACCGCCTTGATGCCTGGAAAAAATACACAATATAAATGTATTTCATGAACAAAAAGTATCCAAGACATGTTCAACAACAAAAGCCCCCCCTTACTACGTATGCAGGGGTATGGCATTGAATGCAATTTATTTTATTGGCATTGCCATATTATACACACACACCCGCGCGCGTGTGTGTATATAGGCTATGTATACAATAATTGCCAGGGCAAATTGTAGTAATATAATAAACCATAGTTACAACTCTGCTTCTGATGTGCCTGGATGGCCCCTGGGCCTGAATGTCAACACAACCACGAACATCAACAGCATGAACTAGATCAGCGTCAAATCGTTTATACAGTAATAGTTATGCCACAAAGGCGATGTTTGGATAAAACGCAAGTGAACATATAAAATATCAGAATTAAACTTACACTGCGTGCCATTCTCGCTGGCACCACGGACGGTGATGGTCGAAGAAGACGAAGTTGTCGCCGCAGCCGCAGGTTCATTGGCGAATTCAACCCTCGATGCCTTCGCATCACGCGCTAACTGCAACGATGCAAACTTTCGCTGCCTCCCAGTACCGTAACCGCCCACTCGCTTTCGACCAAACGGCATAATGTCGTTTTACAAAGCGATATAAATGAACGAAACTCATGGGATAAAAAAGTCGATCGAATCGAACGTAGCTGGTATTTCAAGCTGACGTCAGAGGATGGAAATTAGTATTACAACCAATTAGAGCGCTTGATTTGAGGGAATCCGACATCACGTGGTGATGTGCGGCGAATCGTCGTGGCATTCCCCATTCCTTTGTCACCGAGATGGTTCAGAGGCGGTCATTTATAGTCGGAATTACTCGGATACCTCCGGGCACATTTTAAAACTGTTTGTACCATCATACAGAGCGAAAATGGGGCTTTCCCGTGATATGCGCCATGTTGGAATGGCAGCGTTTTCCGGCATGCAATGGCTCGCGGAATATCACCTAATGTCCCATTAGTCTCGGTTCATTTGATATAAACAAAGACTTAGCAATGATAGGCATCATACAAAAGACACGTTTTATGACAGAAACGTGTTTATTTCGACAGTGCAACTTACATGAATGGCAAGTTGAATAATATTTATACACGGAAATAGCAACAACTCGAAATTCATTTTATTGTAAAAAATCCGTCAAATCCGACCCGAGTCTCCCGTTAAGTGTCTGAATACGTTTGGCCAATATGATGCTATTCTTTTCCCGACCGGCCTGTTTGTGTGTTAGAAAAATGTGTAAATCAACTAATAAATAATACAAGGCCTAACTGTGTAATGTACATGTGGATTATTTCATTCTTAATATTCTGACATGGGTGATATACATGTTACATTGTTTTACAACAGACATGTCCGATCCGGAACTTGTCTGATGGCCAGCGATGTCGCATCTGTTTCGCCTGGCTGGCGAACCAACGGCCTCACATGTTGCTGCTTGATGAACCGACCAATCATCTCGACATGGAAACGATCGACGCTCTCGCAGAGGCAATCAACTACTTCGAGGGCGGCATGCTTCTTGTTAGTCACGACTTCAGGTTAATCTCACAGGTAGGTGGTGCCACTTGCAGCTGTCATACCGTTCCTTTATTTCAGGCGTCAGCAGCCTTTTTGAACGCAGGGCCAAATTAGTGGGTTAGAATATGCCAGTGAGCCACTCGCGCAAGTCTAGTAGTTATGTCATCTACTGTTGGAAATATCACAACAGTTTGTCATTTAGCAGGCGACAAACGTTATTTAAAAGACCTGAATGTAGTACTTTCAAAAGTGAATTCATTAAAGTTTAAACATGTTTGATATGTTTGTCATGTGGAAATAGTATAATTGAGTTGCATTATGCACAATATTGTTTTCAGTGCGCGGGCCTCATGAAGTAGTCCTGCGGGCTGCAAATGGCCTGTGGACCACGTGTTACTTTATTTCAAAGGCAGCTCCTTTACATTCCTTTATTTCTGTCCCACCCCTTAAAACCCTTTACATTCCTTTTTTATTGCAAAATATTCATTTAAATTCCTTTATTTAAAAAATTCTATGAAATGCACAGTTCCATTATTACCACCTAGCAAATGACAATAAAATCACGACCAAGGAAGTGCTAAATTGTAAATCTTGTACATCATCTCATGGTTGACTGATCTATTACTTCTGATTTTGTCTTGTCTAAATTTGACCAGCTGAAAAGTTGTGTCTGTTTACTAGCCAGTATATTTATAGGACTAATTCTGCTAGAAACAAGTAACGCTGGACCCAACATTAAAAACGTTAAAAAAATCAACAACAAAAATTTTTTTCTTTAAAAATATTCCTTTAGATTCCTTTATTTTGTTAAAGGGTGGTACAACAACTGCACTAGTGTAATAAAAATCTTATTTGATCAGAATTGTTCTTGATGCTTCACAGCCTATCACAAATTAAAACCATGGTCTAGTCATTGCTAAATAAACAAATAAATTAAACTAATAACACAATAAATGTAGCATGATATAGCAATGTAATTATAATATAAAAGAATTATTAAATTTTTGTCAAGTTAACCTAATGTGAATAAGATTACAGAAAATATTCATAGATGATAGTAAAAGCAATTACAGTGAACACAGCAATAAAATTAAAACAAGGCTCGTATATTGTAATCTTGGTGATGATTGGCTCACCACATCAGCTCCAATGATTGGTTGAGTGATTCCGGAAGTCGGTTTCTTGCATGTTATAATGTCACCCTGTGTCAAGTCGATAATCAATATGGCTTCAATGTGGACAAACCTAGAATGTTGTGGTTTCATACTGTCGCCTGTCAGGCACTTTCATCCAAGCAATCGACATACTGCTCACTCCTGCAAGAAAGCCCAGGCAGCTTCGATCATTAAGTTCTTGTCTCATTTTTTTCCCCAGAGTTGAAATAAGTGTTGGAACTAGGGCTGTCTCGGTTGCTGAACTATCCATACAAAGGGGGCCGGGGGTCAAAGCCTGCATACTAATATTTTTAATGTTGGTCGCATGCGAAAATGACCAGCGTTGCATTATGCAGTGCCACATGGTGAACTGATACAGAACTACCATTGTTTTAATTTGTGTAACCGTTCACCGCACAGTTCTACAACACAACACGACAACTGGTAAATTCACAACTTCGTGGATCACAATCATCAATATGACATTATGGATTTTTTTAATACAAAGCTTTAACTTCATTATAAGAGATAAGTGTTTGTAAACATATTGTGATGGTTATCCATGTATGTCTTATACATACATTGTGTCATAACACTGTTACATTGTGTCATAACACTGTTACATCAATATGTTTTTCAATTTCCAATATTGTCAACATGTATAAAGTATTTGGGGGTTCACAGAATGAGTACGCTTTGTACAAACAGGTAAATATTGACAATTGTGGGCGACCCCTTAAGTCAGTAGGAAACAAGATAATTTTGTCATCATCAGAAGACAATAAGTGTTTGTATTATTATTATTGTTAACCCGCTACACTGTGAACAGGCTTGGGGTCAGTTATATTTGGAATTGAAATGCCAATTCCAATTCCGGTGGAATTGGTGTAATTGATATTGGTAAAAATGTACATGTTATTTTCAATGACTTCAATTACATCATGTAACTTTTTAACTCAAATTATTCGTTACAGATAATCAGTCAAATATAATATGTTGCCTACATCATATTTATTTGCCATTATGTACCACAATGTGTAGAAATTAAATATAGCTCTTCTAAAATAGGTGTTATTTTGGCATTGAGTATGTCTATGGTTGCTCCGTTGTCACACTTATATTTCGAGGTGGGATTGGTATGTGTAATTGGAGTCATTATAATTAATGTAATTGAGCCCAAGTCTGACCATGAATTGTCTGTGTGTTTTTGTCAGGTGGCCGAGGAAATCTGGGTGTGTAACAAACAGACCGTGACGAAGTGGGAGGGAGACATCTTCTCCTATAAGGAGAGTCTCGCCAAGGAAATAGAGCGCAAGGCCAACAAGAAATGATGTACGACGTTCACAGCTCGGATCTAGGCAATTGGGGGCAATGTCGACATCTCGTTCAGCTGGCCTGCACTCATGACGAGACGCGAAACGTGGTTTAACTATTATTGTATACACCAGTGGCCGTACACACCTGTAGTTAGCATACACTGGGACATAACCTGTGGTTATCTATCTACTCAAGTCGTGGCCTATGAATTTAGCTTGGTATCTTTTAGGTGATTTGAATCGTAAACATGTTCTCTGTTCTCTAACCTATACACGGAGATACATGGAGATGTCTACCGCACTTTACTGCGTATTCTTCTAGGCTGTGATCGGGAGGGGTTGGTTGGCTGTGATTCGTCGAAATGAAATGGCTACCTTGCCTGACTTAGAAAAGAACGCACAATACGTAATGTCATCCTGTTGTTTTAGTGTATCGACCGTGACTGTAAATGATAGCATGGAACAAATGTCATTTCTGATGCTGCTTCAGAGTGTTGTCTGCGATAATGTTGGTGATGCTACTTTCGCTGGGTTATGTTACACCATTGGCAGCTGGGTTATGTTACACAATTGGTAACTGGGTTATGTTACACCATTGGTAGCCAGGTTATGTTGCACCATTGGTAGCCATGTTATGTATGGCAATGACAGGAGCTCTGGACTTTATGGCTGATGTAAGTGCTTTTATCAAATATTTATCATCTTAGATGTCAATGCTAATATTATATTGCAGTAACATGTTGTTCGGGCCGCAAGTGGTATATCAGAAGTGGGTGGACGACCTTAAATGTCCAGTGGCGCCACATAGTGGCGATACAGTTACCAACAAAAGTGCGAATGAGCAAATCAAATGCAGCGGGCATTTTTCCGGATAAAAAAATAAGTTTAATAATACTGTTTAAAAAATCGAGCCACTAGACAAGTTACGATATTCTTTAACCTCAATATTGTGGAATAACAAGATACAAAATTGCATTGGCAAATGATTTGTTGGAATGTTTTTGTAATTTCTTCATGAATATTGGCCATGGTGTTGAGCAAGGCGGCATTCTTGCTGCGTATTCTACAAGGTGTAAACATCGTAGGACTTATTATGAATTGAACTCGTGATTAAAAATAACCACCACATGCAATGTTTGTTGTGATGAGAATTGGTTTGGATGTGTATCAGAAATTGAATGTTGTTTGGCCTTGCATTCGATCACGAGAAATAACATATTTTCAACAACAATGGCGTAATCTGCTTCATCGATTTTAGTAAAGCTTTCGACTCGATATACCAACGAAAACTATGGGTTGCTTTGCACGACTTCACCTACAGCAACCTGTTGTTGGTCCAACTTTTCAGAATTTGCAGTAGGCCTCTTCTCATTAGTTAGATCGCGTGGAATGGAAGACAAGGAATTGTTGTTTTGTGTAATACCAATAATCATTCGTACAGTGACGTTGATTTCAATTCATATGTCGAGACGTATTTCAATTCAGCGCACTTTAAAGGTCTCCCAGTTCGGCCTACTTTAATGGTCCCTCCTCAATTCGGCATACTTTAAAGTTCCCTCCACAATTCGGCAAAGGTCCCTCCTCAATTCGGCGTACTTTAATAAAGGTCCCTCCTCGATTCAGCGCACTTTAAAGGTCTCTCCTCAATTTGGCCTACTTTAAAGTTCCCTCCTCAATTCAATGCACTTTAAAGGTCCCTCCTCAATTCGGCGTACTTTAAAGGTCCCTCCTCAATTCGGCGTACTTTAATAAAGGTCCCTCCTCGATTCAGCGCACTTTAAAGGTCTCTCCTCAATTTGGCCTACTTTAAAGTTCCCTCCTCAATTCAATGCACTTTAAAGGTCCCTCCTCAATTCGGCGTACTTTAAAGGTCCCTCCTCAATTCGGCGTACTTTAATAAAGGTCCCTCCTCGATTCAGCGCACTTTAAAGGTCTCTCCTCAATTTGGCCTACTTTAAAGTTCCCTCCTCAATTCAATGCACTTTAAAGGTCCCTCCTCAATTCGGCCTACTTTAAAGGTCTTTCCTCAATTTGGCGTACTTTAAAGGTCCCTCCTCAATTCAATGCAATTTAAAGGTCCTTCCTCAATTCGGTGTACTGTAAAGGTCCCTCCTCAATTCGATTTTTTCGCTCGTCTCGATAATGTCAAATCCATTTTGCGAAAAATCGAACCTATCTAGTATGCACAATACGTAACGAATTCAGTGCAATTTAATATGAGTTGTCATGGCTTGGTGGGTCGTTCGCTTTGTGGAGCATCATTCACCAGGATCGCCTCGATACATTGGTGCTACTTCAATAACTTCATGTACACATGGGCATCAAACTTGACATCCAATCAATTATTGACAAGTAGAGCAGGGAGCACAGTAGAAAAATGCTTTTCATTAATCCTCTCAGCTCTCATTGAATTGATGCACACTAACATACACACTAGATGTATAATACACTACTGCATTAACTGTTTCAACGTGTTGCTTGATCTAATTTTGTTTTGTTCATTGCAATGCCCCATAAAACACCATTTCAAGAACACATTCTCCGGACCCTCTGGTATGGGCGGCTGCGCCCCCCCCCCCCCCCCCCCGGTTGGTGGAATCCTAAATCCGTCTCTGCCAGGAAAAGAAAAATGTAAATCGGACATACTTCGGATTGAACCAGGGACCTTCCACGCGCAAAGCGAATGGTTCCCGTGTAAAGTTGCCCTGCATTCGTTATGTATTCTGCAGACCATCTCGTGACTTTGTCTTCTTAATTTTCTATTTTGTTTAAACAAATATTCACGTTGGTAACATTTACAGAAATGTTTCCATTAATTTATTGTCCTCTGTGAGAATGGTTTGTGAGTGATTCATGAAAATATATGAAACATAAATTACTGTGTTATGGTAACTTTTAGTCACTTTTATCAGGTGGTATATTATGTTTATTCCGGCATTACTTCGGTGCACATCGTACAATGCCATTTCCAGTAGTAACCAGACTCGATCGATCTCGCAGAACTTGGTCGTTCTCGCAACCGGAACTCGATCTATCTCGCAGGACTAGACAGGTTTCGCCGTTTCATCATCTTTTGTCCACTACGGCGTCTCATACCGCAGTGTTTACTGTTTTTGGATATCCACTATTTAAACATTTTGCCTTACCAGATCTAAAAGTCAATACTTTCGTTGATTTAAAAAAAAATACGCACTCCTTAAATCGACTGCGGACATTAACTATTCACATACTACATATATCTATTTGGACATGAAAGAATCAGATTCGCGATAAGCTAAATCGGTTTAGGATGGAGTTTTATGCCATTGCCCTGTGCACAGAAATGGCACAGCCGCCCAGTGGTGTATGCAATCAATACGTGCTGTCAATGACGGTGACAATATCCTGACATCGATCGTTCTCACTGACAACATCCTGGAGATACGGACCTACGCCTAAATGACATTTACCTGATGTCAGTGAATATGTACTGGGAGGCCTTTCTGACATGTTGGTTATATAGGACACCATATGTTATATCCTGCTGAAACGAATTAATATTATTGCACTTAACATAATAATTATTGTTTCCTATTTGTGAGATAGCTCTTAAACCACTTCAGTGGAGTACCCTTTATTTCACAGAATTAAAGTTTATGTAATAGGATTTGGTGGTCAATTGTTTCGAAAGCTTTACTTAGATAAAAAAGTCTTATAAACATCATTAATAATATTAATGATGTTTATAGCAACTGAGTCAACGCTTTGATACATCACAGTACTCGTTGATTCCACAATAATTTATGAAGTGTTTTGCAGACAACACGATAAATTATCAATCGTAGTCTGTCGGCCTGTTGCATCACTAATAGCGAGAACAAACAGGTGATTTAGTGGGACCCATCAGTGGGCCGAAGAGAACGCGTCCCTGGAGATAGCAACATGATATTGCAGTTTTCTTAATTTCAAATAATATTCTCACATAATATTGTCACAAAGCCTTCAAAGATGCACTTTGTCGACCTTTCGTTAATAACCATTTATTATGTTTATGTCCCTATAAAATACCAGCGTATTCTATGGTAAATACAATGGTGTTTTGAAACAGGTAAACAATGGTTTAAAGTAAACCATGGTAAAATACCATGATATACCATGGAAACCATGGTAATCCATGGCGTTTTGAAACAGGTATAAACCATCGTATACCATACATTTACGATACACAATGTGGTATACCATGTCATTCCATGGTAGGAGGGAGAAATGTGGGAGAAAGAGAGGGAGAGGAGAGACAATGAGAGGAGGGGGAGAGGACAGAGAGGGAAGGAGAGAGGGGAGAGGGGGAAGAGAGAGGGAGAGAAGAGTTGAGAGATAGGGAGAGGGAGATAGACAGAGACATGTAGAGACTGAAAGTGGGAGGGATGGAGAGAGAGGGGGAGAGTGAGGTAGGGAGAGAGAAAGAAATGGGGGTGAGAAGGGGAGCGATAGGGAAAGAGAGAGAGAGAGAGAGAGAGGGAGAGAGAGAGAGAGAGGGGGGAGGGAGGGAGAGAGAGAGAGAGAGGGAGAGAGAGAGAGAGAGAGAGAGAGAGAGAGGGAGAGAGAGAGAGAGAGAGAGAGAGAGGGAGAGAGAGAGAGGGAGGGAGGGAGGGAGGGAGGGAGGGAGGGAGAGAGAGAGAGAGAGAGAGAGAGGGAGGGAGGGAGAGAGAGAGAGATGGAGGGAGGAGACAGAGAGAGAAGTGAAGAGGGAGAGAGTGAGATAGAAATAAATGTGGGGTGAGAAGGAGGAGGACTTAGGCAGGACTTATGTAAGAATGTGGGAGTGACAGGGCTTATGTAAGAATGCGGGAGTGGCAGGGCTTATGTAAGAATGTGGGAGTGGCAGGGCTTATGTAAGAATGCGGCAGTGGCAGGGATTATGTAAGAATGCGGGAGTGGCAGGGCTTATGTAAGAATGCGGGAGTGGCAGGGCTTATGTAAGAATGCGGGAGTGGCAGGGCTTATGTAAGAATGCGGCAGTGGCAGGGATTATGTAAGAATGCGGGAGTGGCAGGGCTTATGTAAGAATGCGGGAGTGGCAGGGCTTATGTAAGAATGCGGGAGTGGCAGGGCTTATGTAAGAATGCGGGAGTGGCAGGGCTTATGTAAGAATGCGGGAGTGGCAGGGCTTATGTAAGAATGCGGGAGTGGCAGGGCTTATGTAAGAATGCGGCCGTGACAGGGCTTATGTAAGAATGCGGGAGTGGCAGGGCTTATGTAAGAATGCGGGACTGGCAGGGCTTATGTAAGAATGCGGCAGTGGCAGGGCTTATGTAAGAATGCGGGAGTGGCAGAGCTTATGTAAGAATGCGGGACTGGCAGGGCTTATGTAAGAATGCGGCAGTGGCAGGGCTTATGTAAAAATGCGGGAGTGACAGGGCTTATGTAAGAATGCGGCAGTGGCAGGGTTTATGTAAGAATGCGGGAGTGACAGGGCTTATGTAAGAATGCGGGAGTGACAGGGCTTATGTAAGAATGCGGGCGTGACAGGGCTTATGTAAGAATGCGGCAGCGGCAGGGCTTATGTAAGAATGCGGGAGTGGCAGGGCTTATGTAAGAATGCGGCAGTGGCAGGGCTTATGTAAGAATGCGGGCGTGACAGGACTTATGTAAGAATGCGGGAGTGGCAGGGCTTATGTAAGAATGCGGGCGTGACAGGGCTTATGTAAGAATGCGGCAGTGGCAAGGCTTATGTAAGAATGCGGGAGTGACAGGGCTTATGTAAGAATGCGGGAGTGACAGGGCTTATGTAAGAATGCGGCAGTGGCAGGACTTATGTAAGAATGCGGGAGTGACAGGGCTTATGTAAGAATGCGGCAGTGGCAGGGCTTATGTAAGAATGCGGCAGTGGCAGGGCTTATGTAAGAATGCGGGACTGGCAGGGCTTATGTAAGAATGCGGGAGTGGCAGGGCTTATGTAAAAGTGTGGGAGTGGCAGGGCTTATGTAAGAATTTGGAAGTGGCAGGGCTTATATAAGAATGTGGGAGTGGCAGGGCTTACGTAAGAATGCGGGAGTGGCAGGGCTTATGTAAGAATGCGGGAGTGGCAGGGCTTATGTAAGAATGCGGGAATGGCATGGCTTGTGTAAAAATTCGGGAGTGGCAGGGCTTATGTAAGTGTGTTGGAGTGGCAGGGCTTATGTAAGTGTGTTGGAGTGGCAGGGCGTATGTAAGAGTGCGGGAGTGGCATGGCTTATGTAATGGTTTCCCTGTTTCAAAACACCATGGATTACCATGGTTTCCATGGTATGTCATGGTATTTTACCATGGCTTACCATGGTTTATCATGGTTTACCTATTTCAAAACACCATGGTATTTACCATGGAATACGATGGCATATTTTTATAAGGGTTTATCCTCCTGGCGGATCTGTTTTTTTTATTTATGTAAGAATGCGGGAGTGGCAGGGCTTATGTAAGAATGCGGCAGTGGCAGGGCTTATGTAAGAATGCGGGAGTGACAGGGCTTATGTAAGAATGCGGGAGTGACAGGGCTTATGTAAGAATGCGGGCGTGACAGGGCTTATGTAAGAATGTGGCAGCGGCAGGGCTTATGTAAGAATGCGGGAGTGGCAGGGCTTATGTAAGAATGCGGCAGTGGCAGGGCTTATGTAAGAATGCGGGCGTGACAGGGCTTATGTAAGAATGCGGGAGTGGCAGGGCTTATGTAAGAATGCGGGCGTGACAGGGCTTATGTAAGAATGCGGCAGTGGCAAGGCTTATGTAAGAATGCGGGAGTGACAGGGCTTATGTAAGAATGCGGGAGTGACAGGGCTTATGTAAGAATGCGGCAGTGGCAGGACTTATGTAAGAATGCGGGAGTGGCAGGGCTTATGTAAGAATGCGGCAGTGGCAGGGCTTATGTAAGAATGCGGGAGTGGCAGGGCTTATGTAAGAATGCGGCAGTGGCAGGGCTTATGTAAGAATGCGGGACTGGCAGGGCTTATGTAAGAATGCGGGAGTGGCAGGGCTTATGTAAAAGTGTGGGAGTGGCAGGGCTTATGTAAGAATGTGGAAGTGGCAGGGCTTATGTAAGAATGTGGGAGTGGCAGGGCTTACGTAAGAATGCGGGAGTGGCAGGGCTTATGTAAGAATGCGGGAGTGGCAGGGCTTATGTAAGAATGCGGGAATGGCATGGCTTGTGTAAAAATTCGGGAGTGGCAGGGCTTATGTAAGTGTGTTGGAGTGGCAGGGCTTATGTAAGTGTGTTGGAGTGGCAGGGCGTATGTAAGAGTGCGGGAGTGGCATGGCTTATGTAATGGTTTCCCTGTTTCAAAACACCATGGATTGCCATGGTTTCCATGGTATGTCATGGTATTTTACCATGGCTTACCATGGTTTATCATGGTTTACCTATTTCAAAACACCATGGTATTTACCATGGAATACGATGGCATATTTTTATAAGGGTTTCTCCTCCTGGCGGATCTGTTTTTTTTATTTAAGGTATATTTACTTAAATTTGGTGCATCTTCTATGTATCGTGTTGTTATGTTTGGATTCGAAATGAGTACATTTAACGTTTTACCCGTGAAATTACGGTTTGGCGGTAGATTTCGCCACTACTGCGGTAGAGTTCTACCGCCAAAGCGGGAGACTTGGCACCTCTGCGGGCGTTCAGTGTTCGCTCTTGCGTGTCCGTGTGATCAGCGAGCAGCGCAGTTCTTCACACGCTGCAAACGTTCAATTAGTATCTGCGGAGAACCTTGCCGCAGAGCATTTCCATAGTCCAGGCACGACGTTACGAGTGCCTGGATCAGAGTCTTGCAGGCGTCGTCAGTGGTATATCGCCTGACTTGTGGCCAATGTTTCGGATAGAAATATGATTTATATGTTGTGTTCACTTGTTTCTCCATTGACTTTATTTCCTACATCATCCTACATACATGTGTTGGTCATTGTCAGATGCGATTGCACACAATCTACTCAATAAAGTAGGGTTTATTTATATGGAGGAGGACATCCTTTGAGGAAATGAAGGCATTGCAATATTGAGAAGATTTGAAGAAAAAAACATGGTGTTTTGTCTATGTTGACTCCTTGCCGGTGTCAGAATTATTTGGATTATATTTTTGGCTGTCGCGTATTGGGGGGAGGCGGGGCGACACAGGGCAATGCCCCCCCTTCATAAACATCATTAATAACTATTAATGCTGTTTATGGCAACCGAGCCAACGCTTTGAGACATCACAGTACTCGTTAGTTGCAAAAAATGAAGTTAATGGGTTTTTACAGGCAACACGATAAATTATTCATCTTAGTCTGTCGGCCTGTTGCATCACTAATACCCCAAGCCTTCAAATGCGTACCTTGTCGACCTTTCGTTAATAACTATTAACGATGTTTATGCCCTTATAAAATGGGAGGGAGGTATAGAGGGAGAGAGAGAGAGAGAGAGAGAGAGAGAGAGAGAGAGAGAGAGAGAGAGAGAGAGAGAGAGAGAGAGAGAGAGAGAGAGAGAGAGAGAGAGAGAGAGAGTGGGTGCAGACAGACAGAGAAAGAGAGTAAGAGAAACAGACAGACAGACAGTAAGAGAGACATACAGACAGACAGTTTGTCACTCTCCTTTTAATTACATATTAATTGCTGATATATTGACAGCAGGAACACACATTATGTGATATTGTTAGCTGTTTGCTGATGTCCAAAAGCCAAAATAAATCAGCGATTAATGCTTGGCGTCGTCAACTTGCTCTAGTTTCCCATACACAAGCATTGTTCGCCGTTAGACTCCTAGTGGGATTTGTTGCTAAAATATTTAAACACATATTTTGAATTCACTAAAACCACAGATCACAAATATAGCAATCATATATATGTGTAATAATGATAAGCTAACATAGGAAACGAGTAAACCTAGGAAACATAGGAAACAAGAAACGCGTAATCATATATTATGTAAGCAGTGTCATCCAGGTAAGCTAAAGCTCACGCCGCAGTCACGATTGTTAGAACCGCTTATGTAATAAACAACAGCTTATGTAATAATGCTGATGATGGTGATGGTGATGAGATGGAGGATGAGGATTATTATTATCATGATCATGACCAATATGATGGGAATGATGAGGATGATTACGATGAGGTTGAGGGTGGTGATGATTGTTACGATTATGATAATGATGACGAGGACACTGTGATGAGGATGACATCATCATGATGAGGACGATGAGGAAGATAAGGATGATGAGGATGACGATGGGATGATGAGGATGATGAAGATAACGACTATAAGGCGGAGGATGAGGATGATGAGGAAGATGAAGATCATGAGGATGATGGATATGATGAGGACGATGATGAGTACGGTTTACGTTGATTATGACAATATGATTAGAAGGATGAAGATTGGGATGATGAGGATGGAAATGATGGTAATGATCAGGATGATGATAATGGTAATGAGGAAGGTGACTATGACACGATGACGAGAATGACAGAAGGATGATGATGATAAGGAGGATTGTTACGATTTTGCTGATGATGATAATGACATCATGATGAGAACGATGATTAGATGAGGATGCTGATATGAGGATGGGGATATGATGCGGATAACATCATAATGAGGATGACGACGATGACGAGGAAGAAAAAGATTAGGGCGATGAGGAATAGTTGAGGAAGCTGAGGATTGGGATGATGAGGATGAAGAAGATGGGAATGAGAATGATGACTCAGACACGAAGATGGAGAGGATGATGATGATGAGGAGGAGGATGAAGGTGATGATGATTATTACGATTATGATGATGATAATGATATGGATGAGAATGACTTCGTGATGAAGACTATGAAGACGACTATTACACGAGGATGAGGATTATTATGACAAGATGATAAGAATTATGAAGATGATAGGATTCCCGGCTGGCAAGCAAGCATGCAAGACATTGACGGATGGGTTTCTCGGCCGGATTGGCCCAACGGCCCCCGAGGGATGCAACATGTTCATCATCCTTATTATCACCCTCATCATCTTGTCATAATCATCATCATCCACTATGCTCATCATCCTCATCAATGTTTCATCTTTATCATCTTGTTATCTTCATCATTATCCTAGTCCTCATCCTCATCAACTTCCTGCTAATCATCTTCTTCATCCTCATTGTATTTTTGTAATCATCGTCCTCCTCCTCATCATTATTGTATAACATGTTGATTATTACATGATATGTTGATTATTACATATCGTGTTGACTATTACATAAGATGTTGTAACACACGTAATGGCAATGGTTTGTTTCTTGCGAGGAAACTCGTCCTGTAAATATAATCAGGTGCTGCAATGGATAATTCCATTTCACGGTGGATTTTTCATCTTTACAAAGTTTACCTCTCTACCAATTTCTAAAAAAAATAGATATTGGTGCTGATTCTTCTAGCCACTCCTACAAACTTTCGCGTCCAGGATTCCAGAGTAATAGTTCCAGAGACAGCTGTAACCGAACGTCCCAGACTGAAACGGTTACGGAGTTACTAACTGTTACACTACACGGTGAAACGGCCTGAGACCTACACAGTTACAAACACGTGTCTTCGTTGTTTATTCCAACAGTATGGAGGACCAGATAACTAGATGTGTTAAACATTGACGCAGGGCACCCTGCTAAATATCTAATATATAATTATTTTATCCTCACGTCTACTGTGAAATAGAGGGGTGGGGTGGCTGTGGACTGTCGGGGAGTCTCTCGTTAAGCGACAACTCCCGTTCGACTGGCAAGTTGATATAGATAACATATAATCCTTAAAATATAACTTAAAATATTCATGGATTAGTTATTTCACTCAGCAGATTGAAACTACAACGCCGCTCCCTCGAAAGTACCGGAGACTATTTCTGGTTCTTTTCTGGTTACATAAAATGACTTAGGATTAGCGGTGACGGTAGAAGTTTTTACAAACGTTTAAAGAACAACGAGGGTGTGTGGCAGGAGGTGGGAGGTTGGCCCTAAAAAGTGGTGGGAGGGGGGTGTGAGATTTTGAGGTGGGATGTTGGAGGTGTGAACACAAATTATATAGATAGCATTACCACACAGCCCGCGACGATTCAACAAGATTGCCATCAAAGGCAAGTGGACAAAGAAGCCATTGGCTTATCGAGAGTCCAACATTTTTTTATCTATGTGTAACCCGCCCTTCTGAGACATTTTGTAAATTTTATTTTTAAACATATTCACGCTACTAGCATTTATACAATCTGTAGATAATTTGTTTCATTCACTTTATCGATTGGCTTGTCACTGACAAGGAGCGCCCAACAGCGTCTATACTAATTGTCGGTCAATTGACTGTCCAGCAAACGGCAACGACTGAACAAACGAAATTAAATCAACTGAACTGAACTATAGCGCGTTAGTAAGGAGTTCGTTTATTTGTCACAATAGCTGATCGTTTTGCTATGTGCGAGGACGTTTCGTTTCGTTTTCCTAGGACTTCCGTACGCATACGCCATACTAACATGCAAAGGAATGCGTATCGCGTTAACGGAAAGACACCCAGGCGGACCGCGGGAACGAGAACTTGTGATAGCGCTAGTGAGAGGGTATGGCAGTAAACGAGTGTTGGGAGGTTATTCCTAAACATTGGTGGGAGGTTGGTCCTAAACATTGGTGGGAGGTTGGTCCTAAACATTGGTGGGAGGTTGGTCCTAAACATTGGTGGGAGGTTGGTCCTAAACATTGGTGGGAGGTTGGTCCTAAACATTGGTGGGAGGTTGGTCCTAAACATTGGTGGGAGGTTCGTCCTAAACATTGGTGGGAGGTTCGTCCTAAACATTGGTGGGAGGTTGGCCCTCAAAATGGGTGGGAGTTTGGCTCCAAAAATAGGTGGGAGATGGGAAGTTGGCCCCCAAAACAGGTGGGAACTGGGGGTTGAGACCCCAGCCACACCCCTTATATATATATATATATATATATATATATATATATATATATATATATATATATATGTATGTATGTATGTATATATATATATATATATATATATATATATATATATATATATATATATATGTATATATATATATATATATATGTATATATATATATATATATATATATATATATATATATATATATATATATATATATCTCATCAGACGTGTTACACGTAAAAAAATGGGATTATCTGTATTTCGTGGGCTTCATTGTCCACTTCATTGTCCACTTCATTGTCCACTTTATTGTCCACTTCATTGTCCACTTCATTGTCCACTTCATTGTCCACTTGTCATCTGGAGAGACAACGAACAAATATGTATGAAACAACGAACACAGTCATCAACTGGAGAGTTCTGGCCGCTGGGATAATTTCTGGAAAAAAAATTTATCATTAAAGATAATTCTCTCAATGGGGGGTTCGTTCAAACCTCCCGAAACACCCTCCCCTAAGACGGGCCTGGGGAAGATCACTGATTGAAACTTACTGAAACTTATTTAACAACTGTATAAATGTGACCAGGCATTATTTACATTTACTTTATACGGGTGGGCCACACGCAAGTAGAAAATGTGCACTCCCAATATGATAATAGTCATCTTGTCGATGTAATAAATATGTACGCTAGTGTACGTGCATGCGTGCGTGCGTGCGTGCGTGCGTGCGTGCGTGCGTGCGTGCGTGGTGTGCGCGTGGTGCGCGTGCGTGTATGGCATGTTGCCATGTATTAAAAAAACAGTATTGATTTGCTATTTGACGTGGGTGTTTTGTTGGTAGCGCGCATACAGATAGTTTCATACATAATACACAAGTTGAACTATGCTCATGCACCCGAGTTCAATCACTCATCCTGCGGAATTTTGCGATGGTTTGGTTGATACTCATCTGTTATGTCGTCAGGTGTAACGAATCAAGAGCTACTCATTGGTCGAATGGTCGCTGTCAGAAGTGTAAGTTACCAGTGGCCTATCACATAACGCCAAGTAGCTTCGTGACGCCCTTTATCGATATTCTAATGCGATGTTACGGTATAAGATATCGCCCGCCGAGTCAGAACGTCAGTCAGTGACACATTGCTTTGGCGATTTGTCATCGGACTGCATCAGGAGCGATCCTGTGAGACTGAGCGAGAGTGAACATCCCAGCTGAAGAGCGAAGATGCCGCGGCGCTGTTCGAAGAAGCCGATTCGTCCACCGCCTCTGCCGCCCCCCGGGCTTCTGCTTCGAGTTCTGCTCTTGGCATGGGTCTGCTTCTGGGCTACCAACTCAGAAGGTAAGCACTTTATATTAATCGAATGTTATATTGAAACTGCCAAAGTGTTTTTAGTAAAAGTACGCCTTAATCATCGTCACGATCAGCCTAGACTGGCAATGATGGGCGCCGTCAGCTGCGAGGTCAATGGTTTCTGTTACTGCAGCTCTTGCAGGGCAGACACGCTCTGACACGATGTTGGTTCCTTCCTGTAACAAGTTGTCGCTATTGTCTTTGCCCCTGAAGTCCACAATTGGAGGAAACAAACGTGTTGCCAGTGTTTCTTGGTCGGGTTTATTTTGAAAGTTGATAATACGTGTTTGACCTAAGTTTGTGTATAGCCGAATTGTTTGTTACGCCTTTGAACTTGGGTCTACATAAGTTTATTATTGTCATTATTAGTACTTGAGAGCGTGCGCTTAAAATATCGTAACAAAAAACATATTATGATAAATGTTGTGCGCCAATCGTGGTTCGTTGATGGTCATGATATATATATATATATATATATATATATATATATATATATATATATATATATATATATATATGTAGTGGGTGAATAGTTTAAGTATTAAACGGCTCAGCCGGGTTAATAAAAGAATGCGCAGGTCTACCCTCAAACTCATCGAAATAATTTACTTTGATCGAGAGATCGGGTAACTTTGGTAAGAAAGAACATCATTTGGCTATAGTATACTAAATAGATCGGGTATCTTTGGTAAGAAAGAACACCCTTTCGCTATAGTATACTAAATAGATCGGGTATCTTTGGTAAGAAAGAACACCCTTTCGTTTAATAGTATACTAAATAGATCGGGTATCTTTGGTAAGAAAGAACACCCTTTCGCTATAGTATACTAAATAGATCGGGTAACTTTGGTAAGAAAGAACACCCTTTCGCTATAGTATACTAAATAGATCGGGTAACTTTGGTAAGAAAGAATACCCTTTCGTTATAGTATACTCAATAGATCGGGTAACTTTGATAAGAAAGAACACCCTTTCGCTATGATATACTAGGAAAGAATACCCTTTCGTTATAGTATACTAATTAGAGGCGGGCTGTAAATATAACTATATATAACCACGTTTATCTTTTTCAATTAACTTCGGTTCTGTCGAAACACATCTGCTCAAACGTGTACGCAAGTCGTTGTTGATATTTGAGGCCGACAATTCATAGTGCGGAGGCAGCTATAAAGGGAATAATATACAACGACGATTCACAATACGTTATGTCTCAGATTTACTAGTCTGCCTTTTACTGCCGTACAACGATCTCTATATATGTTGTAAAATCGGTATATTTTATATCATCGCTAAATTTCTAAAATATTAAGACATGAAAGATTACGATGGTATCACATTTTGTGTGGATATTATTAAACAAATGTGGTCGATGGAATGCATTATTAGCCACCTTTTCTCAATGTTTCTATTTATATTGCCCAATTGTGCACACCGTGCAGCTTATGATGGAAATTTCGATCATTAGCTTATGGTGGATTTAAAGAGCATGTTTGTGAAACGCATTTTGACAACGCTCCTTAAATTTAATGATGGATTCTGTTTTACGATGGATTTTCGTTATTCGCATACCGCTGCAACAAACACATCGAACGGTTCCTTTCAGTTGCCGTTCCAAAACCGATACCAATTTACCACGACATTTCCTTTGGACGCATAGTATTCTTCTAATTTCTCGAGTAGTTTCCCTGGACGATCCTTGTCGCCTTCTACTGCCCAAACGAAATAATCATATACTGTGATAAAGTCCGGTCCGTCATAGGTGAGAATAGTCGTCACCCGGGTAACATTCCTTTTTATTTTTCCCTAAGGCAGCCAAGTATAGCTCTCGCTTCCACTTGGCGAACGAAACTATTAGATTCGGGTCGTTGGAGCCTAGCTTGCGCTGCGGGCGAAATTGCGTTCGCCATAGCATCAGGTCACGTCAGATCAGTGCCACTGCTATACCAGTCGTATTGTTCATAAACACAGCTTTATTAGAGTGGTATCATACAGGTGAAATCGACATTACTGTGCTGATCGAGTGTCGCGGGTAGAGAGAGTCGTAAGTCGCTCTAGCGCATCAGCTACATACACTACTACCTGCAAATGGGGTGCCCAATTTCCCAACAGGACACCAGGGGGAAGCCGTTTATATATCCAAATTCCCACCTTTGCGTGCGTGCGTGCGTGCGTGCGTGCGTGCGTGCGTGCGTGCGTGCGTGCGTGCGTGCGTGCGGATTACGGTAGAGTGTGCATAAAACAGATAAACCAAATCGCACTAATTATTTTCCTAATTCATGTGCGAACACCTCCAGTGCATCGTAGCAATGAACCCATACTGTCCTTTAAAGGTCCATCGTAGCAATGAACCCATACTGTCCTTTAAAGGTCCATCGTAGCAATGAGAGGGGCAGCCGTGGCCCAGTGGTTAAGGTGTTGGACTCTAAATTCGAGGGTTGTGAGTTCAAGACACACACTGGGCACGGTTCGTTTTCGAAGCTTAGGCAATTTCGTATACCCTACTTTGCCTCAGTCTACTCAGCTGCAAATGAGTACAAACACTGTTTGGAAGGTACCTGCGATGGACTAGTGTCCCGTCCAGGAGAGTCAGAATTACTGCACTCTAAGTTGCTTCGCACTACAGAAACCAGGTTTAAGCACTGGCCATATAAGCCTTCATGGCTTCCTAAGGCGTAATGCCTGGGGGATCACTTTACCTTTTTTTTTTACCGTAGCAATGAACCCATACTGTCCACCAAAGATCCATCGTAGCAATGAACCCATACTGTCCTCCAAAGATCCATCGTAGCAATGAACCCATACTGTCCTTTAAAGGTCCATCGTAGCAATGAACCCATACTGTCCACCAAAGGTCCATCGTAGCAATGAACCCATACTGTCCTCCAAAGGTCCATCGTAGCAATGAACCCATACTGTCCACCAAAGGTCCATCGTAGCAATGAACCCATACTGTCCTCCAAAGGTCCATCGTAGCAATGAACCCATACTGTCCACCAAAGGTCCATCGTAGCAATGAACCCATACTGTCCTCCAAAGATCCATCGTAGCAATAAACCCATACTGTCCACTAAAGGTCCATCGTAGCAATGAACCCATACTGTCCTTCAAAGGTCCATCGTAGCAATGAACCCATACTGTCCACCAAAGGTCCATCGTAGCAATGAACCCATACTGTCCTCCAAAGGTCCATCGTAGCAATGAACCCATACTGTCATTTCAAGGTCCATCGTAGCAATGAACCCATACTGTCCACCAAAGGTCCATCGTAGCAATGAACCCATACTGTCCTCCAAAGGTCCATCGTAGCAATGAACCCATACTGTCCTCCAAAGGTCCATCGTAGCAATGAACCCATACTGTCCACCAAAGGTCCATCGTAGCAATGAACCCATACTGTCCACCAAAGGTCCATCGTAGCAATGAACCCATACTGTCCTCCAAAGGTCCATCGTAGCAATGAACCCATACTGTCCACCAAAGGTCCATCGTAGCAATGAACCCATACTGTCCACCAAAGGTCCATCGTAGCAATGAACCCATACTGTCCTCCAAAGGTCCATCGTAGCAATGAACCCATACTGTCCACCCAAGGTCCATCGTAGCAATGAACCCATACTGTCCACCAAAGGTCCATCGTAGCAATGAACCCATACTGTCCTCCAAAGGTCCATCGTAGCAATGAACCCATACTGTCCTCCAAAGGTCCATCGTAGCAATGAACCCATACTGTCATTTAAAGGTCCATCGTAGCAATGAACCCATACTGTCCACCAAAGGTCCATCGTAGCAATAAACCCATACTGTCCTCCAAAGGTCCATCGCAGCAATGAACCCATACTGTCCACCAAAGGTCCATCATAGCAATGAACCCATACTGTCCTCCAAAGGTCCATCGTAGCAATGAACCCATACTGTCATTTAAAGGTCCATCGTAGCAATGAACCCATACTGTCCACCAAAGGTCCATCGTAGCAATAAACCCATACTGTCCTCCAAAGGTCCATCGTAGCAATGAACCCATACTGTCCTCCAAAGGTCCATCGTAGCAATGAACCCATACTGTCCACCAAAGGTCCATCATAGCAATGAACCCATACTGTCCTCCAAAGGTCCATCGTAGCAATGAACCCATACTGTCATTTAAAGGTCCATCGTAGCAATGAACCCATACTGTCCACCAAAGGTCCATCGTAGCAATGAACCCATACTGTCCTCCAAAGGTCCATCGTAGCAATGAACCCATACTGTCATTTAAAGGTCCATCGTAGCAATGAACCCATACTGTCCACCAAAGGTCCATCGTAGCAATAAACCCATACTGTCCTCCAAAGGTCCATCGCAGCAATGAACCCATACTGTCCACCAAAGGTCCATCATAGCAATGAACCCATACTGTCCTCCAAAGGTCCATTGTAGCAATGAACCCATACTGTCATTTAAAGGTCCATCGTAGCAATGAACCCATACTGTCCACCAAAGGTCCATCGTAGCAATGAACCCATACTGTCCTCCAAAGGTCCATCGTAGCAATGAACCCATACTGTCCTCCAAAGGTCCATCGTAGCAATGAACCCATACTGTCCACCAAAGGTCCATCATAGCAATGAACCCATACTGTCCTCCAAAGGTCCACCGTAGCAATGAACCCATACTGTCATTTAAAGGTCCATCGTAGCAATGAACCCATACTGTCCACCAAAGGTCCATCGTAGCAATGAACCCATACTGTCCTCCAAAGGTCCATCGTAGCAATGAACCCATACTGTCCTCCAAAGGTCCATCGTAGCAATGAACCAATACTGTCCTCCAAAGGTCCATCGTAGCAATGAACCCAAACTGTCCACCAAAGGTCCATCGTAGCAGTGAACCCATACTGTCCACCAAAGGTCCATCGTAGCAATGAACCCATACTGTCCTCCAAAGATCCATCGTAGCAATGAACCCATACTGTCCACCAAAGGTCCATCGTAGCAATGAACCCATACTGTCCTTCAAAGGTCCATCGTAGCAATGAACCCATACTGTCCTCCAAAGGTCCATCGTAGCAATGAACCCATACTGTCCTCCAAAGATCCATCGTAGCAATGAACCCATACTGTCCACCAAAGGTCCATCATAGCAATGAACCCATACTGTCCTTCAAAGGTCCATCGTAGCAATGAACCCATACTGTCCACCAAAGGTACATCGTAGCAATGAACCCATACTGTCCTCCAAAGGTCCATCGTAGCAATGAACCCATACTGTCATTTAAAGGTCCATCGTAGCAATGAACCCATACTGTCCACCAAAGGTCCATCGTAGCAATGAACCCATACTGTCCTCCAAAGGTCCATCGTAGCAATGAACCCATACTGTCCTCCAAAGGTCCATCGTAGCAATGAACCCATACTGTCCACCAAAGGTCCATCGTAGCAATGAACCCATACTGTCCACCAAAGGTCCATCGTAGCAATGAACCCATACTGTCCTCCAAAGGTCCATCGTAGCAATGAACCCATACTGTCCTCCAAAGGTCCATCGTAGCAATGAACCCATACTGTCCACCAAAGGTCCATCGTAGCAATGAACCCATACTGTCCACCAAAGGTCCATCGTAGCAATGAACCCATACTGTCCTCCAAAGGTCCATCGTAGCAATGAACCCATACTGTCCTCCAAAGGTCCATCGTAGCAATGAACCCATACTGTCATTTAAAGTTCCATCGTAGCAATGAACCCATACTGTCCACCAAAGGTCCATCGTAGCAATGAACCCATACTGTCCTCCAAAGGTCCATCGCAGCAATGAACCCATACTGTCCTCCAAAGGTCCATCGTAGCAATGAACCCATACTGTCCACCAAAGGTCCATCATAGCAATGAACCCATACTGTCCTCCAAAGGTCCATCGTAGCAATGAACCCATACTGTCATTTAAAGGTCCATCGTAGCAATGAACCCATACTGTCCACCAAAGGTCCATCGTAGCAATGAACCCATACTGTCCTCCGAAGGTCCATCGTAGCAATGAACCCATACTGTCCACCAAAGGTCCATCGTAGCAATGAACCAATACTGTCCTCCAAAGGTCCATCGTAGCAATGAACCCAAACTGTCCACCAAAGGTCCATCGTAGCAGTGAACCCATACTGTCCACCAAAGGTCCATCGTAGCAATGAACCCATACTGTCCACCAAAGGTCCATCGTAGCAATGAACCCATACTGTCCACCAAAGGTCCATCGTAGCAATGAACCCATACTGTCTTCCAAAGATCCATCGTAACAATGAACCCATACTGTCCACCAAAGGTCCATCGTAGCAATTAACCCATACTGTCCTCCAAAGGTCCATCGTAGCAATGAACCCATACTGTCCACCAAAGGTCCATCGTAGCAATGAACCCATACTGTCCACCAAAGGTCCATCGTAGCAATGAACCCATACTGTCCTCCAAAGATCCATCGTAGCAATGAACCCATACTGTCCACCAAAGGTCCATCGTAGCAATGAACCCATACTGTCCTTCAAAGGTCCATCGTAGCAATGAACCCATACTGTCCTCCAAAGGTCCATCGTAGCAATGAACCCATACTGTCCTCCAAAGATCCATCGTAGCAATGAACCCATACTGTCCACCAAAGGTCCATCGTAGCAATGAACCCATACTGTCCTTCAAAGGTCCATCGTAGCAATGAACCCATACTGTCCACCAAAGGTCCATCGTAGCAATGAACCCATACTGTCCTCCAAAGGTCCATCGTAGCAATAAACCCATACTGTCATTTAAAGGTCCATCGTAGCAATGAACCCATACTGTCCACCAAAGGTCCATCGTAGCAATGAACCCATACTGTCCTCCAAAGGTCCATCGTAGCAATGAACCCATACTGTCCTCCAAAGGTCCATCGTAGCAATGAACCCATACTGTCCACCAAAGGTCCATCGTAGCAATGAACACATACTGTCCACCAAAGGTCCATCGTAGCAATGAACCCATACTGTCCTCCAAAGGTCCATCGTAGCAATTAACCCATACTGTCCACCAAAGGTCCATCGTAGCAATGAACCCATACTGTCCTCCAAAGGTCCATCGTAGCAATGAACCCATACTGTCATTTAAAGGTCCATCGTAGCAATGAACCCATACTGTCCACCAAAGGTCCATCGTAGCAATGAACCCATACTGTCCTCCAAAGGTCCATCGTAGCAATGAACCCATACTGTCCTCCAAAGGTCCATCGTAGCAATGAACCCATACTGTCCACCAAAGGTCCATCATAGCAATGAACCCATACTGTCCTCCAAAGGTCCATCGTAGCAATGAACCCATATTGTCATTTAAAGGTCCATCGTAGCAATGAACCCATACTGTCCACCAAAGGTCCATCGTAGCAATGAACCCATACTGTCCTCCAAAGGTCCATCGTAGCAATGAACCCATACTGTCCTCCAAAGGTCCATCGTAGCAATGAACCAATACTGTCCTCCAAAGGTCCATCGTAGCAATGAACCAAACTGTCCACGAAAGGTCCATCGTAGCAGTGAACCCATACTGTCCACCAAAGGTCCATCGTAGCAATGAACCCATACTGTCCTCCAAAGATCCATCGTAGCAATGAACCCATACTGTCCACCAAAGGTCCATCGTAGCAATGAACCCATACTGTCCTTCAAAGGTCCATCGTAGCAATGAACCCATACTGTCCTCCAAAGGTCCATCGTAGCAATGAACCCATACTGTCCTCCAAAGATCCATTGTAGCAATGAACCCATACTGTCCACCAAAGGTCCATCATAGCAATGAACCCATACTGTCCTTCAAAGGTCCATTGTAGCAATGAACCCATACTGTCCACCAAAGGTCCATCGTAGCAATTAACCCATACTGTCCTCCAAAGGTCCATCGTAGCAATGAACCCATACTGTCATTTAAAGGTCCATCGTAGCAATGAACCCATACTGTCCACCAAAGGTCCATCGTAGCAATGAACCCATACTGTCCTCCAAAGGTCCATCGTAGCAATGAACCCATACTGTCCTCCAAAGGTCCATCGTAGCAATGAACCCATACTGTCCACCAAAGGTCCATCGTAGCAATGAACCCATACTGTCCACCAAAGGTCCATCGTAGCAATGAATCCATACTGTCCTCCAAAGGTCCATCGTAGCAATGAACCCATACTGTCCTCCAAAGGTCCATCGTAGCAATGAACCCATACTGTCCACCAAAGGTCCATCGTAGCAATGAACCCATACTGTCCACCAAAGGTCCATCGTAGCAATGAACCCATACTGTCCTCCAAAGGTCCATCGTAGCAATGAACCCATACTGTCCTCCAAAGGTCCATCGTAGCAATGAACCCATACTGTCATTTAAAGTTCCATCGTAGCAATGAACCCATACTGTCCACCAAAGGTCCATCGTAGCAATGAACCCATACTGTCCTCCAAAGGTCCATCGCAGCAATGAACCCATACTGTCCTCCAAAGGTCCATCGTAGCAATGAACCCATACTGTCCACCAAAGGTCCATCATAGCAATGAACCCATACTGTCCTCCAAAGGTCCATCGTAGCAATGAACCCATACTGTCCACCAAAGGTCCATCGTAGCAATGAACCCATACTGTCCACCAAAGGTCCATCGTAGCAATGAACCCATACTGTCCTCCAAAGGTCCATCGTAGCAATGAACCCATACTGTCCTCCAAAGGTCCATCGTAGCAATGAACCAATACTGTCCTCCAAAGGTCCATCGTAGCAATGAACCCAAACTGTCCACCAAAGGTCCATCGTAGCAGTGAACCCATACTGTCCACCAAAGGTCCATCGTAGCAATGAACCCATACTGTCCACCAAAGGTCCATCGTAGCAATGAACCCATACTGTCCACCAAAGGTCCATCGTAGCAATGAACCCATACTGTCCTCCAAAGGTCCATCGTAGCAATGAACCCATACTGTCTACCAAAGGTACATCGTAGCAATGAACCCATACTGTCCACCAAAGGTACATCGTAGCAATGAACCCATACTGTCCACCAAAGATCCATCGTAGCAATGAACCCATACTGTCCACCAAAGGTCCATCGTAGCAATGAACCCATACTGTCCACCAAAGGTCCATCGTAGCAATGAACCCATACTGTCCACCAAAGGTCCATCGTAGCAATGAACCCATACTGTCCTCCAAAGGTCCATCGTAGCAATGAACCCATACTGTCCACCAAAGGTCCATCGTAGCAATGAACCCATACTGTCCACCAAAGGTCCATCGTAGCAATGAACCCATACTGTCCTCCAAAGGTCCATCGTAGCAATGAACCCATACTGTCCACCAAAGGTCCATCGTAGCAATGAACCCATACTGTCCACCAAAGGTTCATCGTAGCAATGAACCCATACTGTCCTCCAAAGGTCCATCGTAGCAATGAACCCATACTGTCCTCCAAAGGTCCATCGTAGCAATGAACCCATACTGTCATTTAAAGGTCCATCGTAGCAATGAACCCATACTGTCCTTCAAAGGTCCATCGTCTTATTGGTGCGACTGGTCTCGGTCACCAACTATTTGGTCATGCTTTCGCGCATCCGTTGCCGCTCTTGGGAGAAGAGGAAACTATAACTGACGAAAGCCTTCCCGATGCACACGTTCACTACGTGATTATGTATACTTCGGAAGTTGAAGCCGAACTTCATTACAAAGTGTAGAAGAAAACCTAAAAAAAATCGCATTTCAGACATTTTAATCTTCAGCTGGATCTGGTCCCTGATTACGGCAATCAGTTCGTCCTGTAATATCTAATATATCATGTATCGTGTCGCAAAGTGCGTCTCGTTGAGGAGAACATTCAAATTGCCGCGATTCGCATCAGTGTCGAGATTGGTGACATCATATCACGGTGACTTCTCTAAGCAATATTCTGTTTTTCAAAGAGAACAGTCGTCTTTATTATGGGCTGCTTTATTATTGTCTCTCACACGGATTTGCTAGCATGCCAACATCTGCTATCTGGGCAGGTTTGGTTAATGTCACACCAGAGAAATTGTCTAATTTTGACGCGATTAAAAAATCTGGTTGGAATAAAGGGGGGTGCCCGGGCACCTGATGGACACCGCCTGGATCCGCCCACGCACTATTCGTGGACAGCTGCTATCATGTTGCTATTCACCACCAGTATCTCTCAACACTGAACGGTTATTTTTTTATATTACATAACCATGTCCCTGTTCAACATATTGTTAATTAAGTTATATTCAGCGTATAACATATTATATCGGTAAATATCCGATCCGCTAATGCGCCCGACCGAGTGTAGGCCTTCTTAGCTATCCACGCCATACACTTTTGGCAACTTTTGCCGCAGGTTCGAATCCCATAACAGGCGTACGGTAACAGGATTTATTCGTACTCTTTCTTAGGGTACTTTTTATTTTGCATCTAGCTGTGTCATATTACTTATTAGTAACCTAATTTCGTGAACCAAAACACTCCTCAAGCAGTGGGTGCTTTGGTAACAGTGGCGCCACACGGTGGGTCGAGCTGATGACGAGTGCGTCGAGGCTATTCCATATATTTATAGCAAACTCCATGTTTGCACTATGGCATAAATTATTCCCCCGAAATTAAGCAAACGCAAATTAAATGCAATATATAGTATACCTGTCAAAATAATTCCATTTGTTGAACATATTAGCGAAATCGCATACATGTACTCTCGGTACTGTGACATTAGTGGAAGCCGGACGGAACGTGAGACGGGGTCGGTGTGTCGATTGTCGTGCAAAGCCAAGGCAAAGCAGAGCTTTTTGTAAGTTTGCCATATTGTATCACCTCGCATGAGATATATCATCATATAAATAAAAATGTTAAGGTACACATGTCAATGATAATTGTTGTGATTGCTTCGCACGTACTTCGTACTTCTGATACTGTCAACCGAGTGGGACGAACTAAAAGGCGGGCAGGGGCGGACAAGGCGGAAAAGAATTAACAAGAATTCATACGATCTCTGCGCTCCCTCAGATACAATTAAAGTAGAGGTTGTCAATGAGAATCCGTCTAAAGTGTAAAAAAATTATACCAAAAAGCATTGATGGCCAGGACCAAGATATGTTAAATCCAAGAGATTTGAAACGTATCAAATGCGAAGCCTAGGCTATAGGCTAAGCGTAAGGCTAAGCTAGCAATGCCGGAGCTCGTTAGGCGGCGCTAGTAGTGCTATGATAGGCAAGTCGACCAAAATGTGTACCCAGAGAGGCCCGTTTATAGGGGGGGTCTTTTACGGTCCATAGCAGCTGACATAGACCACCTATAATAAAAATCTGCATATGCCTGTAAAGCTGAATAAACGTTCTTTACTCTGATGTACATCCTGTTTTATTTCTTTAGGTAAAAGTATTTTGTTTTTTTAAGATGAAAATTTCATGATTCTCGCTAATCCAGGATTCACCTTGATTCACGAAAAAACAATTGTATGTCTTTCACTGATCATTTATTAACACAAAAATATTTTTTTAAATTTTGGCTAGGTCTGACTAGTGATGTACTGTACAACTAAAACAACCCCCTATCACAATCCACTGTAGGCAGGCTCGTCCGCCCCACTCTTGATCTCTGGGGCGGGTGTCCGCGGCGGGATTTACGTAAGCGCTGATTTGGGCTTTCTGTAGCCAAATGGCTACGGAACTAATAACTTAAGTTTTAAAACCAATACGCACTAACCGTTTCACATGTGTGTTCTGTGACATACAACCGACACTTGGGCTTCAAGAAACTGAAGAAATGTGCTCCAAATAATTACTTATGAGTACTTTTATCGGTGACATAGAAAACATTTCACAATTAGCCACCATACTGTGCACGTGATGTTGCCTTTGGGTCACATGGTCAAACGCGATTTCGTGTAGAGTGAGGTCAGAGTGGGCCAGCAGCGCAGACATAAATAAAACACCCGTTAGTAAGTTGGTAGTTTATAGAAGAATGATTAATGATGTAACTCTATGGCCAGCAGACGACAATTCTTAGCATGACCATATATTGATCTACGAGAATCCCGTTTGGTAATCTCGCTCACAACAACATCCGGTTATATAACAATTTTGACAAGCACATGGGTTCTGACAAAAAGGTAATAATTTCACACTTTTACATGGTTATTGTCAGGTAACTTTAGTGATATACATATAAGAATGCATACGTGTTTATTGCTGTGCTTCAGCTGTGAAAAGGCTTCTGTCAAAATCTGTTTAATAGTTTGCAGTTAAAACCTTGTAAACAATATTTTCATATACATAATAATGCTAATGACCTATACATGTCAATCATGCTTTGAAATAGACACTGAGTTAAAAAAATATCTCTGTAGGGTATAATATATATATTGTTTTTATTTCTTTTTACCAACTGCCCCTGTATAAATGTGCAACATAAGTGAAAATAGCACTGTTTGCAGCTCTCGTGACCCCACACAGGTTGAGAACATTTAGTACTTCCACAATATGTCAAAAAAATTACAATAACATTAATATTGGCAATTTGTTTAGGCCAAGTACACTTTTTAGCAAAATAGAAAAAGACGTGTTTTGAAAATGTTGATGGGGGCATCTTTAAAGTGCTCTAACATGAAAACTAATTAACCTACAGCCACACAACTGATACCATGATGTATCTTAATAATATACCTTTCAAATGATCTTCATCCTACATGATACACATGTCAAATATTCATCTTGCATTAGCATGTATTCAGCTGTGAACAGGCTTCTGTAAAAAAACTTTGTAAAAAATATTTTTCAAGTACATAATAATGCTAATGACCTATACATGTCAAACGTGCTGAGAAGCTGACACTGAGGTTTACAAAATGTCTGTAGGGTATATACTGTGTTTTTTTTACATGTTGCCAACCACCCCTGTATAAATGTGCAAAATAAGTGAAAAATAGCATTGCTTACAGCTCTGTTGCAACCAAAATAATGGATACACTGGTATGAATGACCCCCACACAGGTTGAGAACATTGAGTACTTCCACAATATATAAAAAAATTACATTAACATTGATATTAGTAAAATTTAAGGTACACTTTTTTAATCAAAATAGAAAAACATGTTTTGGAAATGTTGACGGGGGGTGTCTTTAAAGTGCTCTAACATGAAAACTAATTAACCTACAGCCATACAACTGATTCCATGATGTATCTTCATAAAATATCTTTCCAATGATCGTAATCCTACATGATGCTCATGTCAAATATTCATCTTGCATCAGCATGTCTTCAGCTGTGAACAGGCTTCTGTAAAAATACATAATAGTTTGCAGTTTAAAAAAAATCTTGTAAAAAATATTTTTCACATATATAATAATGCTAATGACCTATACATGTCAAACATGCTTAGAAGTAGACACTGAGTTTTAAAAATGTATCTGCAGGGTATATACTGTGGTTGTTTTTTACTTTTTATCAACCACCCCTGTAAAAATGTGCAAAATAAGTGAAAAATAGCACTGTTTACAGCTTTCTTGCAACCAAAATAATGGATGCACTGGTATGAATGACCCCCACACAGGTTGAGAACATTGAGTACTTCCACAATATGTAAAAAAAAATACATTAACATTAATATTGGTAAATTTTTTAGGCCAGGTACACTTTTTTGATCAAAATAGAAAAAAAAACGTGTTTTGAAAACGTTGACGGGGGGTGTCTTTAAAGTGCTCTAACATGAAAACTAATTAACATACAGCCATACAACTGATACCATGATTTATCTTAATAATATACCTAACCAACGATGTATAATACTTTGTAATAACTTAATTATCTCAAAATGGTCCAGCATAGCTAGCTAAGCTAAGAATCGTGTTGACAAGCAGTTACTTTTGCAGTTTAGCACCCCAAATAGCCATGAAAACGGTCACCTACAGTTTTTTCCACATATATCTACCAGATATATACTCATGCTACGTGACATGTCACCTGATCAACAAAGTACACTTGCTGTGTAATAAACGATCAAAATAAAAAAAACTAAACATCGTTAGCCAAGGCTTCGCGATGTGTGAAGTTCTCAGGAACTCCGTTTGGCGGCGCCACTATAACTGCCGGTGCAACTAATGGGGTTAGACCATGCGTGATTTTCACATAGGCAACCATTATAATGGTTCCTTGGATTCCTGGAAAATGTTCCTATTGTAATAAAATAAGGGTATGCAGTTAAATTAGCCATCTTAAATTTAATATCAAAAACAAGTCAGAGTATTTAATACATTCAATATGCATTTGGGTCATTCTGTGTCAAATCAACCAATTTTCAGGAAATTAAAAAAGTTCTTGTCTCAGAGCTTACTTAAATTTTAATCAGTGAATAAATTAAGTACACTTGCAAAAAGAACTATGCATTTACATGCAAATTGTGTCTGTAATGGCCTATAATGTGAACAAGGGGTAAGCACCCAAAAAGCACACATTATTTTGAACTGTTTTCAGGTGCCTCTAACTTGATAAGCTTACAAGCTACATTTCTTACATTTGCTGAATATGTAGACATATTGATATTGATTATTCACATAAGTATAATGGGTATACAGGCAGGGTTGTTTGATTTAAATCACTCCAAAAAAATCATTGATTTATGATTTTTTTTACTTCTGATATTTTTAATCGCTGATTTAAATGAATTTAACACAAATAATTGTTTACAAGTGTCGAGATCAACAAAGTTTTGTATGTTTTTTTAATACATAAGCACAAAGTGCGCACACTTGTGTAACTGTATTGACACTAGATAGCCTGACAGTCAAATATTTTATGACATTGTGTATGTTTGAGCTATTCCCTTTCTGAATGCAGTGAAGCCACACAAACTTGTCTTCCAGAGGAAGTATCTTTTCAAGTCAAAAGCCCTGAGTTAAAGTCCACTTACTTAGAGTTTGTGCTAGTTGTTACCAATTCAGTATGTTGACTTAAGTGAGACAGTCTGGGCTACAATTGTTTAATACTGTACCAGTTTGCAGTCTGGTTAGAGACCCTTAGAATACACAGAGCCCTGGACAGGTGCTAATCCACCCTCTCAGCAAACAATATATACTGCTACAGCCACAGACACACAGCATGCTTTCCTTTCCAAGACAGATTATGCAACTACAGGGGGTGAGGCCTTGTGGACATTGTCTAATGTCTTTATATAAGCAAAATCATGTACCCTCTGTTAAGACAAGTACCCAAATCGATTTGAATAGAACACGTTTGAAAGAGTTTATAAATATAAACGTCTATATAAATTTCTATATACCAGATTTCAAAAAAATCAAATAAATAAAAAAAATCTGATTTAAATAAAAAAAATCTTATTTAAAAAAAAAATCCGATTAAAAAAATTATTATATATTTTTTTTCAACCTGTATACAGGGTACACAAAAACTGGAGAAATGACCGGAATCTCCCACTTGTAAAACACATTCTGAGTAAACCACTGGCGTGATATTCTTGATTTTAGTTGCACGTGATTAGTTTTTATGATCTCTTAGTTGCCATGACTTTTGTTTCACTTTAAAGATGTATTAAAAACATCACTATAAAATAAAATTATCTTAAAAACATTTTATGGCGTTTAAATAAATGTACATGATGTTTTGCTGATTGTATAGAATACCAATACTGTACATAGGTAGTAGACATAAAAATAAAACAAACATTAAGATATGCTTTTATTTAATTAAGATGTATTTCTTTATGAAGCAAATAAACAATGTTGGTTTGTGTTTTACCGAGTGTATGTCATATATTATATATTATTTATAAATAACTAAATATAATTTAGATACATTGCAAAAATAGATAATATAGATATATAATTGTATATATCCACTAATCACTTAATAAAATCATGCTAGCAATTTTGTCAAGATGTCGAACATCTGTGAAACGAAAGCAAGGAAAACTAAACATAAAATAAATGAGCTGTTGTTGATATTAAATTTAAGATATCTAGTTTAACTACATACCCTTATTTAGTGACATATTGACACATTTTTCCAGAAATCCAAAGAAACAATGAAGTAAAGACGATGAAGTCATGATGACGTGTATAATCTAGTTGAATCTGGTTACCATTTTTCGTAATTTATTATGTATGATAGCTTCTAAGGATGTACTATAAGAGCTTGAAAAATTTCTCCAGTTGAAATCAGCTCAATCAATTGCATTATTTTATGAAACAACATTCAATATAGGTGATTTTTATGTGTACCTTCTCACAGTGAAACATATCCATTTCATAGCTGAACCTAGTATCCCATTGGCTTTTTTGATCCATGAAAGAAAATATCAGACATGAGCTGTTTTTTTTTTAAATCTGAGAGAAATGGTTCCTAGTCTTAGAAAATGCAGCACAGTCCTAGTTACAGATAGAGAAAAAGGAATTACTAACCCAGGCCAAAACGTTCTTCCTGGTATTTCTCTTTTACGCTGCTGGAATCATCTGAAACAAGATATGTGATATTGGATTAAGACACATGGTGGGAATTCAAATGAAAAATCAATTTATGCAGATTACATGAGCGATCTACTTCATTGTAAAAATTAGGAAATGTTTTACAAATTGTATGAAGAACTTTCAATAATGTGGATATTTGGAATATTTTAATTATGAAATTAAACCGGGTATAATAAATCACTCAGGACTCTGGTGGTTGGAAAAACTTAATATCTACAACCCATTCAGTGGTATCACTAACATGGTTCTGTGAAAAAATTAGTATTAGAATGTCTACAGGGCTGTCCTGTGACAAAACGAGTATTGGAATGTCTACAGGGCTGTCCTGTGACAAAACGAGTATTGGAATGTCTACAGGGCTGTCCTGTGACAAAACGAGTATTGGAATGTCTACAGGGCTGTCCTGTGACAAAACGAGTATTGGAATGTCTACAGGGCTGTCCTGTGACAAAACGAGTATTGGAATGTCTACAGGGCTGTCCTGGCTGGTGGTACTACTGTCGAGCTGTGAGGCGTTGCTCGGTAGCTGAGCAGGAATCGGTACCCTTTTCCTTCGATCATTGCACAGCGAACAGTTTTTTCAAGGGTTTGCATGAATCTCTCAGCTTTGCTGTTGGCTTGTGGCCATTCAGGTGTTATCTTCCTGTGTTCGAAGCCTGAGTGCTCAGCAAAGCAATTGAAGTCAGTGCTTTGAAACGGTGGTCCGTTGTCCGACTTAACTTCTTCAGGGATGCCATGAGTGCTAAACATCTTGTTGAGCTTTGGGATTGTAGAGTAGGCCAATGTTGATTTTGTGAATTCTACTTCTGGGAACCGACTGTACTCATCTTTTCCGACCAGCAGGTAGTTGCCTGATAGGAATGGACCACAGAAGTCAGTTGTCATGTTTTGGTCCATCTGGTAGCTTTGACACTTTCTGAGGTTCCATGTACAATTTCAGCGGGTGTGTGCTGGCTTGACAGGCTTGGCAGCTCTTCACCCTCTTTTTGACCAGTGCATCTATCCCAGGGAACCACACCTTTTCTCTGGTCAAATGTTTTATTTTCACTATCCCATGGTGCTCCTGGTGCACCAGTTCGACAACTTTGTCATGAAGTTTCTTCGGGATCATCAGCTTCGTTCCCTTGAGAAGAAGTCCACCACTTGTTACCATCAGCTTTTTCTTCAGTGCCTTTAGTGTGTTTCGGAATTGCATGACTTTCGATGAAGTTCACATACTGCTCTGCCTCTCTTTTTTGTCTAGCAAGTTGACTGACAATCCGGTGTCGACTAGGACTCTGACAGGTGAATCGTCAGTTGTGATAGTTACCAGTGGCTTATTCACTTCCGTCTGATACATGGACCAAAGGTACAAACCCTCACTTTCGAATATCATCAGCCATTTTTCCCATCACTGACCGATGTCAGGCCCCAATAATTATGTCAAATGCAGCAAACTAAGTCAAGGCTATCGCCATGATTATGGCTCGGTCAGCTCAGTTATAGCATCATTTCAGTTTCGGTTAACTCACCAAGAGTGAAGAGACAGTGACCATCCTCATTCCCAGTTTTAGGGTTTTTCTAAATGGCGAGACAAGCTTACAACAAAACATGCTTTATTTTCCGCACGTCCACCTGAACTCTGAGTCCCGGATGTACTTGGGTATTGCACATTATTTTCCAGTGAGCGGTGAGATAACAAGTTGTAGTTCAGTCAAGACATTAGAGTACGTGTTATCTAAATGGTGAAATGTCACCAGCAGTTGTTTACTTGTTGTTGACCTATTTAGCAGTACATATACAGGCACCTTGTACACAATACAGCATCCATTATATATTACCTACATGGCCTAGAGACCATGGCAGTGACAGAAAAACAACAAGAGAAACTGCAAGTTTGTGATAATAACTGTGAAAAGATTTGCGGGAATGAAAAGAATAGACAAGCGAAGAATTGAGGAGTTGAGGAAGCTGGGGCGAGAGAGAGTCTCACGAGGAAGCTGGGGCGAGAGAGAGTCTCATGAGGAAGCTGGGGCGAGAGAGGAAGCTGGTGAGGAGCCGGCTGAAGTGGACTGGACATGTGGAAAGAATGGAAGGGAATGGTTGATGAAAAGAGCGGATCTGCTTAGTATGGAGGGTAGAAAGAGAAGAAGAAGCCTGAACCGGAGACTATCTATATGAAGACAGATTTGGTGGGAGTGGGAGGGGAGTGGAGAATGAGGGCGAGGGATACAGGGGAGTGGAGAATGAGGGCGAGGGATACAGGGGAGTGGAGAATGAGGGCGAGGGATACAGGGGAGTGGAGAATGAGGGAGAGGGATACAGGGGAGTGGAGAATGAGGGCGAGGGATACAGGGGAGTGGAGAATAAGGGCGAGGGATACAGGGGAGTGGAGAATGAGGGCAAGGGATACAGGGGAGTGGAGAATGAGGGCAAGGGATACAGGGGAGTGGAGAATGAGGGCGAGGGATACAGGGGAGTGGAGACTATTGGGGGAGATGGCAGCATGCCATACCCTGTCAAATGCCTTCTTGAAGTCAATAAAGACATGGTAGAGATCTTCTTGGTGTTGCAAGTACTTTTCGCAGAGGATTCTAAGGTTGAAATTTGCTCTGTAGTACTGTGTCCTGCTCGAAAGCCGGCCTGTTCTGCAGCGATGATGTTCTCTGCTTGTGGATTGAGTCTGTTAAGGATGACCTTCAACATGACTTTACTTGGGTGGCTGATGAGGCTGATTGTTCGGTAGTTTTGACACAATTGTAGGTTGCCTTTTTTTGGAAAATGTGATGACCATTGATTGGGTCCATGGAGTAGGCCAATCTCCTGTCTGCCAGATCTTGTTGCAGATTGCTGTGAGGATGTTGGTCACAGCTTCTCTCCCAGCTTGTATTAATTCAGCTGGTATGTTGACAACTCCAGCTGATTTCCCTTTCTTCAAGGATTTAACTGCAGCCTCCATTTCTTCACGAAGAATTGGGAAGTTATCCTCTTCGGTGTTCATAGTACAATACAATTCCTAATGTCTAGGGGTTTAAAATAATTTATATTATGTTAATTTGCTCTAATTTACGCTAGTTATGATAATGTATGGAACACATCGTTAACACTAAGAGTTTCTGCTAGTAAATGTTTATCATGCTCCTTTGTTTCACACAAAAATCTCTTAACCTGATAAAGTTATAAGTAAAAGATTATAAATATCTGTATTGTTTAGTGCATCAAAAGAAACCATTTAAATATATAGAGAGTGTAGCATGTATAAAGAGTTTCTGTGTAAGCCATTTTGAAGAAATTCAAACCTATAAGCTGGATATAGTCCAATTGACATTTTTTTCAGTGTTGTAATTGTCCAAACAGACTCAATTAAAATTTTTATAATTTTTGCCCTGTACAGCATATTCATAATTTCCAATGAACCCCCTCAATTCATATCAATTATATTAGTCAAGTGCTTTATTATGACTCGGTGCTTGCTTCATAAGAATGGCTCAAGTGCTTCATAAGAATGACTCAATAATGGGTTTTAATTTATACTCTCCTACAACCTCTCCTGGTTTCTGGCTTTTATTAAAGTGAATTCCATTGAGGAAGTAACAGTATGTGTAAGTATTTAAAGTAAGCCTGTGAATTGGCATTGTTTTAGAAGCCCTCTTTCATATTACATCTGTTAGTATTCTACATACATGTACTAGAAGAACGATGTGCATTAAAATTAACACAGAAACAGGGTTGGGTAGGTTACTGCACTCTGTCCGCATGATGACGAGACCCTGGTACGCAACTGTGTTCCTCTGTCTCCGCTTCGGTCGGCCTCACGGAAATCGTAGATGTGAATGATGTGAACAGCGAAGTAAAAAAATTAAGACAAGTGGCCATATGTGCACGCTCCCAGTAAGCTAAGTACTGGGAACAGCGCCATCTATTGGTCAGCCTACCTATCCTGCAGTATTATGAGCCTGCAATGTTGATTGGCCAGGTATGTTGGTCAGTTGTTCTGTCATAAACTATGCACAGTGATGCCACTATGCTTCAATCAATGAAGCACAGTGATGCCACTATGCTTTAATCCATGAAGCACAGTGATGCCACTATGCTTCAATCAGTGAAGCACAGTGATGCCACTATGCTTCAATCAATGAAGCACAGTGATGCCACTCATACATGTTAAGTCTCCTGCATTTGCCAGGAGACTCCTGGAAATCCACCATATCTCCTGATCGCCTGGAAAGGAGAACCAATCTCCTGGAATGGAGAACCAATCTCCTGGAATGGAGAACCAATCTCCTGGAATTTCAGTGAAACCAAAACAATATTTTTTTCTATGTTATTTTCCGAACTTGGCATGGCCTAATTAGGTTTTATTTCCGGATGACTCGAGTATTTTTTTCTGGGTCAACAAAAAGTGTTTAAAACCGGTCAATACCAGTTCTGATTGGCCGTTTTTTTGTAAAGTGTTCAGGCTTAAATTGCAACGTAATCACGACACATTTCTTGCGCTCGGTCTCGGCAAACGTGTCTGTGCTTGCCGCCTTATACCGTTTTCGATTGGCTGTTTTTTCCCAACATGGGATTGTGTCTGTTGTGTATGCTCTGTGAGATCGACACGGACATTATTCTTTTCTGGTAGATTTGCGATATATGTGTGGGGGTTTTCATCAATTATAGGCGTGTGCCTGTCATGCTTGGTAAAGTCTGTATGCTCTATCTGAGATCGACATGGGCGTTATTCTTCTGTGCCAAATGTCTAGAGCTGATAAGTTATTTGTGAATATATATATATATATATATATATATATATATATATATATATATATATATTTAATGTGCTTTTGTATCATATATGAACTGTTTGTGATTGGTGATAATAAAACATGGTTGTTACTGTCATGGAAAGTATTCTTTTTGTAATATTTCTTTCTCTTAGACCCTCCGATTGACATACAAGTCCCTGATTTTCCAAGACTGCCCGATTTACGTATAAATCCCCGATTTTCTGAGACCCTCCGATCTACGTATAATCCCAGTTTTTTTTAGACCCTCCGATTCACGTATAAATCTCCTGGATTGGCATTTCTGAAACTTAACATGTATGATCATTATGATTCAATCAATGATGCCATGAGACTTACAAAAGTAGATCAACTGGGGTAAAACAGAGTAGACGGCATGGGTGTAGACCAAGTGGGGTAGGACTGAACAATATTGGGTATAGCGCTATATCAAATAATATTTATTATTATTATTACAACAGACAACACTGGCAGAATAATTAATATTAGAACAAATGCTTGTTTAACGTCTTATTTAATTAACAGGTCGTCGTATAAATAAGTGACACCTCCTGTAAGTGACACCTCCTGCAAGTGACACCTCCTGCAAGTGACACCTCCTGCAAGTGACACCTCCTGCAAGTGACACCTCCTGCAAGTGACACCTCCTATAAGTGACACCTCCTATAAGTGACACCTCCTGTAAGTGACACCTCCTGTAAGTGACACCTCCTGTAAGTGACACCTCCTGTAAGTGACACCTCCTGTAAGTGACACCTCCTGTAAGTGACACCTCCTGTAAGTGACACCTCCTGTAAGTGACACCTCCTGTAAGTGACACCTCCTGTAAGTGACACCTCCTGTAAGTGACACCTCCTGTAAGTGACACCTCCTGTAAGTGACACCTCCTGTAAGTGACACCTCCTGTAAGTGACACCTCCTGTAAGTACTGTGTTGTTTGTTCCCAGCTGCTGGAAGCCTCTGTCCTAGAGTTCTGCTGTTGGCTCAAGCTAACCGTGTTTTGAAGTTTCCATTGGATACAGCCCCTCCGAGATATGGTCCACCAAGAGTATTCATCACTTATACAAGTACGTAACAACTTACACTGATCTCTGGCTTCACAGTGTTATAGCTTGGCTTATGCAAGTGTTTGTTTCCTGAATGGGTACTTTCTAACAGCTGGTGATCTGTTTGAGTTAGTGGCTGTGTACAAGGCCAGTGTGTTCATGGTACTCTCTAACAGCTGGTGATCTGTTTGAGTTAGTGGCTGTGTACATGGCCATGGTGATCCTTTATTGGTGGCCGTGATGGCCAATATCATATGAATGTGTATTCACTTCTTCTTCAGTCCAGGATCAAAATATGAATTGAAATATCAAACATTTTTAATCTATGCCCCCTCCCTACCCACTTGGAGGCCTCCAACATAGTAACATAGTGGCATAGTAATGGTGACATAGAAACATAGTGACATAGAAACATAGTGACATAGTAACATAGTGACATAGTAGAGGAGCCATTTGTTGTATTGACTCTGAAGAGTTATTTTAATACAGATATGAGCATTTCAGTTGAGGGATGCTGCCTACACCAAAAACGTCCGGTCAGTAAACGGCACCACTATCAGTAATACTTTACTACTGAGTCGTTCCTATGGCAATGGTTGCCCCAAAACAGGGTTATCATTAATAAAGCATGAGAGGTGTTTTGAAGCGTTCAGATAACAGAACAGTAAAACAGATACTCACAACCAGCATTGGAGGAAATGTGCAGAAGTGTAACTGTGTTTAATGCAAATACATCTATGGCTAATTTACACTGTCTAGAACTGTTGTACTGTGCTATCTTTTAAAGTCAAACTTTAAAGAACCTCAATAAGTGTGTGTTTTTGAATATTAAATTAACCATTGAAATTTTTATTTAATGTAAAACAATCAAGAAAGCATGCTGACTCAAGCATAATAAAAAAAAATAGTCAGATTATGTAATAAATAGCAAACAACAAATTAATACCATTCTGAGATTTACATTGACAACTTTACTATGGAGAAAAGCACAAAATGATCAGGGTGCCAATGTGTGGTGGTCTCCAAATTATAAGTTCAGAATCGACAGGTGCAATTTGTAACAAAGAACACATTGAACTTTACGTTGTACACTGTGGCATTTAGTTTTGTCAACACAAGACACGTCTGATTAGAGTGCTGTCAGCCTACTTCAGGCCTGGTCTCCTTAGAGAGAGACCTGTGATAATTAGAGTGCTGTCAGCCTACTTCAGGCCTGGTCTCCTTAGAGAGAGACCTGTGATAATTAGAGTGCTGTCAGCCTACTTCAGGCCTGGTCTCCTTAGTAGAGAGACCTGTGATAATTAGAGTGCTGTCAGCCTACTTCAGGCCTGGTCTCCTTAGTAGAGAGACCTGTGATAATTAGAGTGCTGTCAGCCTACTTCAGGCCTGGTATCCTTAGTAGAGAGACCTGTGATAATTAGAGTGCTGTCAGCCTACTTCAGGCCTGGTCTCCTTAGTAGAGAGACCTGTGATAATTAGAGTGCTGTCAGCCTACTTCAGGCCTGGTCTCCTTAGAGAGAGACCTGTGATAATTAGAGTGCTGTCAGCCTACTTCAGGCCTGGTCTCCTTAGTAGAGAGACCTGTGATAATTAGAGTGCTGTCAGCCTACTTCAGGCCTGGTCTCCTTAGTAGAGAGACCTGTGATAATTAGAGTGCTGTCAGCCTACTTCAGGCCTGGTCTCCTTAGAGAGAGACCTGTGATAATTAGAGTGCTGTCAGCCTACTTCAGGCCTGGTCTCCTTGGTAGAGAGACCTGTGATAATTAGAGTGCTGTCAGCCTACTTCAGGCCTGGTCTCCTTAGTAGAGAGACCTGTGATAATTAGAGTGCTGTCAGCCTACTTCAGGCCTGGTCTCCTTAGTAGAGAGACCTGTGATAATTAGAGTGCTGTCAGCCTACTTCAGGCCTGGTCTCCTTAGAGAGAGACCTGTGATAATTAGAGTGCTGTCAGCCTACTTCAGGCCTGGTCTCCTTAGTAGAGAGACCTGTGATAATTAGAGTGCTGTCAGCCTACTTCAGGCTTGGTCTCCTTAGAGAGAGACCTGTGATAATTAGAGTGCTGTCAGCCTACTTCAGGCCTGGTCTCCTTAGAGAGAGACCTGTGATAATTAGAGTGCTGTCAGCCTACTTCAGGCCTGGTCTCCTTAGAGAGAGACCTGTGATAATTAGAGTGCTGTCAGCCTACTTCAGGCCTGGTCTCCTTAGAGAGAGACCTGTGATAATTAGAGTGCTGTCAGCCTACTTCAGGCCTGGTCTCCTTAGTAGAGAGACCTGTGATAATTAGAGTGCTGTCAGCCTACTTCAGGCCTGGTCTCCTTAGTAGAGAGACCTGTGATAATTAGAGTGCTGTCAGCCTACTTCAGGCCTGGTCTCCTTAGTAGAGAGACCTGTGATAATTAGAGTGCTGTCAGCCTACTTCAGGCTTGGTCTCCTTAGAGAGAGACCTGTGATAATTAGAGTGCTGTCAGCCTACTTCAGGCCTGGTCTCCTTAGAGAGAGACCTGTGATAATTAGAGTGCTGTCAGCCTACTTCAGGCCTGGTCTCCTTAGAGAGAGACCTGTGATAATTAGAGTGCTGTCAGCCTACTTCAGGCCTGGTCTCCTTAGTAGAGAGACCTGTGATAATTAGAGTGCTGTCAGCCTACTTCAGGCCTGGTCTCCTTAGTAGAGAGACCTGTGATAATTAGAGTGCTGTCAGCCTACTTCAGGCCTGGTCTCCTTAGTAGAGAGACCTGTGATAATTAGAGTGCTGTCAGCCTACTTCAGGCCTGGTCTCCTTAGTAGAGAGACCTGTGATAATTAGAGTGCTGTCAGCCTACTTTAGGCCTGGTCTCCTTAGTAGAGAGAGACCTGTTATAGACTTATGTGCACACAGCAATAGCCACGGGTTATGGCTGAATAGTCTAAATGTAAGACTAAAAGTCTAACAAGTGCATCATATGGAACTTAGAAGTCATGGCAAAAACATGACACATTGTTGTCATTGTCATTGCCATTGGCACTGTGATGTCATGTATAGCTATAGGGCCTGTAGATCATCAAAGTCATGTCGTAAATCATCATAATAATATAAATGTAATTAGTGAATTATTCCTCAAATTAAAACATAATTGTCAGGGATGATAACCAACATGGAATCAATGACAAAATAAGCTAACATTAGTCGTTACTAATGTCGCATCCGTAACCGTAATTTATAAGCGAAGTCCCAAGACGGCAAGTCCACATCATTACGATACATTAACTCTAGTTGTCTAATCGTTGTCTAGTCTACTCGACTCTAGTATATATAAGCCTACCCAAGTAAAGTTTCGTCTAAACTCGCTACTGAAGACACTAGTGAGTTAGTCTTAGACTTAGTTGGACAGTCACTACAACACACTAGAGTAGTCAGTACCTGCAATTGTCACGGCCACCATGCAATATCGAAAAGTCGATTTCGCAAATCTGGTAGTGTGCAAAACTTTGAGTTTGATTACAGTAGGAACCATGCCTGTGTGTATTATGTCTTAAACTTTTGAAACATACGTTTTTTCTTGGCTGGTGGTACCAATTCAATCTCTGCCATTTTCTCTCTTTCCATTCTTGTCGCGTTCGCGTCTTTCTGTTTTAGCGCAGAAATGCGAATTTATTGTAACGTCATTTCCTAGTGGTTAAATTATGAACAGTAACAGCGAATGAAAAATCATTTCACAACACGCTGCAGTATATATGCTGCCACCTGCTGTATACGGTGGAAACTAAATTCGGGTAAAACAGAAATTATTAGTGATCATTGTGACCAATTAAAATTCCGGAATATTTTTATCCCTCGCCGTAATACCATAATTTGAGGTGTATTTCTGTAAACATTCAGGACAATCTGGACTCTAAGCAAACTCCACTGTGGAAGTCCTGATCAAGAAAGAAAGCCCTGCCATTGAATCTGCTTAGAAAATCCTGCCACACTCTCTGATCTAGCTTAACCACTTGTGTAAGTTTGATGTGATGATGTGGCTTGGTTACACCAATTGTCAAATCTATTAAACGCCCCAGGAAAGCTCTGCCAGGTACATTGACAGAGCAAGCGAATTTTAGAAAACCTATGAGGGACTGAAGCTCCTTGAGGGTGATTTTTTTCTTCGTCAAAAATTCACGTAACAGTGACCTGCATTTATCTGTCTTATCTTGAGGGAGTCTGGCCCAAAAAAGGAAGAGTTGTATCAGGGCCTTGTGTCTTTTCCTGTGCCAAAGGAACCCCTAACTAAATGCCTTCATGTCAGCTGCACATTTTTTTCGAAGAATCAGCCAAAAACAGGAAAATCATCAATTATATGAACCATTTTCATTATTCCCAGTTTGTTCTTTGCTACTCCAACGTACTACTAAATGCTTCAAACATTGAACATGAACTAGAGTATCCCGTGGGTAGAACTGCGTCCATGTAGAAAAAGCCATTCCACTTAAAACCCAACAATGGTGTGTCCAGCGGGACACTGGAGTTATGTGGAAAGCAGATTCTATGTCAACCTTACCCAAGTAGATTGTGGAAGGGTATTTTTTAATGACAGCTGTGACATTTAGTATTGTAGCATACTGCACTGAAGAAAATTCTTGTGGAATAAAATCATTTACTGAATTACCTATAAGATAAGACAAATGGTGAATCACAATGTATTCACTTGGGGACTTCTTTGGAACTATTCCAAGTGGGGAAGCTTGAAAAATCAGGGAGAGTACTGTACGGACGTAGAATACGCCCTAGAGCCAACTACTTCTTTAGCTTAGCATCGGCAATATCTAGGAAAGACAAAGTGGACTTCAAATTTGTTACTGATCTGTTTGCCAGAACAGCCTAGCCGAAAAACAAATGCAAATCCATGAATTAGATAGTCTAACAAAATGTTATCATATCCCTGCAATACATGGTGTAGAACTTTAGTGGAAACAGGTGATGGCAGTGGTTTACTGTTTGTGGCTATTGCGGGGCATGGCAGATGGTGATTTATTTGTAATTGTATTGGCCTGTCTGAGCGGGGCTGAACATTGTGACACTGGGTGGCCTGCGCCACACCACCTACACTTATGTCGGTAGCAGCATCTTCGGTTATCGCATGGCAAGTCCTGGTTGTACGCGAAGCAGGGGTTGTTTGATGGCCGGCGGGCAACACCCTTGCTTTGAAAAGGCGTTCAACGCTGTGGAGCAACCTGGCTGCTCTTAGCCACGGCTCAGATACCACTGTGTCCCATGCCCACCCGTGTAGCATCCGCAAAGCCCTGAACGTGCTATCATATGCCTGCCAGTTACCCCCCAAGACAGGTTGCCTATCGTCTCAATATACTTGCACATTTGAGGTGCTTCATGATAGTGAATTGGCTGGGACAGGTACAATGACATTTTCGTCCACTGAGTAAAACAGGTAATTCCTGGCTTAGCTTTAGGCCCATAACACAACTGATGTCCCATCTTCCCCTTGTGGCTGCAGACCCAGGGAGACCTTCTGACTAGTGGACCTGGACTATGGCAACAAAGTTGATAACTCAACAAACTCACAAGCTCACACCTTTGCCTTCACTTTTTCTGGTATGTATGAATGCAGGGAGATGGAACAAGCTGTCAATGCTCTCACCCTTTCTCGTGTTATTGATAACCTCATTTATGCCTGGAACATGCACCAGGTTACCAATTTCTTCCCCTGCTGGCCCGTGCCCCACATTAATGCCCCCTACCTGACCAGAGGCTGTCACTCTGGGCAAGCCTGTGGGGAACAGTAGTTGTGCTTCAGTTGTTGGTTGAGCTGAAGCCGTCACTCGACTCAGTTGCAGATTGGTGGTGCTAACTCGCCAGAATTGACCTGTGGGGCAACCATGTCAGAGTTTACATTGTTACTACTCTGATCTGTCAGCATATTATGCATTTCATGCAGCAACTGATTTGTCTGTTCAACCAGCTCTTCAATTGAATGTTCCACTGCTGCCGGGCTGTCATCTGTGCAGCAGTCTCCAACAGGGGTGCTGTCACCTGTAGGGTGTCATCGCTTTGTGTCGCTTGGATGTGCGTTGTTGCTGGCTGGCGTCTATCCATCGTCCGACGTGGTGCAGTTGCCGCTATAGTCTGATTTCTCATCCTGGTAGGCTCCACGGTAGCTGCCACATGACGAGTAGCCTGCTGGCGCCGTGCCCTCGTGGGAGCCATCCTGTAACAGTTACAGCAAGCCATGTGTGGTACCAGGTATGGGATGTAACCACCTTAGATATGCTGTGGCACCCTGTGATAGAATTGTCCTTCAGTTACATGCTACTTAATTATTGGACCGAAGCGCCAAGCTAGTAATCCTTACCGAAACTCCAATGAATGGAAGAATCGCCCGGATGCCAACTGGCCAGTTCATTACAATGCTTATAAATTGCAAAACAAGAACTATTGGACCATGGACTATTGGTAATCATGGTTGAAGCTCCAACAAATTGAAGAATCGCTTGAATGCCAACTGGCCAGTTCATTACAGTGTTTAAAACTTACAAAACAGAACTATTGAACCAAAGCGCCAAGCTGGTAATCGTGGTCGAAGCTCCAACGAATCATGGAAGAATAAACTGAACGCCAACTGGCCAGTTCATCTGAAATGTCAATTGGCCAGTTTGTCACAATGCCTATAAAATGTAAGATTGCTCAAGTTACTGGCTGCTAACTCAACATAACATTTAAAAAATAAACAACTGGACCGAAGCGCCAAACTGGTAATACAAGCCGAACTGCCAATTAATGGCCAACTGGAAAATGTGTCACAATGCTTATAAAATGTAAAATTGTTCAAGTTACAGGCTGCTTAACAGGCTACTTACTTAACATTAAAACAACTGGACAGAAGCTGGTAATATAAACCGAAATGACACTTAATGGCTGAGTCGCATATACGCCAACTGGCCTTTTTGTCACAGTGTCTCCACAATGTAACATGCACAAATTAATAGCATAACCTTACAAGGGCAACTGCACGCTGGTCCGAAGCGCCAAGCTAGCAACCCAGGCCGAATTGTCAATGAAAGGCCAATTCACCTGGACACCAATTCAATTGGCCATTGCTCCACTGTGAGTAAAATGTGAACATCCCCATAAAGCCAGTGTTTTTAGTTACTGCTTGTCATACCGGACAACATGTAATAAACCATGGCCAATTAGTACTCCTTAAAGTATACATAGCAGGGTTGAAAAAAATCATAATTTTTTTGAAATCTGGTATACACAATGTCATAAAATATTTTACTATCAGGCTATCTGGTGTCAATACAGCTACACAAGTGTGCGCACTTTGTGCTTTTGTATTAAAAAACACAAAACTTTGTTGATCTCGATGCTTGTAAACAATTATTTGTGTTAAATTCATATAAATCAGCGAATAAAAAAACCGGAAGTCAAAAAAATCATAAATCAATGATTTTTTTGGAGCGATTTAAATCATGATTTAAATCAGATGATTTAAATCAAACAACCCTGATACATAGAATACCTGATAAACATGCTATAGCAGTTAATCGTTACCAAGACGAGTGAAGTCGTCTGCGCCTATGATACAAACTTCATTCACTTTGTCAAGGATGACACTGGCATGAATAATAAACAGCCAATTTATACAATTTTTAAATAAACACGATTTTTAATGTGACCAGGTCTCAACAAAGATGGAATAAACAAAGCAATTATGTTAGTTGGTATTTATTTCCTACAGGGAGGTTGTTACACACCACCCCTCTCTGTCAATCATAAAAATTAGCGATACCCGAATTTATTCCCGTGTATTGCCCGTTGAACTACAACAGACTGACAGCTTGAAGGATGGCTCCCCTTTTACTACGATATAACTTATAATTACCCAAATCGTTAAAATGGACGCCGTTCAAGCAAGCCACTCGAGTGGCCCCAACCTCCGGTAAAAAAATGGTGCCAGCTGTAACGCCGAATTAATTGGCAGATGATGACATGGCTGACGCCAACTTCCACCAACTCGTTGGCAAATTCCATGAGCTGCGCCCCGCCTTGCTGAGGGAACGGACTGGCCAATGAATCGAGGTCATTTCCCCCAACATGCAACACGACCAGTTGTGGACGCAAGATGGAAATGTGCTCCCACTGCTTGTCGGTGCACAAAGATAAGAGCCTGGCTCCACGGACGCCGATCTAATGAACATGGAATCCGTGGCCGTCAACAGCAAAGTCTGAGGACACCGTCAAAGCCAAAAAATATGGCTATGTCCCATAATCAAGGCCCGGGTGTCTCGACTGTGATCGGCCACCATTTTTCCTGAACGGAACAAGGGACGGAAAATGGCGTATTGACCAAGATTGATAAAAACGATATATTCAAGTCTCAGACGAGCAGCAGTGATGTCCGGCACAGTGGCAGCAGTTGATCTGGTGTGTCGAATAAAAAAATATTTTTCAACACGAATTGAAAACTGTTAAACTTCAAGGCATGAAAGTCAGAACACGTATTGCTGCCTCGATGTTCAAATTGCTTGTCCCGTCAACTGCTCACAGAGCGGGGCATATGGCCACCTTGCTTAACTGTGATTGGCTAAGATAGGTTATCCAGCCATATATGACTACGCAGAAGTTGCTGGCAATCTGGGAACAGTCCCTGATGTCCGCCTGCCTGTCACACTTCCTGTACTCAGTCGCTTAGTGCATGCTTTACCCACAGTGTTTGCATCTCGGTATAAGTGTCTTATGCTCCGAGCCATGATGGTACTGGCATTCAAAGCATATTTGCGGATAGGGGAAATGGTGCCTCGATCACGTGGCACAATACGTGGCTGTTTGCACATGGATGATGTTTTGTTTGAAGCGACTATTTGGTTTCTGTGGCTACCAAACTACCGCTTTTAAGGGTCGCAGCTTTCGTATTGGGGCGGACACTGCAGCTGCACTGAGGGGCGAATCGGAGGCGCAGATCAGGGCGGTAGGCAGGTGGACTTCGGATGCATTTAAAAAATACATTAGAATTGCTTGAGTAGGAATGATAACTGTCCTATTTAAATGTTCTTAACTTACGCGGTTACTTAGGGTTGGTAGGGTGGTCACATGTGTCGGTGACCGGTGGTGAATTGGCCCCACCTTTGTAGTTATTCGAGTTAGAGCTATAGTAGAAGGCAGAGCGTAGTCTCGAAGAGACAATGCTGATGCGCCCCGTTGTCAACTTGTCAAATTTTGGCAGCGTCCACTGTGGCTGTGAAGGCCGATTCTTGAATGGCAGTCTTTGCCGCAGCCAAAGCAGACGAAACAGGATGACATTGGTGGTAGTGCTGCTTTTTGTTTTCGCTGCATCCTCTTCTCAGCCGCATGCTGGTGTTTCTTTTCATCTGCCCTTTCAATGCCTCTGCGTGTTGCCTGACGCCAAGCAGTGCGGTCTTCGGCCACTGTTTCCCAGCCTTTGGGGTTGATGTCACAGGCATTCATGTCACGATTGCAGGCGTCCTTGAATCTGAGGGCTGGGCATCCTACTGGCCTCGCGCCACTGGTGTAGTCATTGATCATGACAGAGGAGACTTGGCTGGCATCCCGCGCAATGACGTTCGTCTTATTCAGGTTGATTGTGAGTCCAAACTCTCTGCAGGCATATGAAAAGTGACTGACCAGCCTCTGGAGGGCCTCCTGAATGGGCAGTGAGTGCTGCATCATCCGCAAACAGCATCTCCCTGACGTATACCTCTGTCACCTTTGTTTTGGCACGCAGATGTGACAGGTTGAACAGATTCCCATCAGATCTGGTGACAGAAGGAGGGAGAAGAAGATCCCAAACAATGTTGGAGCAAGGACCCAGCCTTGCTTGACACCGCTGCAGAGAGGGAAGGGCTCCGATGTCAAACCATCATACACAACTGTACCCATCATGTTCTCATGGAAGGAGACCACCATGCTGCGTAGCTTGGGAGGGCAGCCGATCTTCTCAAGTAGGTGGAAGAGTTCCTTCCTGCTGACAAGATCGAAGGCCTTGGTTAAGTCAATGAACGCCACGTAGAGGGGCATTCCCTGTTCTCTGCACTTTTCCTGGAGCTGGCATACTGAGAAGATCATATCTATGGTGGATCTTCCTGCTCTGAACCCGCACTGGGATTCTGGATAAACACGTGAAGCAAGTTTCTGAAGTCTGATTAGCAGGACCCGAGCGAAGGCCTTCCCCACAATGCTCAATAATGATATGCCTCTATAGTTGTTGCAGTCACTGCGGTCGCCTTTGTTTTTGGACAAGGTGACTATTGTAGCATTTCTTGAGGGACTGTTCCTTCATTCCAGCAGAGACAGAGCAGTTGATGCAGGTGCTGTAGCAAGGCGGGCTTCGCACACTTGAGTTAGAGCTAATGTAGTTTTAAGCAGGTAGTTTTGTATTCATAGACTGCATGATAGCATGTAGGGCATAGACGATTTCGCTTAAGGATGTTTTATGACAATAGTAATGCCATTGCTTCTTTTATTTGTTCTAGGAATACTGCTACTGTTTTATGTGTCGAAATGTGGGCTCTATGAACCCGACATCCAGGAGGCTTGCATTGGGCGTAGTCAGCCTGGTGTTGGCTTGTGGAGCCCACATTTCTTTGTTTTAAATTTCTTTAAATGGGGGCTTACACTTAATCCCCACAATAAACATCATTCATTTAGCCTTCATATCTCTATATCTGTGTTGTGTTGACTGCATAAAGATTAGTATGCAGTCTAATTGCATACATCCATTTAAATAGTGCTACAAGCTAGATATTTAGTGCTATGTATGTCATCATTTATTTAGCAACAGGTACAAATTGTTATATGCTGTTATTAATTTTAATATATAGTTATGTATCATACTAGTTAACAATGCTATAGTTGTTTTTGTTTTCTTGTTGCAATAACACGACGTTCTATGACTAAAATGACAACAATGGTTGGGAGTGAACCATAGATAAGTTGGGAGTGAACCATAGATAAGTTGGGATTGAACCATAGATAAGTTGGGAGTGAACCATAGATAAGTTGGGAGTGAACCATAGATAAGTTGGGAGTGAACCATAGATAAGTTGGGAGTGAACCATAGATAAGTTGGGAGTGTCACCCTTCACTGCCTTCAGTTTACCCCTTTTCCAACTCACCATTTTTCCCATTCTTAACTGATTTACACTTGTTGCAAATGTTTTAGTAATTTGTTGTTATTTCTAGTATTGTAACGGTGTGTGGGAAATAAATGATTGATTGATGATTGTAATCATCATAGCATCTGGTACAAAACCATGTATTAACATGCTGCTATATAACAGTGACATCAGAACAGGAAGTTCTGTTGCTGGTGTATATATTTTCAGGAATGTCTCTGAAATGTCCGCTGTATGCTGAGCCAATTTGGCATTTGTGATCTAGATGTCGCATTGTGTGTGTGTAGGTACTCCAAACTCTGTTGCCGTGGACGAGGTTAATTGCTTTGTGTACTTTGGTCATGGCAATGGCAGTATCACACAAGTGACATTTGATGGCTCCAGTAGAAAGCACATCCTCTCAGGCAAGTTGAACTTATATGATTGTTCACGAGTTGTCATACTACATACCATTTTATGCAGATACATGATCCCTGTGGCTTACTAAGTTCATGTAATTTATTTAAAATATCAATGAAGTCTCTAACCAGATTTCTGTCATGTTTATGCTTGTAATATTATAATTTTAGAGCACAACAGAATGTTATATTGAATCAATATAAGTGTGGCACATTTAGTGTACTAGAATGAACACTAATAAAGCCATATTTGTTTACTTAATGCTTACACCATTGCTTATAGGAGTTCATGAAAAATAGCATATGTAGATATATATCTTAGAATGGTTTTAATATACATAATCACTTCACCACATCATCTCAGTTTATTGTAAAATATGATTTAACTTGGTAATTTCAGAATCTATCAAACACATCTGATAGTGTTAAGAACAATATAACTATGAGATATCTTAACCAAGGTTTCAAGCAACTAACAGGGTCCCATTGTTTAATCACTTTAATATGTATACATACATTAGACAATTACATAATGCTGGTAAACATGTCATATATTAAATGACGGTGCTGTTGACCAGTGACAATGGGCTACATATATGCACTTGACGTATTAAAGTGACCATATTGAATACGCTGGAAAATATTTAACATTCGTTACAAATTGCCATTAATACAGCAATAAAACACTTTGTTATTTTCTTCTTGTTTGTTCAGGTTGTGGAACTCTTCATGGGCTCGCTATTGATCCAGTAAAAAACAAGTTGTACTTCACAAACCACAACAGCAAGATTGAAGTGGTCAGGGTGGACGGTAGTGGGAGGACAACATTCATCACCTGTGCAGGTTTGCCGCATGGGTTGACCATGGATCTGAAAGAGAGGTAACTTATTTGCTGCAATTTTACAATTGTAACTTAAACTTACAATATAGAAATAATGTGCTCTAAAAGTATGCAGGGCTTAGACATTGTGTACATTATATAGCTTGTATAATATACACATTGTAAATGTGTAAAATACAAATTGCAAATAATGTACAATTCAAATTTTGCAGTGTGTACACTTTACAATGATAATACCTGTACACCTATACACTGGGCTTTTGTTAAGATAGCATGCAAAAAGTATTTACATTTTTTTTAGATGTTATTGCATGTTAGATATATTTAGTAAATGCATGTAATTACCAGAATGTGGCAAGCAGTCTAGAACAATTTTGATATGTACTTGATGAAGAAATACTTATTCATTTGACCACAAATCTTGACTCTAGAATGCTGACTATACACTACATTCTAGCTAAAGCAGGACTATGGACATCTACAATGTTGTTATAATGTAGCTAGTGTATGTATGTTACGGCCAAACACATTAAAACAGAATGACCACAAAAAGGCCACAATATGTGTTGTCCAACATTACTATATATCACATTAAAGTATTTATATACACATATGAGCAATGGTTACTAACACAAAGCATGGCATATGATCGACGATACATGCAACGGTCATAATAATGATTCCACCAGGATGCTGAAGAGGCATGTTTTCAGATTTGTTAACCTATGCGCTTATGTTAGCGTAATTCATTTGTAGTTTCCATAAAATTCTGGTAATTACATGCATTTACTAAATATATCAAAGCCTCCTTCAACAACGGGACCATTTTCTGTTGACTTCTTGTAATGATTATCATTGCTGTCATCACCAACAATGTTGCAGTTGTGTTTACTGGTGATCTATAGGTGCATAATGAAATTACATAAGTGATTCTTTGAACATTAAATTAAATTAAAAGTAGTGTACTACACACAATAGACTATGAATCCTGATTGCAACACCAAATTTAATTTTAATCACTAATGCCCATTAACTAATCAGTCAACTTCCTGCAGCAATTAGTAGTCATTTGTTATTGTTAATATCCCACTAACTCTGCTTGATATGCCGTGTTATTACTATCAATCAGGCCCTTAGCCAGGGACCCATCTGCCCATCTTGAAGACGGGTAAAATGTCTTACGATGATGGGTAAAATAAAATAAAAAAGACAGGTTTTTCTTTTTACAATATTACATTTTTTTCATAATAAAATTGTTTGAATTGTCTTAGTGACTCTTAGAGCACGCGGTCGTGATTCGACTAATGTTGTTGGCGGCAGAATAGTGAATACCGCCGATCTATAAGACTATATTTTTATACCTTGACATCATTGGAAAATAATGATACTGCAGTTGATCTCTATTTATTGTAATCGTGTACATCATTGGTTGGGAAACATGTTTCTATGGCTTTTCTCAGTGTGTATCTATTGGCGTCCTCATTGGAAGAAACAATCCAGTGACCCGGATGTCGTGGGGCAAGCTCAAAATGGCACCTGCCAAGCGAGTGAAAAGATACGATATGTCAGTGTCAAAGTTCATGACAATCAATGCCTTTTTCGTAAACGTGAATAAAAGCAGCGTTCCTGCGATTGTCCTTGAACAGTCCGAGTCAGCATCCTTTGTTATGTTGGTGGAGATCCATAATGTTGATATGTCTTCCGCAAGTAACAGATATTGTATTGCTACTGTATAGTCGCCCACTGCTGGCACTTTGCAGTGGCCAAGCGCAATGGCAGTTGACTTTGAAATTTAGTCTGATTCGGGCTCCAATTCACATACATAACCGGCATGTAGGCCCTACTATCGGCAGCAGTTTCCCAGTTCCTCAACTCAAGCGGCAGGCAAACCACGAACGATTAGGCTGTGCTCAGTCTAGCAAATTCATATTGTTTTTTGTCCAATACTGAATCTGGATGACTGCTGTTTTATCAAGGAAGTAATGTTTCAATGTTTTACTTTCAAAGCCAGTTGTATTACTGAGTGCTATATCTTCTATTTTTATTTGTTGTGTTGCTTTACTTTTAGTGTCAAGCATTTGATTTTGAATGTGATTGTAATCATATTGTTCATATTAGATGTATTTGCATGCATGTACTTAAAGTCTTAAGATGCTTCAAACATTACTTCCATGTTTATATATTTTAAATAAAGTTTCAAGTTACTTTTTCATGAACCTTCATATGTTGGCTCTTCTTCTATTAGTAATACTGTGCAGTGATAACGCCAACCTCGCTGCACAGATAGCAAGACTTGATTGGGCCAATAATGGTTAAACCAGACTGCCATTGAAAAAACCTAATTCGGCCAATAATGGCTGTCATTTGCTCAACTTGCATTGGCTTGCCAGTGCAAACACCAAATGGGCCAATAATGGCTGTCATTATATCAACCAGCATTGGCTTGCCATTGAAAAAAATCAGTTGGGCCAATAATGGCTGTCATAGACGCGAACGACTTTTACGGAAGCCGTTCGCGTGTTTAAGGTTTTTTTAGAATGTTCAAGACAGGCATTGTATTTCTGGCTAAGGGCCTGGTGTCATGTTGTTTTAAATGTACCATTTTAGACTGCTGATTTATGCACAACATTCTGAATCATCAACTAGTATCTGGAAGGTGAATCTGGATGGACAAGGACACACTCAGATTATGTCAACAGGTGGAAAGTATTACATAAACAGTTTATCCATCAACTACAGCAGCAACAGCTGGTTGTGTTGGAGTAACTCCGGTAAGTTGAACATCTGAGAATCTAGAGTAGAATTTCTAGAAAAAAATGTCTTTCTTCTTCATTAAAATTTTAAGATCATATACTTGCAACCTATTCACACCACTCACTATTTCTTTTTTTTATAGAAATAGTGAGTCCACAAGAGGTTTTCCTTTTCCCTGTTTGGGATCTTTTGCTTTCCTTGGCATAGTTGACCCAGTTATATAATACAAAACTGAAATCCCACTGAACTAGTAATTTTAGGGTCAAATAAATTATGACTGTGTGCGTGTGCACGTGTACGCGAGCTTGTGCTTTCATGTATGCTACGATTGTACAACAACCTACATTCGTTTAAAGTTAGCACCCATATGAACGGTGATCTGAAAATAAACGATGTTTTAGGGAAAACCTAAGCTAACTTAAACTTACCCCTTCCTCCGTGAAACCAATGTCACATAGTATCATATATCAGTGTTTTAATATAATACCTAAGCGCCTTTTCACTTTGGCAAGTTGCACTGAAAAAAAATGTCAAGGAAAGGTGTATACTGTATACTTTCAAGTGAAATCATAGGCCAATCATTGTATTGCAGTTCACAAAGTATACGTCACTAACCCAATCTATTCTTAATACATGTAAAATATTATTTACAATTAATCATATCTGGTGTAACATTATATGCGCATTTAATTATGTTAAGACTATCCAACACAACAAAAATATTTCATTTGGGAACTGACAATGTATAAACAACAAGAAACAGTCACTTACAGTTATAGTGAAACAGACTTTCATTTGCAAAACCAATTTCATTATTTAACTAATGAAAGTTGTCTTTTGATTTGTGTTATGTCTTTTAATGTCTATTTGCTCACTCTGCTTTACTGGATGTCAAATGTCTTTGTTACAGTCAAAAAGCATATACAGTGTCGTGACTACTTTGGCAACCACCCACAAGTATACAGTGTCACAGGCAAGCCATTGGGATTAGCAGTTGAAAATGATGTTGCTTATTACTCACAAGAAAAACCATCCAGGTAGTAGACTTTGTAGCTTCACTTCCCCTGTTGCATTACTTGAATTGTCTACATTTGGAATATGCAGACTGTTAATTAAGTAATGTCTTTCTACTTAGGGACAGGTAGTTATACCCCAAGTGGCTGTTCACTACAACAATATATAGGATCTCACAAAGGAGGGGCCAACATGGGAGGTCAAAGGGGGAGGCCAAAGGAGGGGCCAAAGGGGGAGGCCAAAGGAGGGACCAAAGGGGGAGGCCAAAGGGGGAGGCCAAAGGAGGGGCCAAAGGAGGGACCAAAGGAGGGACCAAAGGGGGAGGCCAAAGGAGGGACCAAAGGGGGAGGCCAAAGGAGGGGCCAAAGATGGAGGCCAAAGGAGGGACCAAAGGGGGAGGCCAAAGGAGGGACCAAAGGAGGGACCAAAGGGGGAGGCCAAAGGAGGAGCCAAAGGAGGGACCAAAGGGGGAGGCCAAAGGAGGGGCCAAAGATGGAGGCCAAAGGAGGGACCAAAGGGGGAGGCCAAAGGAGGGACCAAAGGAGGGACCAAAGGGGGAGGCCAAAGGAGGGGCCAAAGGGGGAGGCCAAAGGAGGGGCCAAAGGAGGGACCAAAGGAGGGACCAAAGGGGGAGGCCAAAGGAGGGACCAAAGGGGGAGGCCAAAGGAGGGGCCAAAGATGGAGGCCAAAGGAGGGACCAAAGGGGGAGGCCAAAGGAGGGACCAAAGGGGGAGGCCAAAGGTGGGGCCAAAGGAGGGGCCAAAGGAGAAGCCAAATGGGGAGGCCAAAGGGGGAGGCCAGACTTAGTCACCCACTAGTTTACCACGTATGTAGTGGCACAATAGGTTACATATGAAACAAGTCAAAACTAAGCCAAGGGGGGCCATGGCTCCCTCCCTTAGATACGCCACTGGCTCACACAGCAAGAATTACAACAAATACTGTACATGTAGTGTAACCAAACATTGTCTCCTGGTGACTGATTATTGGTTTGTTTTCTTGCAGTCATGGTTCAATCCACCTGAAAACAGGAGTCCATACCAGTCTCAACATGGTTACTTACGTCACCTACAGCATGGCATATCTGCACAGGGATTGCAGCATGTCAGGTACAAGGAAGTATATTGATTATGTGTTAGTGTGAAACATTTCTGTTTGTTTCCTGTAGGTTTCACCTCTCCTCTCTATATTTCTGCTTGCACTGCACTCCAGTCAGCTAGGGGTATGACATTGACTGTGATGACATTGACTTGTTGCATGTGTTCTCTAGCATGTTTTAGTTCAGGTTTAACAGGTAAAGACGTCACACATTAAAACATCACAGCTGATGACACTCCAGTACAAACACTAAAGGGCGACATCCACCATCTCCTGGGTGGAGATGAACTGATCAGTTAGTTCAGTGGCGTCACAGACAGGATGAACTACCCAAGGTGACCAAGTCATCAGTTGACAGTGGGCAAGTGACACGTTGACACAGTTTCTTTGGGGTAAGGACACATACTTGTATCTTCAGATTGATGTGACACATTCTATCAGCATTATTTTATGATATTGTAACATCTCTTCTTCATCTTCCCCTTGGACCCTTGCAGGGAGGGGGCCACTGTTCCGCCCTCTCAATGAATCATCTTGTGCCATCCTCTCCCACTCTAGGCTGGTCACCTCTGTCCTCTCAACGAATCATCTTGTGCCATCCTCTCCCACTCTAGGCTGGTCAACTCTGCCCTCTCAATGAATCATCTTGTGCCATCCTCTCCCACTCTAGGCTGGCCACCTCTGTCCTCTCAACGAATCATCTTGTGCCATCTTCTCCCACTCTAGGCTGCTCACCTCTGTCCTCTCAACGAATCATCTTGCGCCATCTTCTCCCACTCTAGGCTGGTCAACTCTGCCCTCTCAATGAATCATCTTGTGCCATCCTCTCCCACTCTAGGCTGGTCACCTCTGTCCTCTCAACGAATCATCTTGTGCCATCCTCTCCCACTCTAGGCTGGTCACCTCTGTCCTCTCAATGAATCATCTTATGCCATCCTCTCCCATTTTAGGCTGGTCAACTCTGCCCTCTCAATGAATCATCTTGTGCCATCCTCTCCCACTCTAGGCTGGTCAACTCTGCCCTCTCAATGAATCATCTTATGCCATCCTCTCCCATTTTAGGCTGGTCAACTCTGCCCTCTCAATGAATCATCTTGTGCCATCCTCTCCCACTCTAGGCTGGTCAACTCTGCCCTCTCAATGAATAATCTTGTGCCATCCTCTCCCACTCTAGGCTGGTCAACTCTGCCCTCTCAACGAATCATCTTGTGCCATCCTCTCCCACTCTAGGCTGGTCAACTCTGCCCTCTCAATGAATCATCTTGTGCCATCCTCTCCCACTCTAGGCTGGTCCCCTCTGCCCTCTCGAGACATCTCCTAACTCCCTCCATCTTAATGTCCATCTTCCTCTTTTTCTACCAGTAATATTTGAATTCCTCATGCAACCGTAATGTCCATGTTTGTACTGGTGTAGTATTTTCCCAGACAGAGCTGGTTATCTGCAGTATAAATGAGAGCAACTTTCATTCAAATTATCATGAATTCAGTAAAGAGAAGTCTAGATATCTGGCACATATTTTTATCGCTTATTGTCATATGTTGTTTATTTTTTTTTATTACTGAGTTTAAATGTTATTGCCTACAACTTAACAGTCAATCTACCTACTATCTGACATGTTGTAAAGAACTTAGCCACGTCTTCCACATGAAACACTAACACATAGACCCTAGTAACAGCCTGTGTTCGAGAAGGATTCTACACATAACAACAATGTACACTATTCATTATGTATAGGGCTAACAGCAAATTAGTTATACATAGTGTAGGGGATGTGCGAGGATGAAGGAACTAGAGGTGGAGTTGGAACAGCTGAGGCTACTCATTGTGGCTATGGTGGAAAGGGAACAGGTGGGTTGTGCCAGTGGTTCCGGTCAGGGGACGGTAGATGAAAAATTGGGGGAAGACGATGAGAAAGATGCTAGGGAGAGCTCACCTCAGTCTGGGAGGAGGCTGAGAGGAGGTAAGGTGACAGGTCGTAAGGAGACAGGACGTAAGGAGACAGGATGAAAGGAGATGGGAAGGAAAGAAACAGGAGGGAAGACAACTGGAGCGAAGGAGAGGGGAGTGGGGAAGACAAGAGCGAACTAGACGGGAGGAAAGGAGACGAGAGTGAAGGCGATGGGAGTGAGGTAGATGGGAGGGAAGGTGTCAGGAGGGAAAGCGATGGGAACCCAAGCTAGTCAGGAGACGGGAGGGAAAGGTGACAAGTTGATGGGTGAGAGAGAGACTGATAACAGTCTGCCAAGTGACAAGGCTGCAGGACAGAATGTGACGGAAGGGATCCAACGGAAGAGCTATTCTGAGGCAGTGATAGAGGGGGTGAGGAAGAGAGCGAGGGTGTTTGTGGGGGACTCGATAGTTAAGAAGACCGACAGAGTCTTAAACAAGGGAGATGACATGGTGGTTTGCCTGCCTGGGGCCAAAATAGAGGAGATAACTGAGAGGGTAGAAAACATCGTGGGTTCGGGCAAGGGTAGATCTGTTTTAGTACACATAGGGACAAATAACATAGAGAGGGAGGGTACAACTGCCATAGTTAGGAAATACAGGCAGTTGGTCAGAACACGAAAGCAGACGCGGGTTGAGCAGGTAATACTGTCAGGGATTTTATCAGTAATAGGAAGGAGGGGTCATAGATATCGAAATTGCCGGGGGATGGCAATTAACATGCTAGTCCAGAAGCTATGTAGGAAAGAGGAAGTTGGATTTGTGGGGAAGTTTTGTTGGGAGGGCTGATATGTACATGAGGGATGGGCTTCATCTAAGTGGAAAGGGGGCAGCAGTATTTGCAGATGAGTTCTCAGCAGCAGTAGACAATGGCATGGGTAGTATAACAAATATTTCTGGTAGTAAGCATTGTTTAAACTAGAAGCGCAGGGGGGTTACTTAGAGGTGCCTCAAGCAGGACAAGAGGCCATTAGAACAGACAAACCAATAACAAAATGTCCTGAAAACATCTCTGAAACAGATTATAAATGCTAGTGTTTAAATGCAAGGAGCATAGTAAATAAGAAAAACGAATTAAACATTATTGTAGAAGATATTGACCCTCGCATAATTGGTATAACCGAATCATGGGCAAACATAGACATAACGGATGCAGAATTAGGACTGACAGGATGTGTAATGTTTAGGAGAGATCGAATAGGAAGAAGGGGAAGGGAAGTTATTTTATATGTTAAAGAATCTATTCAGGCTTATGAAATAAAATTAGAAAGGGAAGCAGATTACGATGAAGCTGTTTGGTGCAAAATAGTTTAAGGAAATAAAAAATTAACTATTGGATTAGTTTACTGAAGTCCAAACATAAACGAAAAGGATAACACAAAAATACAAAACGCTATAAAGGTAGTTAGTAAAGGGGAATGTATCATAATGGGAGATTTTAACCATGGACACATACAATGGAAATCTCTAGAGAGTACAGGGGGTGAGGACCAACAATTTCTATTTTTAATTCAAGATAGCTTCGTTACTCAGCACGTGCTAGAACCAACCAGGAGAGAAAATGTATTAAATATAGTTTTGTCTACACAAAAAGAATTAGTGGACAATGTAAAAATACATGAACCATTGGGTGACAGTGACTGTAATCAAATACATTTTGACATCAATGTAAAATCAGAAAGTAAAAATAAAAAACGTTCAGGAGAAACTTCCACAAAGGTAACTATAAAGATATGAGAAAATACTAACAAAGCTAGATTGGAATAACATGCTGATGAATAAGACTGCAATTGAATGTTGGAATATTCTAAAATATGAAATTGAGAGTATCATCGATAAATTTTTTCCCTTGAAAAAACAAGGAAAACGGTCTAGAAAGAAACACCTATATTATGTGGAGGGTTTATAGGTGTTCCAGAAAGGATGAAGACTACGCAAATTTCAAACAGGCACTTAATGCAGCTACAATTGAAATTAGACAATCTAAAAGAAGCTATGAACAAAAACTAGCATGTAACAGCATGAATGACAGCAAGAGTTTTTATGCACATGTCAGGAGATTTAACAAGATTTGCCATCCAAGCCAAAGGCCCAGATGGCAAGTGGACAAGGAAGCCATTGGCTTATTGAGAGTCCAACAATGTTCATCTACTTATAACCCGCCCTCCTGAGATATGTGTCAACCTTGTTTTTAAACATATTCACGCTGCTAGCAGTTACACAACCTGTAGACAATTTGTTCCATTCATTTATTGTCCTCTGTGAGAACGAGTACTTCCTGGTATGCAATCTACACTGATCCTTTACTAATTTTACCTCATGTCCTCTATTTCTTCTATCTTTCTTGAGTGAGAAAAACATATTTCTATCAATATTTTCATACCCATTAAATATTTTATGAACTTCAATCTGATATCCTCTTAACCTCCTTGTCTCTAGAGTTGTTAAACCACATTCTTTCAGGCGTTCTTCATAACTAAGGTCTCTCAGTTCTGGAATCATTTTAGTTGCTCTCCTTTGTATGCGTTCAAGCGTATCTATATCCTTCTTACGATATGGTCTCCATGCTTGTATACAGTATTCTAAATGAGGTTTAACTATTGCTTTATACAGAGGTATAATTAGCATTTTTCCTTGTATGTTATGTTTCTCTTTATCAACTCAACCCATTTGATTAACAGTGGTATTGCAGCTTCCAAGGGTAATCAAATTCAAAGCTCAATGAATTGGTGTTTCCTGACATAGAGGTTGATTGAATAATAAGACAGTCATAAACAACTTAACAGTCAATCTGCCTACCATCTGACATGTTGTAAAGAACTTAGACACGTCTTCCACATGATACACTAAAACATTGACCCTACTAACAGCCGGTTTGTGAGAAAGATTCTATACATAACAACAATGTACGCTATTCATTATGTGTAAAGCTAACAGCAAACTAGTTATGCATAGCTATGCAACAATTTTGGATTATATGGTAATATAAGAATGTCTTTATTTCAGTTGTACATTGTAGGACGACCAGAACGCATTCAAGTTCTGGCTGGAGAACGCCCACTAGGGTCTTTGACGTCTAAACAGACAGGGTCAACTTCAGCCATCGACACAACAAACATGGGGCCATATACATGTCAAGGTATTCAACTAACAATACTTCATATTTCTTTAGATATAGCAACAAATTATTCTTCTGTATTTTATAAAAATGTTGTTAAGATGTAGTAGATATGTAATATTTACATGCTTTGATACTATGTACGCACATAATTATGCTGCTATGGAATGTATAGTTATATAACAATTATTAAGTTCAATAATTTGTTTTAATATTTTATTTTAATATCCCACACTGGTGTTCTTTTGTCTTGTCTTCGTTCACACTAAAGACAAGACACCGAAAGAACACCAGTGTAGGACTATCTACGACATCACATGTGACAATAACAGCAGACACACATACATCAGTGAGACTAAATGAACACTTTTGTCTTGTCTTCGTTCCATGGTAGTTCACACTAAAGACAAGACACCGAAAGAACACCAGTGTAGCAGACACACATACATTGGTGAGACTAAATGAACACTGAGCCAGAGGTTCAAGGAACATACGAACCTAGATAAACCTACAGGGGTAGGAGACCACTGCCTGGCCACAGGACACTCAATGTCCATGGACAACACCAAGATCCTGGCCAGGGAACAAAACTGGCATAAGAGAAAAGAGAAGGAGGCAACCTACGCCAAGCAGAGAGGCCCCACCATCAATCGAGACCAGGGACACCATCTACCCACAATCTACAACCAGATTATTCCGACAGAATCTCAGCCACAACATAGGTCATCAGTGCATGAACAAGGTCTGCAGTAGTCGGGTTGAAACATCGCATTTGTTTCAATTTCTACTCCAAAGTAAGTGTAAATTATTACTTTCTTATGTTGAAACAGTTTCACCTTTTCCTGGTCGTAAATCACCTGCACTGATGTCGTTTCATCCCTGGCTCGCTTTCGCATGTTTCCTCTCAACTGTCTCGCTTGTGCATCACCAGGGTTGGATTGGTAATTGTGGCTATCTTCAGCTTTGAACACAGTTCCGTCATCGCTAACCACCAGAAATGTCTTACACTTCACACTTTTTCTCTTACTACATGTCAACTTCATGCCATTTGTCAACTCTTGTGATAGGTATAACTATTCCAAATGGCCACAGGGTGTTCCCAGTACCGTCGATGAACTCAACGCTAGCAGCCATGTTTCATGTGTCATTCAGAACTCGATTATAAATTTCAACATGAAACTCAGTCCAGCTGGAGCAGAGTAGCTCAAAATGTCCTTTCCTTATTGGCTAGAAATATGTGAACTGGCAGGCATGGAACACCACATTTATTTGTTCAGTTAAAGGTGAGGGCAATTGGCTTTCAACTGATAGCTTATACCAGGATGAGGGCAGTTAGCTTTCATGTGTGAGTAAAATTAAGTTTTGGCCACCTTAAACAAACTTTATGTAAAGGATTTACTTTAAATCTTAGGGCAGTAAGTTTTCCACACGATTGATGTATGAAAGTTATATGGGGCTTCATATGATTAACTCCACCTACAATTACCTTGCAGAAGAAATATCTGGACACCAATCATTTGACAAAACTAGAGGTGGTGTGTTAAACCAACAGCATAATGACCTGGGGGTTACTGGCACTCAGTTCTCACACCTCGGGGGGGGGGGGGGGTGATGTTCTCCCTCCCTTTCACACATGCCTAAGTCTGATCTCTCTCAGGCTAGTGACTGGAATAGTGACAGCAAACCTTCTGAAAACACCTGAATAACATGGCTGTGAACTATCCAATAATATCAACTGTTAAATGAGCACTTAATTAAGAGTTAATTGGGAATTTGTCAATTAAATTAAATTAACCCATTTTAACAAGATTTGCCATCCAAGCCAAAGGCCCAGATGGCAAGTGGACAAGGAAGCCATTGGCTTATCGAGAGTCCAACAATGTTCATCTACTTATAACCTGCCCTCCTGAGATATGTGTCAACCTTGTTTTTAAACATATTCACGCTGCTAGCAGTTACACAATCTGTAGACAATTTGTTCCATTCATTTATTGTCCTCTTATATTAAATTAGCCTGTCTGAAAAAGTTAATTAATTAAATTAACTTAATTGAGTTAATTCAATTGAAATTAATCCATGTCTGGTATCAAGGCTAATGCTTTGGAGGTAGAATTACCACCTTTTCTTCAATTTTTACGGAATCTCACGATCTACCACTTTTCAACCCAAACCTCCCATCACACTGTGTCTTCAAAGTTACAAAAAATTAAATATGCTCAAAATATTTTGAATCCAAATATACTACCAAACCACAATTTCACCTAAAAAAACACCAGAAAGAGAATTAAGTAAATATACCCAAAATTAAAAAATATTCAACTTGGGGGAGCCCAATTCCACACTTCCCCCTTGCAACTGTGGCTCAAGACCCACTTTGGTAGATTTTACCCCCTCACATAATGAACAGTGGAAGATCTACCCCTCTTTGTAAAATGTTACTTGACAGCTCTGGAGTTGTAACAGTGTGAGTGATGTCATGTTGCAGAAACAGGCAGCAACTTGGAGATCACAAACAGAAGAGACAAGTACCGCAGACCCAGTCCCAGCTGTCACAGACCGTGGAAGTCCCAGCTGTCACAGACCGTGGAAGTCCCAGCTGTCACAGACCGTGAAAGTCCCAACTGTCACAGACCGTGAAAGTCCCAGCTGTCACAGACCGTGGAAGTCCCAGCTGTCACAGACCGTGGAAGCCCCAGCTGTCACAGACCGTGGAAGTCCCAACTGTCAAAGGACCAATGAGTAGAACATCCTCATAACACAAACTACAAGACAGGCGAAATGATCGGTATGAGTTCAGTAATGATGCTCTGGTGATGAACCTCTGCAAGATTCATAGATGCGATATATGTGAAGAATCTTGATGAGATTAAGTTAAATAACGACTGGAACATTGTAACAGTCACAGAGATTCACAGGAACACTTGTGATGTCCTTGACAGCTGTGTGAACAATGACAACTGGACACTCTACAACAAACAAGGAGGACAATGACATCGTGACAGTCACAGAGATTCACAGGAACACTTGTGATGGCCTTGATGGCTGTGTGAACAATAACAACGGGACAAGCTGCAACAAACTGGGATTACAATGACATTGTGACACTCACAGAGATTCACAGGAACACTTGTGATGGCCTTGATGGCCACGTGAACAATATTGTGTTATTCTTGATCTGCAAATGTGGAAGTTCTGTCGGCCAGTAGATTAAGTTGCTGGCCTCCGAGTAGTTGTATATGTAAAGCTCAGTTGGTGAATACGATACAAACTGACTGTACGAGTTGATCACCAGAGCAACAAGTGGGTTGATGCCTAAATATAGAGGTACCAAACTCAGTACATGTACATGGACAACAGATTCCTTTATTGCATGCACGCACGCACGAACGCACGCACACATACACACACACTCGTTCAGAATCAAATACAAATGATTGATTACGAATAACTAATTCAATGAATGCATGCTCGCACGCCACAAAATATATGTATATATGCTGGTCTCTGAGTAGTTGTGTCTGTTGTTTGATGTAGCGTGTCCAGTTGTTATGTATGTGCATGCGTGCGTGAATGCGTCTGTGATTGCACTTTTGCATCACTGATCACACATATAACAACTGGAAACACTGCAGCAAACAACAGACACAACAATATATGTTTGTGTGTGTATATATATATATATATATATATATATATACACATATATATATATATATATACACACATATTATATTGTTGTGTCTGTTGTATATAGGAATAGGTATTTCTGACATCAGTTAATAGCACTATTAAATCACAAGTTTGACCATATAGTATTCTTGATGCATAGATTTGTACTTGTTGCGTGGATTTTTACTTCATGTTTTGTTATTGTTATATAATAATACTTAGCTTTTGAAGAAAAACTGTGCACAATAAAAATGTATATAATAAATGTTGATATATTTTGCAATAACTTGTTTTATTGTAGCCTATTAGGTTCCCCACAGACAAATCTGACACAAATTCCACAGTTTACAGTTCTACTTTTAAAAGGGTAAACAAATTACAATTTGAAGCAGTATGTACTTCAAAAACCACACAATATTCCCTATAGTATGGCAGCATTGACTACTTTGTATGACGTGAATGAGCGTAAAGTATAAATCCTCCCACACTATTTTCAGCACAGTGAAGTTAATGCTTCTGTTACATGCTAGTTCAGGCTGTTACGAAGCCCTCAATACAATGAATAATCAACATTAAATTAGCTCTGGTTGTTATTGTTAAACATTAGTTGTGGAGTTGTACTTAATTTAAATTCATGTCACATCTCATCCACTTTATAATACCTTTTACGCAATGTTCCTGCCTATGTACAGGGGCTAGACGGCCCACCCTTGTCACTAGTCTGGAATGCATCGGATCGGTGTCAGGTAACGGGACGCTACCGGTACACAGAACCCATCTCCTTATTTGGTGTCACAGCGCAAAGTGGCAAGGCGACATCACATCACTGCTAGAGCGACCCAGCCAGCAGACTTCAATCGCTGGCCGCTCACGGAAGCAGTGTCTACATCGGCGCTCTTTTGTTCAGTTTTCCCACCCTCCTTCCCCGACTTCTCCACAAGTGCCGATTTTGTTGGATCTACAGTGGTGGTGGTTTCTGGGCCCCACATTTATTACACTTAGCTAGTTCATTTTTGGCAATCCCCATCGACAGATATGTTCAACTCATTGTTACTAGGATAAAGGAATTGCTTTTTACATCTAGTTAGGTCGTCGGCAATGCCCATTGTCATGCATATCACTGTTTTACTTTATGTAATTAAAGGGCATTGCCATTTTACCAACCATAATTGTTTTGTTTTCTCTTGCAACATAAACTTAGCAATGCGCAGCAGGCCCCACCAATACACACCTAATCCAACAATGGCACTTTATGACATACGGTAGTGAGGAAAAGTATATAAAGGGTTTCAGGACAAAACGTGGTCAACACCAATACGGGCGACATTTCTAAATGGTTGAAATTTCATACTTAAAATCTGCAATAAATTATCAGATGTCAGCTACAATTTGCTTTGATGTTGTCTTCTTAAGGATGAACGACAATAAATTTTTCTCAAAAACAAAAACCGCATTTTTCGCGTTTTGTCCTGAAAATCTTCATGTTTTCTAAAGCATACACTTCTCTTGTAATTAGACAGAACCATTTAAGTACCTAGAATACCTTTTTAGACATTGTGTACAGCAAAACAACAATTACGTAAAAATTGCCGATATTTATCGAGAGTGGCGCCACGTTGTGGCAAGCGGTTCAACCAAAGTTTCAACGAGCAGATGAAAAGTATACTCAAAATGTTGCATTACAGCATACAGTTGTGTTAAACTTTAACAAGATTTACCATCCGAGCCAAAGATCCAGATGGCAAGTGGACAAGGAAACCATTGGCTTATCGAGAGTCCAACAATGTTCATCTACGTTTAACCCGCCCTCCTGAGATATGTGTCAACCTTGTTTTTAAACATATTCACGCTGCTAGCAGTTATACAATCCGTAGACAATTTGTTCCATTCATTTATTGTCCTCTGTGAGAACGAGTACTTCCTGATATCCAATCTACACTGATCCTTTACTAATTTTACCTCATATCCTCTAGTTCTGCTATCTTTCTTGAGTGAGAAAAACATATTTCTATCAATATTTTCATACCCATTCAATATCTTAAAAACTTCAATCTGATCTCCTCTTAACCTCCTTGTCTCTAGATTCTTTCAGGCGTTCTTCATAACTAAGGTCTCTCAGTTCTGGAATCATTTTAGTTGCTCTCCTTTGTATGCGTTCAAGCGTATCTATATCCTTCTTACGATATGGTCTCAATGCTTGTATACAGTATTCTAAATGAGGTCTAACTATTGCTTTATACATAAGTATAATTAGCTTTTTTCCTTGTATGTTATATTTCTTCTATTCAACCCAATAATTTGTTTACCCTTTGAAGCTGCAATACCACACATACTGCTCTTAAACTTTCATATTAGCGCTTACTGTTAATCCAAAGTCCTTTTCTTTTACAGTAGTACCCAGAACAGTATCTCCCTTTTTATAGTTTACATCCAAGTTCCCATGTCCTGTATGTAGGCATTTACATTTCCCAAAATTGAACAACGTCTGCCATTTCTCAGACCATTTCACTAATCTGTCTAGATCATTTTATAAATGTTGTTCATCACCATCAGTGTTAACCTTTCTAAATACTTTTGTATCATCAGCAAATTTCAGTACGTTACTTGTTATTTTGTCGTCCAAGTCATTGATATATATTAAGAATAATAAAGGTCCTAATAATGATCCTTGTGGTACCCCACTCAAAACTGATTTCCAGTTTGAAACTTCTCCATCTACTACAACACGTTGTCTTCTGTCAGTCAGCCATTGTTCTATCCGGTCAATTATGCTATCCTCGATAACATGAGCTTTTAATGTAAGTAGTAATCTTTGATGTGGCACTTTGTCAAAAGCTTCGTGAAAATCTAAGTAGATAATATCTACTGGCGATCCCTCATCTATCCACTAAGTGATTTCTTCCAAAAAAACATAACATATTTGTTAAGTATGACCTCGCTTTTTAGGAATCCATGTTGAGATGAATTTAATAATTAATATTAACCTGATGGACCAAATAACAACTATGACACGTTGTTATTAATATTAACCTGATGGACCAAATAACAACTATGACATGTTGTTATTAATATTAGCCTGATGGACCAAATAACAACCATGACATGTTCATTGTTTACGGGTTGCACGTCAAAGCGTTGGTTGGTCTATTGTCAGCTATGTGGCGCCACTGTTCTTACCTGGAATCTTGTATACTTGATATTGGAATATCTTAAGAATACAACATCAAAGCAAATTGTAGCAAATTGTATGTTATAATTTATTGCACATTTCAAACATGAAATTTCACTCATTCAGAAATGTTGCCCGTATCGATGTTTATCACGTTTCGTCCTGAAACCCTTTATACACTTATTTCTATTGGATGTTTTGCTATGATAAAAATGTAACCATCAAGTACAAATCCATCTAAATATGAATATATAACAAATAAAAACGTCCCTAAGACGACTGCTGTGACTATTTGTAAGGTCTATGGGTGATCTGTGAAATTCCACAGGTAAATTCTTTGCATTGCTCCATCAAATAAAAACGTCCCTAAGACGACTGCTGTGACTATTTGTAAGGTCTATGGGTGATCTGTGAAATTCCACAGGTAAATTCTTTGCATTGCTCCATCTACAGGCGAGAGCAGAGATAATGTCAAAGTGGATGAGATGTGGCGTGAATGTAAGTACAACTCCACAACTAATGCTTAACAATAACAACCAGAGCTAACTTAATGTTGATTATTCATTGTATTGAGGGATTCGTAACAGTCTGTTTAGGTCTGCTTGGACTAGGATGTAACAGCAGCATTAACTTCACTGTGCCGAAAATAGTGTAGGGTGGATTCGTACTCGACGCTCATAATATCAAAATTGGGACACCTGTTCATGTTATACAAAGCATTCAATGGTGCCACACTGTAGGGAGTAGTGCACTTGTGTGGGTTATAAAGTGCTGACTGTTTCAAATTGTAATTAGTTTACCTTTTTAAGTAAAACTCGAATTTGTGTCAGATTTGTCTGTGGGGAGTCTATTAAGTTACAATAAAAACAAAGTATTACAAAATATATTAACATTTATTACACACATTTTATTGTCCATCCAGACATTTTATTACAAAAGCTAAGTATAAATTATTATACAACAATAACAAAACATGAAGTAAAAATACATGCAACAAGTACAAATCTTTGCAGCAAATACAATGTACGCTTATGTTGATGATTATTAGTGATTTAAATATGCTTCTTCAATTCGATTTTGTTGCTAGTTTCAAATTCATCTTGCGAAAAACCAACCCTACCTAATATCCACTGCAACATGCTAGCTCGTTTGTGCAACTTTTGTATGTAGTTTTTGTGAAACCATTAGACAAACTATTAAATTACTTGTTCAAGCATTAAGTCAAGTGAAAATCGAAATGCTGACAGATCATGATTGTATTCCTTGGTGAAATGTTGTAACTTTGTCACGTGATCAGAAAGAGGATGGAAGTTACCCCCATGGTCAATGCTGATCATGGGGGTAACTTCCATCCTCTTTCTGATCACTTGTGATGACCTTGATGTTTACCATTTTGGATATCCACTATTTTGATCCTTACCAGATCTAATGACTGAAGTCAATTCTTTCGATTGTTTTTATTAAATCAACTGCAGAGGTTACATAAACTATTCACACACTATATATTTGCGATAGGCTCAATCAGTTGAGGAAGCAATAGTGCTAATACTTGATGTTATGGCATCGATATAATCCTAATGGTCGTGACATTTTAATAATCAGGATTGAGACCAGTATAGTACATTACTGTAAAATGTATACATTACAGATGCAGTTACATCTTAATCGTGATTCATAGGTAGTGAGGTATCCTTGTATCCAAGTGTTAAGCTGACACAAAAAACATGTTAAAAAAATGCACAATTATTAATGCGAGAACAAAAGTCCATATAAAACCCCAATTTCAATTGGACTGGCAATGTGCTCCAAAAATGTTTTTCCTCAACACGCTAGGCATTTCAGACAGTGATGTCAGAAAGTGTTGTGATCAGGCCGCAGGTGTTGTCGTGAATAATAAGCCACATGTGACGCCGACAAGAGCAAAAAGAGAAAAGTTGGAAGAAGTAAAAACACACATCAAAATCGAAAGTCACTACTGTCGATGTTCGAGTCAATTCGAGTACCTAGAGGCTGGCTTATTAACTTCTGAAATGTACCGGGCCTATAAAGAGGCAACAGCCAATCCCGTGAAGCTGAATATCTACAGGAAGGTATTCAAGGAGACGAAACCTCCTTTGAAATTTCACAAACCCATAAAAGATCAGTGCGACAAATACTTGACTTACGAGTACAAAGAAAAAGCAGGCGCCCTGAATGATGAAGATAGAACGCCGATTAGAGAACATCTAGAAAGAAAAAACATAGCAAGACATCAAAACGAAAATGACAAACTAAACAGGGATATTACCATTTGCACTTTTGATCTACAAGTAACGACAGTCCCAAAACTACAAGTCGAACAAGCATATTTCTTGTGAAAACTGAACAATATGAATCTAACTATCTATATGTCATCTGATCAAGGGTATTGCTTTCTGTGGGATGAGGACAATGGCCAGAAAGGCACTAATGAGGTCTTCACCAGCATTCACAAATGGCTTATCGAAATAGAAAGCAAGTCAACTACAATGGAGACTGTGGTGCCATGGAGTGGTAGCACTGGTGCCATGGAGTGGTAGCACTGGTGCCATGGAGTGGTAGCACTGGTGCCATGGACTGGTAGCACTGGTGCACAGAACAGAAATAAATATGTGTGCTGGACTAATCAACTATCTCGCCTCTGCAACACACATTCACACAATAGAGCACAAATTCCTTGAAGCAGGGCACACTTTTATGGAAGTGGACTCCATTCATTCTGCTGTAGAAATGACAACACGCCACCAAGAACTTTATTCTCCGTCAGACGTACACACATAAGATCAGCGAAGAAGAACGGAAATAAATACAAAACTGTCCGTCTGGTACACAGCGATATTATCGACCTAAAGCATGCAACAGCTTGCAGCTTCAACAGTACTGCATTTGTCGGAATTTCACAAATGCATTACATAGTCTACAAGCATTGAGACAATGGTGTGAATGTCTGGTGGAAGCAGACAGTTGGTCACTTCCAAGTAAATCCAGGGGAATTTTAAAAAGGTGGAATACAAAAAGAAAACTTGTACTGCAGACAACATTGATATGTTCGCCAGAGCGTATGCTCAACCAAGTTGCATCGACAATGAAAAAAACGAGACCTGTTGAAGCTGGCAGAGTACATTCCACTGGACAGAAGGGCCTATATATATATATATATGTATATATATATATATATATATATAGACACACACACATATAATTACAAGCTCTGTACATATGTATATGCCTGTGTGCGTACAGTGTGCAATCATTGGTTCAGTCATCAAAGTATTGAGTTTAGTACCAATATATTTAGGCATCACACACTTGTTGCTCTGGTGATCATTTCGTACAGTCAGTTTGTATCGCATTCACCAACTGAGCTTCACAGGCACTACTCGGAGACCAGCGACTTAATCTACTGGCCGACAGAACTTCCACGTTTGTAAATGAAGAATAATACAATATTGTTCACATAGCTACCGAGGCCATCACAAGTGTTCCTGTGAATCTCTGTGACTGTCAAAATGTCATTGTTCTCCTTGTTTGTTGCAGAGTGTCCAGTTGTTATTGTTCACACAGCCATCAAGGCCATCACAAGTGTTCATGTGAACCTCTGTGAGTGTCACAATGTCATTGTTCTCCTTGTTTGTTGCAACGTGTCCAGTTGTTATTGTTCACACAGCCATCAAGGCCATCACAAGTGTTCATGTGAATCTCTGTGAGTGTCACAATGCCATTGTTATCCTTGTTTGTTGCAGCGTGTCCAGTTGTTATTGTTCACACAGTCATCAAGGTCATCACAAGTGTTCATGTGAATCTCTGTGACTGTCACAATGTCATTATTATCCTTGTTTGTTGCAGCGTGTCCAGTTGTTATTGTTCACACAGTCATCAAGGTCATCACAAGTGTTCATGTGAATCTCTGTGACTGTCACAATGTCATTATTATCCTTGTTTGTTGCAGAGTGTCCAGTTGTTATTGTTCACATAGCCACCAAGGCCATCACAAGTGTTCATGTGAATCTCTGTGACTGTCACAATGTCATTGTTCTCCTTGTCTGTTGCAGCGTGTCCAGTTGTTATTGTTCACACAGCCATCAAGGTCATCACAAGTGTTCCTGTGAATCTCTGTGACTGTCACAATGTCACTGTTCTCCTTGTTTGTTGCAGAGTGTCCAGTTGTTATTGTTCACATAGCCACCAAGGCCATCACAAGTGTTCATGTGAATCTCTGTGACTGTCACAATGTCATTGTTCTCCTTGTTTGTTGCAGTGTGTCCAGTTGTTATTGTTCACACAGCCATCAAGGCCATCACAAGTGTTCCTGAGAAGTGATTTGTGTCTTTTGTCCAAGTGGTGTTGACTTGTATCTGCGAAGTGGTTCATGTATTTTGTCCAAGTGGCGTAGACGTCTTGTATCTGTGAAGTGGTTTGTGTCTAAGTTGTGTTGACATCTTCTGTGAAGTGCTTGTGTCTGTTGCTTCTGTCATATATCTGTGCGTCCATGGTCAAGACAGTTCAGCTGAAACAATATGATAGCACTGTGGTTAGTGAGTGACTCATGCATTCTATTAAACAACCGGTTGACAGTGCCACTGACAAGGTTGCTGCAAGTTATAATTCTTTAAAAAACCTTTAGCCAAATAAAAAACCTTCAAGGTAATACAAACCACAACTTTACACATACAGATGATTTCTTACTCACTAAATCTGATAATTCCCAGCAATCTTCTAATGGTTATTTGTAAAAGTTCTACAAGAACCAGCTGCAAGATTGCTGTGAATTAATATATTTAGTGACATATCATCTGATTGTGGAAAGTCGTGGATTGTATTACTATGAAGGTTTTTTTATTTGGCTAAAAGTTGCTTTTTAAAATTAGAATTTAGTGCAAACATGTCAGTGGCAATGTGGTGTTTTTAGCTGAAACAGCATGGATAATTTGGAAACATATTTGATCATAACAATTCTGAAGACAGACAAATATGCAATTTTAACTTCTCTGATTAATTTATTTAAATACAAAATATACCATATAGGTAGATTACACTGATAATATGATCTGTAAATTCACGTGAATTATAACATGTAAATTTGCGCTGTTGGGATTTATTTTTAAATATTAAAACAAATTATTGAACTCAATTATCATTACATAACTACATTCCTTAGCAGCATAATTATGTGCATATTTAGTATCAAACTATGTAAATATCACATATCTACTACATCTTAACAACATTTTTATAAAATACACAAGAATCATTTGTTGCTATATCTAAAGAAATATGAAGTATTGTTAGTTGAATACCTTGATATGTATATGGCCCATGTTTGTTGTGTTAACTTAATGGCTGAAGTTGACCCTGTCTGTTTAGATGTCAAAGACCATAGTGGGCGTTTTCCAGCCAGGCCTTGAGTACGTTCTGGTTGTCCTACAAAGTACAATTGAAATAAAGACATTCTTATATAACCATATAATCCAAAATTGTTGCATAGCTATGTATAACTAACTTGCTGTTAGCCTTATACATAGCTATGTATAACTAACTTGCTGTTAGCCTTATACATAGCTATGTATAACTAACTTGCTGTTAGCCTTATACATAGTGAATAGCATACATTGTTGTTGTGTAGAATCTTTCTCGCACACAGGTTGTTAGTAGGGTCTATGTTTTAGTGTATCATGTGGAAGACGTGTGTCTAAATTCTTTGCAACATGCCATCTAGGCAGGTTGGCTGTTAAGTTGTAGGCAATAATGTTTAATCCACTGTTTATGACAGTCTAATTATTCAATCACCATACGTCTAGGTCAGTCGTTGAGCCACTTTGGTAGTTTGTATGTCTCACTTATCTTATTTGTCACTGGGAATGTATCTGGTAAACAACGCTACAAGCGAACATTGTGACATTCCTACACATGATTGTGTATTTCATGGAATGTCACATCTGTTATCTGCCCCTTGTCTTCACTGATGGAGCATCTTTATCTTCACGACCATGGAGGGACTGACTGTAAAGAGCTATCTCGAAAGGGCAGAGGTGACCAGCCAAGAGTGGGAGAGAATGGCACAAGATGATTCGCTGAGAGGGTAGAACAGTGGCCCCCAACCTGCCAGGGTCCAAGGGGGTAGAAAAAGAGATTTACACTATCATAAAATAATGCTGCTAGAATTTGTCACATCAATCTGAAGATACAAGTGTATGTCCTTACCCCAAAGAAACTGTGTCAACGTCTCACTTGCTCACTGTCAACTGACGACTTGGTCACCTTAGTACATCATCCTGTCTGTGACGCCACTGACCTAACTGATCAATTCATCTCCACCCAGGAGATGGTGGATGTCACCCTTTAGTGTTTGTACTGGAGTGTCATCATCTGTGACGTTTTAATGTGTGACGTCCTTACCTGTTATACCTGAACTAAGACATGCTAGAGAACATGTTCAACAAATCAGTGTCTCCACAGTCAATGTCATATACCGCTCGCTGACTGGAGTGCAGTGCAAGCAGAAATATAGAAAGGAGTTAAAAACCTACGGAAACAAACAGAAATATTTCACACTAACACATAATCAATATACTTCTTTGTACCTGACATGCTGCAGTCCCCGTGCAGATATGCCATGCTGTTGGTGTTGGAGTCATTGTAAGACCCCATGTTGAGACTGGTATGGAGTCCTGTTTTCAGTTGGATTGAACCATGACTGCAAGAAAACAAACCAATAATCAGACATCAGGAGACAGTAGCCACTTGTTTGGTTTCACTATATGTACAGTATTTGTTGTAATTCTTGCTGTGTGAGCCAGCGGTGTATTTAAGGGAGGGAGCCATGGCCCCTCTTGGCTTAGATTTGACTTGTTCCATATGTAATCTGTTGTACCACTACATGGTAGCATGATGAACTAATGTAATGGGTGACTAAGCTTTGGGCCCTCCTTTGTGAGATCTAGATATTGTTGTAGTAAACAGCCACTTGGGGTATAACTAGTAACTACCTGTCCCTAAGTAGAAAGACATTGCCTAATTAACAGCCTACATATTCCAAATGAAGACAATTCAAAAGTAATGCAATAGGGGGAGTGAAGCTACAAAGTGTACTACCTGGATCATGGACATATATTTATATGTCTATGGAAAAACGAGTGGCGCTGCAGTCGCTTTTCGTTTTTCGTTCTGGTGCAGTGAAAACGAAAAAACTGTTTGTTGTATCTTTGTTATTTTTTCTAACTTTTACTACAAAAACAGTGCATAACAATTTGTATTCGTTTTTCTTACGTCAAATTTGAAAAAGAAAAACGAACTTTGTGTGCCTTTTTCGCTTTTAAGTTGCAAATGAAGTTTGATGACGAAACATTAAGGAAAAGATGCCACGCATCTGTGTCCTGCTCCAATTTGTATATAAGAAAATGTGTACGCCTAACGAACAAAAATATAAATATTTCCCAATGCCACTATTACCTTCCAAAGAAACAACATGCAGCTAACAATTAGCACAGCAACTAACTAACTAACGAACAAATCAACTAACTAACTAACCAACCAACTAACTAACCAACTAACCATTGATATGATTGCCTCAATAACTAAAGTATGCGTCTCCCACGGTATATAATCGTGTGCGAGTGCGTGCGTGCGTGCGTGCGTGCGTGCGTGCGTGTTTTAGTAAAGAAGTAGGACAGTTGTATCAGGCCTAATAAAAAATGCCTGTCTATTCCCAGAAACTCCATTTTACATTCATTCCACTTTTTGTAGGCGTGCTCAACACTCGTGTTGAACATTGCGTGCGTGCGTGCGTGCGTGCGGGCGTGCGTGCGTGTGCGTGCGTGCGCGCGCGGCTTGTCTTGTGCGCCCACTTATAGCATAGGTTGCAATAGGGTCAACTAAACGCGGTGAAAAAATTTAAACCAATTACCCCCGTCACGGTCACGTCGATTCAAGATGGCGTTGTGCCAAATCGCGTGAGGCTGTTTAATTTGTTTTCGTTAACATATGCCTGAATATTATTACATCACTTGACAAATCTATTTTAAATGTGGCCCAGGAGTTACAATAAATAAAAAGATATTCTTAATATGCCGTTTTTTACTCAGTATACGTTCTCACAAAAGTAGGCATGTCTAATTTTCTCGTTCTCTTTTTGCACGACGCATACACGGCTGGTGCATACTGTAAATATTATTCACTAGGAGCAACTAAAGTTTTCTAGTAAGTTGTTTCAGTGTTATCCAAAGTTTTAGCTAACCCCGTAAATAGATACAATTTAAGGCTATATATGCGCCATCATGATCAGTCAAGACAAGCCTAGTTAAGTGACGTCGTTGCCATCACTATTTTTTTTTATTAATATTAAAAGCTAGTTATCTAGCTTACATCCGTTGTAGTTTACTAGTTATGAGTAACACAATGCAAATTTTAACACAAAATTATTAACATAAATCGAAAAAGTTCAACGCACCTCCGACGGGATTCGAACCCGCAATCCCCGGCTTAGGAGGCCGGTGCCTTATCCATTAGGCCACGGAGGCGTCACTGCTAATGATCTGTTGCGGAGTGACGCGTACCGTTCTATAGTTTCTATAGGGAAAGTGCTTATGAAAAACCTGGAAATTACATATGAAAAGCGGGAAACATCCTCTTCCTCTCACTTCCGTTGTTTTCGTCTTTTGTCGTCGTTTTTAATGTGTTATTTTTACGAGTCGCCAGTTTGATGAGCCGTTCTCGGTAGTGGTTAACGCACTCGCAAGAAAATGTGAAATCGCGAGCGAGCGAGTGATTAATATGATTAGTAGGCTAACTGTCGGGGAAAGTCGAAAGACGTATTTTTCCATGTTGAAACTGATCGTGGATGAGCACCGATCCACAATGAGCCAGACGAGACTGGTTTGTTTGACTATGCATGCTCAGTACGGAATGGGACATCATGCGTCGAATTAATCTTGATAACGTTTTGTCGGACTTCAGTGGCAGTGCTGTCAAAAGTGCAAACAGTTCATTACTTGGTGTTGAGCCGAGGCAGTTCAATATGCAGATAAAAACAAAAATCTGACTATCCACATGATCACATCGATTTCTAGAATTGTCCGAAACTCATTTGGTTGAAATTAAGTATTTGGAAGTAATATATACAATCAGTATACATTTGTTTGCTCATGAGAGAACTTGCATGTTTGGTGTTATGCTCTGATGTGTCATTGACATTGTATGCAGTAATTTTTGCTTGTCATTCATTGCATGGGCCTACGCGGTCACTGTTTCACTAACATCTGTACGCGTACCCAGGGCTGTATAGTTTTCTTGTTTGTCGTCACACGCTGTATTTTCTTGAATGTATTTTTGAATATCACTGATTGTTAAATGATCAAGCATAATTGAATAAACGTTAAATTATGAGGTTATGTGCGGAACATATTGAAACCACTGATCTCAATAATAAAAAGTATTTTTAGAGATCAGTGCTCGGAACTTTTCGAAAAGGAGTATAGTTATGGAACATCTGGTAGACTCACATTACACATCACGTTATTTTGCTATTTTTAGAACCGCATCCGGTTTCGTGAAAACTAAAAAATTGTGACGGAAAGTAGCAATATTTTTCGTTTGCACTTGTCTGTACGGCCGTGCCAACAACCTATATTTATAGGATGTGTTAGTGTTTACGTAATGAGTTTGCAGTTGTGATATTTTATACGAGAGATTGGCAAAACTGTCAAAACAACTTATAAGGGTCGAGATGGATTTGGACGAGAAGGTTCATGAGTTGAAGCTCGGCGGCAGCTTTGACCACAATGCGCCTGTTGCGTTTCACTCCGTGCGATGTAAGTTTATTTCAGTTTCATTCCTGGCACGCCATCTTTTTGTAGATGGATTTGTCCAGAGTGCGTTCGCACCATACATCCTAGATTGGTGGGTTAGATATAGAAACCACCACTTGACTTGGTCTTGCCCTTGCCCACGACCACGGGCATGCCGGCATGGCCACGACCAGTGTTTTCCATGGGGTCCCGGATGGTTCGGCCCATAACGGGTTCGGCCCACGCCGACGGATGGTTCGGCCTAGTCGATTCGGCCCACGCAGACGGATGGTTCGGCCCATTTCACTGTCGCTATTGAAATCAGCGACGGTCGATTCGGCCCACTCTAGCTAAGCGGCGGAAATCTAAGAATAGTCGTTTCGGCCCACTGCCTGAATCAGTAAGAAAGGCGGAGATTATGATTGTGCACAGAAACATACGTACACGCTAATATAATAATAATGATCTGGAACTATTTATAAAAATATGGCAATATAAATAAATTAAAAGAAAGTGGTTGACATAATAAAGAAATGAACCAAATTCAAGTAATTAATGTTTAATGGAAACGTCCACGAATAAACGTAATAACTAGTTGAGTTTGTATTGTAATATATAATGTATTGACTTCATTGTTTGTGTGAGCACATTTTATGTGATCAAGCCCTTTATGTGTTTAATCTGTCTGATGTTTCATCATCAACACTTGTTAACTGAAATGTTTGAAAGCGTGATTTCATAGTTTGTGTGAGCACATTTTATGCTTTTAATCTATCTGGTGTTTCATCAGCAAAACATGATAACGTAAATGTTTGATAGCATCACTTCATTGTTTGTGTGAGCACGTTATATTTGATCAAGCCCTTTATTCAATTAATCGTCTTAAGTTAATTGAGCATATCACAAGTTGCAAAGAGGTGTCATTAACGTTTTCGGCTCTATTGTCCCACGTCAGTAGCTGATTTCTAAGAATAGTAGTTTCGGCCCATGGCGTGATTCAGGAAAAAAATACTTAATATGATAACGCACAGAAACATATTCACATGCTAATATAACAATTATCTCATAAAATAACACAATGCAGTCCAGCAACACAACGCCAGAAATATTGACAACGGATGGAATTTTTTTCTTTATTAACAACTACCAAAATATAATATATATATATATATATATGTACATATATGTACATATATCTATATATATACATATATGTATATGTAATTATGGCATGTATGCATGTATGTATGTATATATATATATACATATATATAGATATATATACATATATATACATATATATATATATATATATATACATATATATATATATATACATACATACATACATGCATGCATGCATGCATGCCATAATGCGGAGAAACCACGACAGGACATACGCGTTATTTACAATCTGGGAGCGTCTCGTCAAGGCCGAACGTAACGAAAGGGAAACGCTGCGTTCCTTGAGCCGACTGACAAAAATAGCGAACGTAATAAACACTTGGTTCGAAAACAATACTGTAGCGTACAATATTTCGCTAAACACGCAAACAGTTGAAACTAGGGAACGTAATAAATAAGTAATATTGGTTCTAAAACAATAATAATGTAGCGCATGGCGTTTCGTTAAAACACTGAAATAGTTGTAGCGTATAACATTTCGCAATTACAATACTCTATAAACAACAATTGACTCGAAAACAATAATACTGTAGCGTACAACAAGTCAACAGCATTTCGCTAAGACATGGAAACAGTTGAAAATAGCGAAGAATTCGTTAGTTGTTTCGGCCCACGGCGCCCGCTGGCACCGGTTGCATACACAGATGGTTCGGCCCATGCGAGCGAAAACACTTCACGGTTCACCGGTCGCGCCGTTGGATGGTTCGGCCCATGGGCCGAACCCGTTATGGGCCGAAACATCCGACACCCTTTCCATGTGGGTCCCGGATGGTTCAGCCCACGCAGGCGGATGGTTCGGCCCACTTCGCTGAAAACTGTCACTATTTAAATCAGCTACGGTCTATTCGGCCCATGCTAGTAGCGGAATTAAAAACGGCGAATTCTAAGAATAGTCATTTCGGCCAACAGCCCAATTTTGAAAGCCAAAATGCACAAGTTATCGGCCCCGATTCATCCCGGCAGCCCCGGCTGGGTCGGACTGTATTAGTGATACATTTTACAGTACTTACTAATATATGCTAATTCAATACAAAATACAGTTGTAACAAACTACTTCTTCCTTGTCAGCGACAGATCACTGCAAAGGCGAAGTCTGTACATGCAAGGGAAATCCCTGGTATTTGTAACATGAATGCCTATTGGATGATTCATATGTAATGACGTCAGTATCTTGGGGAATACCAGGAAACACCAAAGCAAATATGGCAGGCAAAGTTGCGAGAATTGTATACTTTGAAAATTTTTGAAAGGATATTACACCAATTTATTTTAACGTGGTGATACTAGGGAGGCAGAGAATCCGATAATACAATATAATGTGCCAAGAATTCTGATAAATGTGATATTTGACTGTGAAGGTGAACTTTGTAGGCTTCGATTTGAAGTGAATCGAGAATGGCATCAATGACAATGTATGCCCAGCCCCAGCTGAATAAATGTTAGTTTTAAAACATGAATGACAATATTTGGTATGGTTTATATTTATTAAATTATTATTTATTCTAATTTAAAGCAGTGTCTGTTTTAGTTTTACGCACAAAAACTTTGCTTTATTATGTATGCTTATAATTTATACGTTTTTGACTTTTTGTGGGGCCAGTTCAAACTCACATGGGCCGGTTAAAAATGGAACTAGGCCAGTTAAAAAAAAAAAATTCAGACACTGTCAATTTAAGGTTATCACCAGATTGGCTACTATCATCAAAGTTGGGAAATGTATATACAGTCACGCCTCGTTATAACGTGGTAGTCGGGGTCCACGATGTTGGACCGCGTTGTAAGTGAGGCGCGTTAGGTGTTCCTGTATCTGCCACCAGGGGTACCACGAACAGCAATTAACATGCCACACTGCCACTGTGAGGAAGCCCTGTTGGGCTGCATGGTTTATAAAGCTTATTTAGACTAGAATATTAACGTTAATTTGTGTTGTATCGATTATAAAATGTCATACTTTATCAAATGTTGAACTGAATAAAATACATCTGTGTGGAATGGATTATGGAAAACAAATAATCTGTTATGATGGACTGACTGATCGCCGCCATTGCGAGGAAGCTCTGTTGTGCCGCACGGTATATAAAACTTATTTAGAGTAGAATATTAACGTCAATGTGTGTTGTATCGATTTTAAATGTCGTACTTTGTCGAATGTTGAACTGAATAAAATGAACGTGTGTGGAATTGTAGAATACAAATCGACAATAATCTGCGACGATGGACTGACTGTATGACGCGTCACTGTAATGCTAATCAAAAACAATAACCTGGAGACGAGCAGCGGAACGTACATACGAGTTTACAGATGCGGCGCAAACGTTGAATAAAAACGACAGTTGGTACAATCGATAGTTTATTGATTATAAATCACTTTACATCACTTTAACACCGGACCACTTATCGGCAGCCCAGTCTGCCTCTCCTGGACGAACCAGTTCAAAATGGCATTGTCGAGGGCGCTATCTTTGGCGACGCGAGTCTTCTTTCGCCGCAAACCATCGTCTTCCTCCATGGTGTGGACGAATTCTCATACCTTCATTTCATCCTTTAGCTATCCCCGAAGCGCCGATTCGGGAACGCACATCTCACGAGACACTTTGCATTGCAATTCACCCTTTCGTATCCGGATGACCAAATCTAACTTTCCGCGTACTGTGTACGCCTTGCGTTTTGGCATAGCGACGATTCGAGAACGATATTTGTGATGCGTCTAACAGACTAACGGAAGGATAATGATACTTCGGTGTTGTTTCACCCAAGTGTTATATTGTTGTCGCCTGCTCAATTGCATTTAACACTATTTTACTCAACTTTTATTTCAATGCACTGTGAGTTATTTTCATGTATCGGCATTCAGTAAGATTGGTTTAATCTTGCCGTCTGAAATCGACTCGCTCTTGCTGCCTGTCACGTTGAATAAACGGGTTAAACTTTTATGTTTTAAATCGATTGAAAGGTGCAGGAGCGAGTTGGCTGGTGTGTCTCTGATGTCTAAATTACCACTGAATGTGTGAATGTTTTATTAACATGCAACGCATTTGTGTGAATCACCATTGCAATTAACAAGTCGCCCGACCGAAGCCAACACCAGCGAAACACAACTGATGGCAGCACAAAACAAACAATGCAACAACACTTGGCTATTTATTGACCATCATATAAGCTCAACCATTTCACACCTGGCGACAGAAAATCGGGGTCCACGACCGACCGCTTTATATCCGATTGCACGTTATAACGAGGCGTGACTGTAGCTTGATTAGGCATCTGACAATTCCATGACATGATTTTTTATATCATAATGATGTTATATGTTACATATAATATTTTTTATTTATTACATATAATATTATGTAGTAAATTTGCTTAGAGAATACTATTAATTGACTTAGCTAATATCATTATAAAATTGTTTTTGTATATGTTAATACTTCGGTATATTTGGTATTATCTATGCATTAAAATGCTGTTATTGATTATCGGTTTAATTTGATGATTAAACCAACTGACTACATAATGTCAAGTTTTAAATTAGTTTTTAATAAAAAAGACAATTTAGTTCTTAACGTATCTGTATGTTTTTGAAGATTCTAAAATGCTAACAATTTAGCATATAACATTTCCCAGTTACAACACGCAAGTCACAAACAGTCAAGTCGAAACTTCCCAGTTAGAATACGATAGTCATTTTGGCCCACGGTGCCCGCTGGCACGGTTGCATACACGGTTGATTCGGCCAATGCGAGCGAGAACACTTCACGGTTCACTGGTTACGAAAACAGTTGGTTCTGCCCATGACCCCAACCCAGGTCGTAACATCCAACACCCTTCCATGTAACGTGTGGGATCTTATTCTTCTCATGGCATAGACACTAGAAAAAAAGGACCAATGTTTTTTAGTGCATCTCTTCCAAAAGACACAGGTAATGTGGAGCGAATGAAATTGCCAAAATTTTGAAATGGCAGTTCCTCTTGATTGACAGTCCAGTGTTCTAAATTCTAATCACCAGACAACTGTGCCCCCAAGTGAATATGAGTTTTGGCGAATATATTTCTGTAGATCTGCAAAATGTGGAATGTATCTTTTATGATCCAACATTCCAGCTTGGATGTCAGACTGTGTCGGTGTCATTACTTTATTGACATTAATAAGGAAAGTCATTCAATTGGTTCATTTCACACTCCTTCACGTACTGTATTGTTGGCATCTTCTTGACTTTGGTTACATAAACAATTGTAGGTGCGGCTTCAAATACTGGAATAGGCAATACTATAAGTGTAGCATCCATCCCTGATACAGGCATGTTCATACATATATTATCATTAAGGCATAAATTGTTTGGCATGCATTAACTGCAGATTTTCACATTGATTGTAGATGACTTCAAGCCCGCTTCAGTTGACACGTCTCAGAACTCTATTGTGGAGATTGGCCAAGGCAACTCCGTCACCGTTTCTGTGCCACACGTTGAGGTGAAATATCTGCACTGTCCACATGCACACCTGCAGTATTCTCACTCAAGTCATAATATCCCTAGGTCACTCAGATCATCTACTTAATTAAGATTAACTTAGGCAAACCTGCTTTCTCTGTAGCTGCGCCTAGGGTTTGGAATGAACTCCCCATCACTTTGAAGCTATAACTAACCTTCCGTAAAAACTCAAGACATATTTATTCCAAATTGCATTTCCACCTTAAATCTTCTATAGAAGTTTACTATTACTACAGGGATTTCCTGTTTCTGCGTAACGAAGGTGAACTGACCTTGTTTCTGCGTAATGAAGGTGAACTGACCTTGTTTCTGCGTAATGAAGGTGAACTGACCTTGTTCCAGGGAGCGGGCACCACTCACACTGTATACAAGGGAAACAAGCGGCCGTGTCAGAAGGAGTGCGTTCTCATCATTGACCACACGACAGGCGAGATGACGCTAGAGAAACTGACAAACACGATACAACTGAAGAAGACGAGGCATGTAACTCGGACGTAGTGGTCATACCGTTATTTAAAAAAAATTCCTTTATACTCCTTTATTTTGGCAAAACATTTCTTTAAAGTCCATGATTTGTTGCGAAAAAAGACTAAAACTTATTTGACTAAACACAAATGTAACATGCTTCACCTGTTTCACAACAACTCAACAGTGCATCGTAAGTAACCAAAATGATACATTCCCATCAGATGCTGTTCGCAATCTTGGTGTTGTCTTTGACAGTGACTTCAACTTTCGCCAGCATATTTCTCAAGTGTAAATCCTGTTTCTATCATATTCGTGATCTCCGTCGAATTCGGCATCAGATATCTATATCTACTGCTAAAACGATATCAACAGCATTAATTAGTAGCTATTGTATTTCACCACTAAATAACATTGCTAAAACAGACTTGGCTAAAAAAAATTGTCTGGCATGTGTGGTTCTCAGGGCGCCTTGGTTTTCACAGTCACTACCACTACTTCAACAGTTACACTGGTTTCCAGTTTCTTATCGAATTAATTTTAAGCTGTCCACTCTTACATATCGTGCTCTATCTACACAACAACCACCCTACTTGGCTAGTCTCCTGCATCTTTCAAATATCGCTAGGCAGCTAAGATCATTAATTTCACAATAACTTATTGTACCTAAAACAAAACTTAACTTGGGCAAACGTGCTTTCTCTGTCGCTGCGCCTAGGGTCTGGAATGAACTCCCTATCACTTTGAAAACATCTGAAACTTGCTATTTTCCGAAAAAAAACTCAAGACTCATCTATTCCAAATTGCATTTCCACCATAAATGTTCGGTTGTCCCTCGTTCTGATACTGACTTTTGCACGTCCCTGTTCACAATTATGCTTAATGATTCTGTTTTGTTGCGTCTCTGAGCTCAGGTTCCTGAGGATATAAGCGCCATAGAAGTTAATTATTATTATTATTACCTGGTAAAGGTGATTGATCTTTTACATACTGCACCATTTAGTCATCAAAGACATTCATTAACTGTACACAAAGCCAGAGAAGTAATTTTTGTACAGTGAAACATATAAATTAATCATTAACATCAGACTCCCAAATGAGAACCCAGGTTTGAATCTTATTGCTGCTGTTTTATTAAAGCTTTGGTAATTTAATTTATTCCACATTGCCTCAGTTCACTCAGCTGTATAAATGAGTACCTGGCTACACACAGGGGGATATGTGAGGGAATAGTCTTCATGAAGTAATTGCAGCATGGCTGAATGCTTCCCAGAGAAGTCGAGATGGCGATGGAAAGAACAGGTCTGCCAGTGTAAAATGCTTTTAGCAGTTCCAAGGATAGGATATTGCACTATAAAAGAACACACCTTTACTTTTCTACCTTTATGTAACCAATGTTGTGATTTCCAATTAATCCATGTTAAGTACCCGTTTCTGTCGCGAGACTCCCGCTTTTGGAAGCCATCTCCCATTCGCACAAGGGGGCAGCCGTGTCCTAGTGGTTAAAGTGTTGGACTCTAAATTCGAGGGTTGTGAGTTCAAGACCCACACTGGGCACGGATTTTCGAAGCTAAGGTAATTTTGTTTACCCTACTTTGCCTCAGTCTACTCAGCTGCAAATTAGTACAAACACTGTTTGGAAGGTACCTGCGATGGACTAGTGTCCCGTCCGGGAGAGTCAGTATAACTGCACTCTAAGTTGCTTCACACTACAGAAACCAGGTTTAAGCACTGGCCATATAAGCCTTCATGGCTTCCTAAGGCGTAATGCCTGGGGGATGACTTTACCTACCTACCTCCCATTCGCATGAGATGAAGTCTCCTGCATTTCAGACGTATGTCCCCCTGTTTCTCATAATCATTTCAGTCGTATGTCCCCCTGTTTCTCATAATCATTTCAGACGTATGTCCCCCTGTTTCTCATAATCATTTCAGACGTATGTCCCCCTGTTTCTCATAATCATGTCCAGTTTCTGACTACTCCCATTTAAAAAAAAATATTTTCTGACTTTTTTGTTCCTTTGAACTTGGCAGGCTGAATCTTAACATTCATTTTGTTTGGTCAATAATTTTTGTTGTTGTGATTTTGTAACGCCTTGCCATAGCAGAAACTTCACACGTCTGAATTAATCATGCATATGTTGGAATATTAATCATCCATGTTTTTTTGTGTTCAGACTCGAGGGTAGCAGCCGGGTGCAGCAGATGGCACGGCCTGTCACCCCCGTTGAGGTGCACCACAAACACAACAGCAAGAAGAAAACCAAGAAACAGGCGCCCCCGCCCCAAGAACCAAACCCCTCTCAATCATCGCCTCCGCCCAAAAACAAGCTGCTTCAGAACTGTCACATGGCAGATGCGGAAAAAGGTAGCAATTACTTGATTTACATAGGTAGAAGTTTGTTGTGTGGCAGAGTATGGTTTAATAATAAAATACCTTCGACAAATGTTAACACCAGTGTCCCAATTTTTCAGTTATATTAATCGTAATTGGCCACTGTCAACCTCTAGAACTGTTAGAATAATTCACAAGAGGACACTTTGATGTTAGAATCATTCACCAGATGACACTTATATTGTGTACTTATTCTGTGCTATTTTTGTATATCACAGAAACACGATGTACACGTTTATAACATAATTCGTTTAGTAGTGATTGAACAGAACTCATTTGTAGTGCATGGTGAAAGAATGGATGAATAATTTGTTGCATGTCTGGTCAAGTGATGGATTCTCTCCACCTCTGACCTGGCCTGCATGCAGAGAGACCTGTTTTTCCTAGAGGGGACTCTGCCCATCTGTATTAAAAAACAATGGCCTTTTCTTTCCAATGAGAGACTGGAGAAGACAGAATAGACCCCTTTTTGTAAGACACATTCATTAGACGCCACTTCGTTGACAGAGACAGTCACTAGATGTCACTTCATTGACATAGACATTCACTAGATGTCACTTTGCTGACAGACACATCCACTAGGTGTCACTTTGTTGACAGACACATTCACTAGGTGTCGCTTTGTTGACAGACACATTCACTAGACATTACTTTGTTGACAGACACCATCACTAGGTGTCACTTTGTTGACAGAGACATTCACTAGACGTCACTTTATTGAAAAACCTATTCACTAGATGTCACTTTGTTGACAGACCCATTCACAAGACGTCACCTTGTTGATAAACACATTCACTAGACATCACTTTGTTGACAGAGGCATTCACTAGATAGACGTCACTTTGTTGACAGAGGCATTCACTAGACATCACTTTGTTAACAGAGGCATTCCCTAGACATCACTTTGTTGACAGACACATTCACTAGATGTCACTTTGTTGACAGATGCATTCACTAGACGTTATTTTGTTGAAAGAGACATTCATTGGACTTAACTTTGTTGACAGACATTCACTACATGTCACTTTTTTGACAGACACATTCACTAGATGTCACTTTGTTGACAGATTCATTCACTAGATGTTACTTTGTTGACATATTCACTCACTAGATGCCACTTTGTTGAAAGAGACATTCACTAGATCTCACTTTGTTGACAGATTCATGCACTATATATCACTTCATTGACAGATTCATGCACTATATGTCACTTCTTGATAGATACATTCATTGGACTTTAGTTTGTTGACAGATACATTCACTTGATGTAATTTTTTTGACTGAGACATTCACTTGGTGTCACTTTTTTGACTGAGACATTCACTTGATGTCACTTTGTTGACATATACTTTCACTAGATGTCACTTTGTTGACAGATGCATTCAGTAGACATCACTTTGTTGACAGACACATTCACTAGATGTCACTTTGTTGACAGATACATTCACTAGAGGTCACTTTGTTGACAGATGCATTCAGTAGACATACACATTCACTAGATGTCACTTTGTTGACAGATGCATTCAGTAGACATCACTTTGTTGACAGACACATTCACTAGATGTCACTTTGTTGACAGATACATTCACTAGAGGTCACTTTGTTGACAGATGCATTCAGTAGACATACACATTCACTAGATATCACTTTGTTGATGGATGCATTCTGTAGACATCATTTTGTTGACAGAGCCTTACAGTCCAGGAGACATGTTGATGAGTGCGTCATCGGGAGACAGCGGCAACAGCTCATCCAGTGACTCAGACATGGACCTTGATGACAATTCAGGTAGGAACGCATCGGTCACCAGACCTGCAACACCAGACAGATTATTGAGAGGCGCGATATGGTGTAGTGGTTAGCACAGCTGCCTTACATGCTATAGAGTTGTGGGTTCAAGACAAGGCATGGTAAAGCCTGGCTCTCAAAATTGGGGACAGTGTATCCAATGCATGTTGATTCTCATGACTCAGGTGATCACGTTTCTTTCGGTCTCGTTTTATTAATTGACGACGTAAAAGAACCATTGAGGATAACATGCACCCTGGCAGTGACCACCCTGGCAGTGACCACCCTGGCAGTGACCACCCTGGCAGTGACCACCCTGGCAGTCACCACCTTAGCAGTGACCACCCTGGCAGTCACCACCCTGGCAGTCACCACCCTGACAGTGACCACCTTGGCAGTGACCACCCTGACAGTGACCACCCTGGCAGTGACCACCCTGGCAGTGACCACCCTGGCAGTGACCACCCTGGCAGTGACCACCCTGACAGTGACCACCCTGGCAGTGACCACTCTGGCAGTGACCACCCTGGCAGTGACCACCCTGGCAGTGACCACCCTGGCAGTGACCACCTTAGCAGTGACCACCCTGGCAGTGACCACCTTGGCAGTGACCACCCTGACAGTGACCACCCTGGCAGTGACCACCCTGGCAGTGACCACCCTCAGTGCCAGTGTAGAATGATCCGCTTGCCTAGGTCAGTCGATACACAAAAATAGTGCACTGCTAAAATAAGTTTCTTGTTTTAAGAAAAAACTTCAAACAAGAAAATGTTCTAGGGAGCCACGTAAGAAAATAATTCTCGTGATTTAAGTAATTTTATGAGGAAAATGTTCTTGGCTTAAGATAATATTTTATAAATTCAAGAAAAGTCTATAGAAAGATGTTCTTGTTTAATCAAGAATCTGAGCAACTTTGCCAAAAAATAAGCTAAAGGGTAAACGCACCCGTTGTTTGGATATATTTTTAGGTGTCTACCAAGCTTAAAGTTTGCTGAATGTCTAGACATATTCTCGTACAGATGTGCATCACAAAATTAAAGGACGGTAATGAGAAGGATAATGTATGTGTACGAAAAAAAGTGCTACTGTATACTGTCAGGGATACTTGCAATGGCTTCTTAGTTCAATAGGAATGTAGTTACTATATCTTAGAATAATTCAGCCTTAAACTCAATATTTTACAAATTTCAACGTTCAAAATGAGAATGTGGAACAAGTCTTATGATCACCGTATTTGCACTGTGTGCAATCCTTTATCAGGTAAAATGTATTAACATTTTAGGATGTTGTGTCTCATTCAATTTATTCTGCAGCTGAAATATCACTGATATGCCTAATTACTTTTTTCCAAATCAGCCGGACATGGCCATATTACTAAGAGTACCTTAATGACACAAAAACTGGAAAAGGTTGCATGCCCGAACTTCAAGCATTGTAAAATTTAAGCATAAACTCAAAGATTTACTTAATACTTAAAATATATATGTGACACTGTTGTGCAATGGTCTAGTATACATATATATATATATATATATATATATATATATATATATATATATATATATATATATATATATATATATATCTATATATATATATATATATATATATATATTACCATTGAAACTACAATAGCCAGTTAATGTGTTTAATTTATATACATTATTGAATATATATTATACAATACATACATATAGAATTACATAATTACTTTTATAACCAAAACATTGCTACACTGTGAATACAGTACACACAAATACCACATTCCGACTTGTCTTTCACTGAGTATACTTAATTAATTTATTTTATATATTTTATACCCAAGTTATTTTTTTATTTTTATTTATTTTTTTAATCCTAAATCATATCTTTCCTAGACAGTGATAATTATGTCTTTCGCTTTATATAGGACTTATATAACAGGAATCACGAAGTGAGATCATTAAGTGCCAACAGAGTCAAGGTCAAGATTTTATTAAGAATGCATTTACTGTGCATGATGTTAGTTAGTTTGTTTCATACCATTTGCTGCATGTGAGTATTGTCATGTATATGTTATAGTACAACCCAACATCATTATACGTTCCAATGTTTCTATTGTATTACTGCAATGATTACACATGTCAATAAATTTTATCTTATCTTATCTTATCTTAATATAACTTTAGTAAAGATGAAATAACAATGAAGATGATTCACATTATCACTCGAACACGATTCACGTATCGCTCAATAATGATTCACCCATCGCTCGAACACAGTTCACACACTACTTGTGCCCCAGCACTTCTCGACAGTCCATGCCTTCCTGCCGTTTATGTGTCCCTGCTTTCCTGCTGCTCAAGTCCACCATGCCCTCACATGACGTCACAGTTCACCCTCCTCTGCACACGTCTCCCGACTATTCAGTTTGAGCTGATTCTGCATGATGTAATTGTGAGGCCTAGTTGCATCAATATTGTGAGGCACAGTTGCATCAATATTGTGAGGCACAGTTGCATCAATATTGTGAGGCACAGTTGCATCAATATTGTGAGGCACAGTTGCATCAATATTGTGAGGCACAGTTGCATCAATATTGTGAGGCACAGTTGCGTCAATATTGTGAGACACAGTTGCATCAACATTGTGAGACACAGTTGCATCAACATTGTGAGGCACAGTTGCATCAACATTGTGAGGCACAGTTGCATCAATATTGTGAAGCACAGTTGCATCAACATTGTGAGACACAGTTGCATCAACATTGTGAGGCACAGTTGCATCAACATTGTGAGACACAGTTGCATCAACATTGTGAGGCACAGTTGCATCAACATTGTGAGGCACAGTTGCATCAACATTGTGAGACACAGTTGCATCAACATTGTGAGGCACAGTTGCATCAACATTGTGAGGCACAGTTGCATCAACATTGTGAGGCACAGTTGCATCAACATTGTGAGGCACAGTTGCATCAACATTGTGAGGCACAGTTGCATCAACATTCCTATTAGTCCGGTTTCTTTCACATAATTTATTGACCAGCAACGTAAAAAAAAAAGAATTCTCATGCCAGTCCTTCTGACAATGTTCAAACTGTACAAATGCAATTTCAGTAGTCGCCTTCTCGCGACATGCCACTGGCTGACCCCGGTTAGATCAGTCACCAGCGTATATATAGTCCACCAGTCAGTGATACGCTTCAGTGAACATTACCCGTCTGTTCCTTTGTGCCACTGCTTGGTAGCATGGGTAACTAGGCTTGCCCCCTTTGACACCCCCCTTGGCCTCCCCATTTGCGAGATCCTAGATACGCCACTGATCCAGATAACTGGAAGAAAACAGCAACACCACAAACCCAGCCTCTTCGTACCCTACACAACCCCAGATGGGGGTCTATACCTGTCTCCACTCCATTTTCGCACACATACTCATCACCCCACCCTACACCGATTCAAGCCGAAACTAACGCCTACCCACCCACACTTCACCCCGTCCACCTCACTCACTAACCCACTCCATGCACCACAAACCCACCCACCCACACTTCACCCCGTCCACCTCACTCACTAACCCACTCCATGCACCACAAACCCACCCACCCACACTTCACCCCGTCCACCTCATTCACTAGCCCACTCCATGCACCACAAACCCCACAACCCATACTTCACCCCATCCACTTCACTCACTCACCCACTCCATGCACCACAAACCCAACCACCCACACTTCACCCCGTCCACCTCACTCAATAACCCACTCCATGCACCACAAACCCAACCACCCACACTTCACCCCGTCCACCTCACTCAATAACCCACTCCATGCACCACAAACCCACCCACCCACACTTCACCCCGTCCACCTCACTCACTAACCCACTCCATGCACCACAAACCCAACCATCCACACTTCACCCCGTCCACCTCACTCACTAACCCACTCCATGCACCACAAACCCAACCACCCACACTTCACCCCGTCCACCTCACTCAATAACCCACTCCATGCACCACAAACCCAACCACCCATACTTCACCCCATCCACCTCATTCACTAACCCACTCCATGCACCACAAACCCAACCACCCATACATCACCCCATCCACCTCACTCACTAACCCACTCCATGCACCACAAACCCCACAACCCATACTTCACCCCATCCACTTCACTCAATAACCCACTCCATGCACCACAAACCCAACCACCCATACTTCACCCCATCCACCTCACTCACTAACCCACTCCATGCACCACAAACCCAACCACCCATACATCACCCCATCCACCTCATTCACTAACCCACTCCATGCACCACAAACCCCACAACCCATACTTCACCCCATCCACTTCACTCACTAACCCACTCCATGCACCACAAACCCAACCACCCATACATCACCCCATCCACCTCATTCACTAACCCACTCCATGCACCACAAACCCCACAACCCATACTTCACCCCATCCACCTCACTCACTAACCCACTCCATGCACCATAAACCCATCCACCCACACTTCACCCCATCCACTTCACTCACTAACCCACTCCATGCACCACAAACCCAACCACCCATACTTCACCCCATCCACCTCACTCACTAACCCACTCCATGCACCACAAACCCAACCATCCACACTTCACCCCGTCTACCTCACTCAATAACCCACTCCATGCACCACAAACCCAACCACCCATACTTCACCCCGTCCACCTCACTCACTAACCCACTCCATGCACCACAAACCCAACCACCCATACATCACCCCATCCACCTCACTCACTAACCCACTCCATGCACCACAAACCCCACAACCCATACTTCACCCCATCCACGTCACTCACTAACCCACTCCATGCACCACAAACCCAACCATCCACACTTCACCCGTCCACTTCACTCACTAACCCACTCCATGCACCACAAACCCAACCACCCATACTTCACCCGTCCACCTCACTCACTAACCCACTCCAACAGACCCGTCACTGGAAGTATTTCCTAGAGAATCTGTTAAATTAATCAAGTCTTGTTAGTCTGTGCTGTATAAGAAATAGATTGAATGCTTCAAAATGATCTAAGTTGAATAATGCACTTTTCAGAACAGTGCCTTATTCTCTGTCACACTAGCCCCCAACTGTATATGTAGTGGTTATGGTTTTGTGACATGTTTTTATGTGAAATTGGCTTTTCTGTGAAATTTGAAATGTTTATGAAAAGTTTAATTATTTGGCTAACATACTGGTTGTGTGATTTTAGCTTCCGAGAAGGCTCCTCCAACACGACAACCTGCCACGAATGGAGTCCACAGTATGCTCAGTAAGTGGACATCTTTACACAGTTATGTAACTTGTGTTAGAACTATGGTAACTTACTAGATAATATTTGCGAACGTAAGCACATTAGCCCTATATTATTTGACATCACACAACCATGGTTTCATTCTTTGCCAACGTGTGTGCATTAGCCCTATATTATTTGATGTCTCACAACCATGGTTTCATTCTTTGCCAACGTGTGTGCATTAGCCCTATATTATTTGATGTCTCACAACCATGGTTTCATTCTTTGCCAACGTGTGTGCATTAGCCCTATATTATTTGACGTCCCTCAACCATGGTTTCATTCTTTGCCAACGTGTGTGCATTAGCCCTATATTATTTGACGTCCCACAACCATGGTTTCATTCTTTGCCAACGTGTGTGCATTAGCCCTATATTATTTGATGTCTCACAACCATGGTTTCATTCTTTGCCAACGTGTGTGCATTAGCCCTATATTATTTGACGTCCCACAACCATGGTTTCATTCTTTGCCAACGTGTGTGCATTAGCCCTATATTATTTGATGTCCCTCAACCATGGTTTCATTCTTTGCCAAAAGGTGTTATAATGTTTGTTGTCACAATCATATCGCAATGACATCACAATCGTATCGCAAGGACATCACAAACATATCACATTAACATCACAAATGTATCGCAATGATGTCACAAACATATGGCAATGACATCACAAACACGTTCCACAACCTTATTTTTATTCTTAGCGAATATTGTCTACTAAACAATTGGATAAAAAATTGTAAATATTATACCGTTGTTTGAACAGACTTCAATTGGAGCAATTTAATATTAATTTATATACCTCATTTCTTATTATGACATTTCAAAACACTGATGTTTGACACTATATAAAACATTGATGTGTGACACTACACAAAACATTGATGCTTGATACTACACAAAACATTGATGTGTGACACTACACAAAACATTGATGCTTGACACTACACAAAACATTGATGTGTGACACTACACAAAACATTGATGCTTGATACTACACAAAACATTGATGTGTGACACTACACAAAACATTGATGTGTGACACTACACAAAACATTGATGCTTGATACTACACAAAACACTGATGCTTGACGCTGCACAAAACATTGATGCTTGACACTACACAAAACACTGATGCTTGACACTACACAAAACACTGATGCTTGACACTACACAAACCCAGTGGCATTTAGCCTCAGACCCGCTATTCCATTCACGAGACTGAATCACATCGACCTGTGTGGTATTTTAGCAACTTTATGTTTGCCTGGTGGCTTCAGGACCCCAATGAACTGTGACTGGAATCTAAACTTTGTATTTGTCTGGTGGCTTCAGGACCCCAGTGAACTGTGACTGGAATCTAAACTTTGTATTTGCCTGGTGGCTTCAGAACCCCAGTGAACTGTGACTGGAATCAAAACTTTGTATTTGTCTGGTTGCTTCAGGACCCCAGTGAACTGTGACTGGAGTCTAAACTTTGTATTTGTCTGGTGGCTTCAGGACCCCAACGAACTGTGACTGGAGTCTAAACTTTGTATTTGCCTGGTGGCTTCAGGACCCCAACGAATTGTGACTGGAATCTAAACTTTGTATTTGCCTGGTGGCCTCAGGACCCAACCAACTGTGACTGGAATCTAAACTTTGTATTTGCCTGGTGGCTTCAGGACCCCAACGAACTGTGACTGGAGTATAAACTTTGTATTTGCCTGGTGGCTTCAGGACCCCAATGAACTGTGACAGGAATCTAAACTTTGTATTTGCCTGGTGGCCTCGGGACCCAACAAACTGTGACTGGAGTCTAAACTTTGTATTTGCCTGGTGGCTTCAGGACCCCAACGAACTGGGACAGGAATCTAAATTTTGTATTTGCCTGGTGGCCTCAGGACCCAACAAACTGTGACTGCAATCTAAACTTTGTATTTGCCTGGTGGCTTCAGGACCCCAATGAACTGTGACAGGAATCTAAACTTTGTATTTGCCTGGTGGCCTCGGGACCCAACAAACTGTGACTGGAGTCTAAACTTTGTATTTGCCTGGTGGCTTCAGGACTCCAATGAACTGGGACAGGAATCTAAATTTTGTATTTGCCTGGTGGCCTCAGGACCCAACAAACTGTGACTGCAATCTAAACTTTGTATTTGCCTGGTGGCTTCAGGACCCCAACGAACTGTGACTGGAATGTTAACTATGTTTTTGGAAAGATGATACATGTATCAATGTATAACGCTAAGTGAAACAATTCGTGTAGAGTGGTACATCAGTGTTTTTGAGATGGCCTATTAAATATGTAAATTTTATACTTGTTGAATACATCCCTGTATGGTAGCAGTTTTATAATAGGCTCGGTGAGGTGTAATCATTTCTTACTGGTTGTTTGTTCCCTGTGTTGTAATAATTCATTGTTGATTTGTGATATACCGGTAGATCCATTAGATAGAGGAAACATTTGCTTTTATATTTATCATGGCCCTAAATAATGATGGAAACTGAACTGGAGACCCGTTACTTTCCTCCAGTGCATTTAGTGTTTGTGTGACAAATATTTCTGGGACTTCCACCAGGGTTTCATACTCTGGCTACAAATCCTTGGCACTGTCCCTTGTAAAACTAAACCCCACCTTCCCCTCAACACACACACAGCAAATTGTCTTATCAGCTCACACAAGCATTGACACAATAGTATGCCTTAGCAGCTAGTGGAGTTGGTTACCTGAGTTAGGCCTGTTGTGGCTGCTTCCCGTTGTGGCTACCCAGGGTACTTCCCGTTACGGCTACTTCCCCTTATGGCTACTTTTTTCCTGTTATGGCTACTTTTTGTGGGGGCAACTAATTAGACATTGAAACTAGTCCCGTTATAGCTACTTCCTTGATTCTATTCTGAAGCCAAGGGAGAAGCAATTATTTCAGATGGTATACAACATAAAAATACATGATGTGTATGCATTACAATTTTATTAAGACATGAATACATTAATTGTACAGAGTACTCAGTATAAGATACTCCATACATTATGCCCAACATTATGCATTGAACGAAGTCATGAAAGTCATGTATCACAAGTGAATGTCATTCTGACATCAGCAAGTAACTGTCATCAATCGCAAGTGAATGTCACACTAATTTAAGTAAGTGTCCATCTCCAAGCAGAAAATTAGTACAGATAAGTACAGATCTTTCCCCCATCACATACTCCTGTTTGAACTGAGCCAGACGCTGGTTCACAATTCGATACTTCCTCTTCTTCTGTGGAGGTGGTACAGCTGCATCATGTTGTGCTTCAGCTCTGCCTGCTCCTTCCTCGTCACCTCCACAAACTAGAAGATGTTAGGGTGATGGTCTCTCACAAGTTCTGTGAACTTCAAGGAGGGTGGTCATGCTCGCCACTCTACTTCATAAAGACACCAGACTCACTGGTTGTCAGTGTTGACTTGCATTTAATGTCATATCTGGTACACATCCAGTACTTGTCAGTTGACCCAGTACGCCTTCACCGGAACCTGTAGCCTCTGTACACGGCAGAAGGCTTCCCATATTTGCTTGTCGCAAATTCGAACACATCCATCTTCAATAATATTACGTAGATACAGATACAGTGTTCTCAGTGATACTAAACATAGTGATTCATGGTGAAAATGTCTCAGCTTATAAGTAGTATAACCACTACTCCAAAGAAGTGATGTACAACACTGACAGTTACATGGATCTAGGTAAAACCATTCATGGTTTTAACCACATACAAATAAATGAATGCTCCCCCTCCTTAGTTGACTAATTAATGGCTAATTCCAAAAGTAGCAGTAACTGGCCTAGACTCCGGTTTGCCGGGGCATGGAAATCATGATCAAAAGACAGACAGGCCAGTGCAACAGAGTCCTGCTATTGCTAACTGCAATTAAGTCCCCTTATATGGGCCAGTGTAAATTAGACAGTGTAAATAACATTAAGATTTGATGAACATAGGACAGAAAGTAACAGGATAAAAAGTAACAGTTTATTTAGGTTATGATTACAATGTATACATTATAAGGGCACTTTCATGTGACAATGTTGTGTGTTATGAAAAGTCATCATAAGTTATATATAAAATGTAACTTGCCATTTGTTGATAACAATGCCCAATGTATTTGGAACAGTATTTGAAAATTTGTAATACTTTAGAGAAGTATTTAAATACAAATACTTTTATTTCATTAATGTTAAATACAAATACTTTAATAAAAGTATTTTAATACTTTCAAGTACTAATGTATTTGACCCCATATCTGCACATTGTCTTATAACTGCATTGATACATGTGTCTTCATCTACAGGTGAAGACCTGCAACTCAGTGAATCGGGAAGTGACAGTGACTGAGTGATCCGGTTGTCATGACGATGCGACTGAGTGATCCGGTCGTCATGACGATGCAACGTGCTGTGATTCCTGGTTGCCATGCTGAGAACATGACTTTTGTCACTATGTGACAGAAACATTGTCCCGTCTACATTTGTCATGTGTAATATTATTGTAAATACTACTAGTGGACACATCTAGTGAACAAACACTATTAGTGGACACATCTAGTGAATAAATACTATTAGTGGACACATCTAGTGAACAAATACTATTAGTGGACACATCTGGTGAACAAATACTATTAGTGGACACATCTGGTGAACAAATACTATTAGTGGACACATCTAGTGAATAAATACTACTAGTGGACACATCTAGTGAACAAATACTATTAGTGGACACATCTAGTGAACAAATACTATTAGTGGACACATCTAGTGAATAAATCATGTACAGCTGTTGTTGTTTTTAAATGCTTTGATGATTTAAATTTACAATATCTTTTATAACTTGTTACTGTGGCACCTATGTCTTAAGTCAACATCTACACTGAAACACTTCCTTGTTTGTAACGAACACCTGTCTATAAGATACATCTCCCACTTCCTCATGTGTCTGCTATAGACAAGTTTGACCGCATTTACAGGGACTGTATAAAGATTTTCACTGATGCAAGGTTTTGAATAAATAAAATGCCCCAATTTTCTGAATTTTTTTAACAAAATACAGTTAACTTAACAGTGTTGTACGTCATGGTTTAATAGTTATTCCTGTATTATATTTACCATCAGTGGACACATCTAGGTAAAGCGGGAATTTTACAGATCAGTAAATCATCCAGTGAAAATAATATATTTCACTTTCAAAGATGGAGATTTATTGATTGATTGATCAATTTGACGGATCAGTAAATCAACCCGTGAAAACAATATATTTCACTTTCAAAGATGGAGATTTATTGATTGATTGATCAATTTGACAGATCAATAAATTGTCCCGTGAAAACATTATATTTCACCTTCAAAGGTGAAGATTTATTGATTGATTGATCAATTTGATGGATCAATAAATCAGCCGATAAAACATTGCATTTCATCTTCAAAGGTGAATATTTATTGATTGATGGATCAATAAATCATCCGGTGAAAATATCATATTTCACCTTCAAAGGTGATTCTTTATTGATTGATTGATCAATTTGACAGATCATTAAATCATCCCATGAAGACATTATATTTTACCTCCAAAGGTGACGATTTATTGATTGATTGATTAATTTGACAAATCATTAAATCATCCCGTGAAGACATTATATTTCGCCTTCAAATGTGAAGACTTATTGATTGATTGATCAATTTGACGGATCAATAAATCGTCCGGTGAAAACATTATATATCTCACCTTCAAAGGTAAAAAATTATTGGTCTGAGTTTAATTGCAGTCGAGCGGTGTCTGTAAATGTTGTAAAACTAGTTTATTTTAATTCATTGCCAAATTGTGTATTTTTTTAAATGTTAAGACGTAAAAAATTAAGACAGTGACACGTTTTTGTGGGTATTATTTTTAAACAACCAGGATGTTATAAATACTAATTAATTCAGTGTTGCCATGTCCATAAAACAGTCTAGTTAACCAGTGTAAATTGTCATACGTACATCCCCTACCTGACTCAACTTTACAACTCGCTTATGACAACACTCGTCCAAATGAAATGTGTTAAAAATACATTTTCCGTTGTATACTTCCCCTTTGCCTCGTTACCCCATGCCTTCCCGAGTTACTCCATGCCTCCCCGAGTTACTCCATGCCTTCCCGAGTTACTCCATGTCTTCCCGAGTTACTCCATGCCTCCCCGAGTTACTCCATGCCATCCCGAGTTACTCCATGCGTTCCCGAGTTACTCCATGCCTCCCCGAGTTACTCCATGCCATCCCGAGTTACTCCATGCGTTCCAGAGTTACTCCATGCCTTCCAGAGTTACGCCATGCCTTCCAGAGTTACTCCATGCCTTCCAGAGTTACTCCATGGCTTCCAGAATTACGCCATGCCTTCCAGAGTTACTCCATGCCTTCCAGAGTTACTCCATTCCTTCCAGAGTTACTCCATGCCTTCCAGAGTTCGTAGACCTTGCCAGCAAAGACATTCTAACAATGTTCATGGACTTTCTAAGTCCAAAAAATGTTGTGTACATTAATGATATATACCTCTGTTGAAGAGTCAAAACAATGGAAGTCCATTTTGATTTGCACCATGTTGGACTTGTGTCTGTAACACTTACTTCTAACATAAGAAAGTGGGCTGTCATTCTTCTAATTCTTTAACAACATATCTGTCGAGGAATCAAAACAATCACAGGCTATTTTCGTGTGTTAGAAGTTTAACAAGATTTAACAAGATTGCCATCTGAAGCAAAAGACCCATTTGGCAAGTGGGCAAGGAAGCCATTGGCTTATCGAGAGTCCAACATTTTTCATTTATGTGTAACCCGCCCTCCTGAGATATGTGTTAACCTTGTTTTAAACATATTCATAGATATTGCGTCAATTAAACCTTGTTTTTAAACATATTTGGTTTGTATTCACATATAAAAAACCTTGTTGGGGGACATCCACATAATACGTCACGCTTTTTGGGACGTTTTTGAGACCCCCCATCCCCTTGTAATGGTGGCTCAAAATTGTCATTCTGAGAGAAAAAAGAATAAGTTACAAATTACCTGCACTTTATAATTTTATTGCAGGCTATCATGATAGACACGTTATCGCAGCCTTATTAATCATGAATCATTAGCAAATATACACACATATATTTATACACGCACGCCCGCACACACACGATCATGTACCAAGATACTGCAACTTTTGCCACAACATATGCTAGCCACCACATACTTGTTTTGAATATGTAGAGTACTGTACAATGGCTGTTATATAACATTATATATATAATTTATAAACCCATATAGGGTATTTTAAACTTCCACCCCGTTTACCCGGCGGGAACGAATCATAACAATAACTTGCATAACAATATCGCGAACGGAATCCCAATTTGCGCTTACATGACATCTCACTAACGCTAACGCTAACGCTAATAATGATCGAAATTACGATCTTAAAACCACTCGACAGCGATGTTATTCCCAATACTCCAATCATTGTTAACGAAACAATATACTCACAAATTTAAATCGAAATGTTTGAGAATGTAAGAGCGGATAAAAAAAATTAATACTATAATAATACATAATAATACATAATAATGATAATATCATAAAAACGCTATACCACACTGACAGGTTTCTTAACAAAATCAATGTTCTGCAATATGACGCTGGACGCAGGAGTGCACGATTGAAACGTTTTGAAATGAAGCGTGACCGGAAAATGTACTTGTCGGCTGTTTTCTTTAATTTCTCGGAGCTACATTGTTGACAATGGGGGCGTGGTGACGTCACGGTTAGAACGTCAGGCTCTCAATCAAACTCGGGCTAGAAACCTCTTGCTGCCGTTTCAAAGCTTTGTCAGTTTCGTTCACCCCACATTGCTTCAGTTCACGCGGCTGTATAAATGAGTGCCTAGCTACAGACAGTGGTGGATATGTGAACGAACAGTCTACGCGCAGTAACTGCAGCGTGGCTGAATGCTTCCCAGAGAAGTAGAGATGGCGTTGGAATGAACAGGTCTGCCAGGGGATGAAGTGTAGAGCGTTTTTGAACAGATCCAAGGACTGGAATCCGCGCAACAAAGAAAGTACCTTTACAACAGGTGGATTTCCGATTCAGTAGGCATATATCAAGTCTACACAGTGTTCTAAACCACGCCTTCGCGCGTTCGTGACTGGCTGAAAATGACGGCGTGATGCGTGCGCTGTGGCCTCTGTTTCCCTGTAGTTAAGAGCGTTAGTGTTACACTGTTTGATAGTAAATACGCTGAACATTAAATCTGGGAACGGAACGCACGGTTTTGAAAGTAAGTGGTTTGCTCTAGTCTTTGAACATACAATGCACAATATAAGAACAACTACTTATTAGTACAACCATTTAGCCACATTTAGCCTAGTGCATTAGTAGCCTACACAGTATGTCAGTCAGTCAGTGACATAGGGCCTACCTGCGTCGGCCCCTACACTGAATGTGACCGCGATTTGATGTTATCTGTGCGTACGTGCGTGCGTGTCATCATAGTATGGCAAACGTATTTGCACTATTTGTTTCTACAAATATGTGCAATCATTTTGGAAAATCCAGTAGATGCGTGTATTCGCAGTGTAAGCGCAGATCCAGAGCTGATTAAACACCGCCAGTTTCGCAAACTTGAAGGAATTGCTCCAATGTGAAGAAGATGATCAGAAGTGGCTGCTGGAGCTGCTCACCGGAAACAGTTGCGGCTGCATGGACGGATGGTAACATACTCATTTCACCTGCGTTTCAGACGTCATGTATCATGTGTTTGAAGTGAAATGTGATGACGTGATAACGACACACGTAAACATGTAACGAAACACGGGGCGCACGATCAACCAGCGGCTTGCGTTACATATTGAGCTCGACTACTTTTCAACGTCTGTCCAGGCTCTGGTTTAGTCACATTTAGTGATAACTGAAACGCTTATATCAGATAAACATTACCAATGTCTTTGAAGAATTTCAGGATTTGTTGGACATTTTGTTTGGCAACTCTACATTCTGAATTTTGCATTTTGGGTGATTTTAATCTTCGCTTGTATAAACCTGCAGCAGTACCCATTACCTCTGACTTAAACAACATGTGACTTTCTCTACATGCATTCACTCATGACCACTGGCTTAGTCTCGTGACAACTCGCTCAACATGTGACATGTCCGTTTACGATGCCTTCAATGCTGATATTCTTAAATCCGATCTTACCGTATTTTTCACAGCGAGCACAGGTAGTTAAAGTGAACATGACACCGTTCACGACGACCAGATCACTTCGTTCGACCGAACAAGGTCGACTGACGGTCCGTATATATCACTTGGAGCGCTATGGGCCGATTCTATGGAATGCCCTTGCTCACACAGTCAGGAATGCCCTCCCGCGCGCAGTCAGGAATGCCCTCCCGCACGCAGTCAGGAATGCCCTCCCGCATGCAGTCAGGAATGTCCTGCCTCATGCAGTCAGGAATGCTGACTCATGCAGTCAGGAATGCTGACTCATGCAGTCAGGAATGTCCTGCCTCATGCAGTCAGGAAGATTCAACAAGATTGCCATCCCAAACAACAAGTTCCAGATGGCAAGTGGACAAGGAAGCCATTGGCTTATCGAGAGTCCAACAATTTTCTCATCTATGTGTAGACCACCCTTATCAAATATATGCCAATTCTATTTTTAAACATATTCACACTACTAGCATTAACACAATCATTAGGCAGTTTGTTCCATTCATTTAACACCCTATGTGAGAAAGAATACTTTGTCATGTCCAACCAACACTGCTCCTTAACTAATGCTGCTTTGTGTCCTCTAGTTCTACTGCCTTCTTTAAGTTTGAAGAACATATTCCTATCAACATCCTCATAACCGTTCACTATTTGAAACACTTCTATTTGGTCTCCTCTTAGTCTCCTGGTCTCTAGTGTTGTCAAACCACAATGCAATAAGCGGCTTTCATAACTAAGGTTTCTCAATTCTGGAATCATTTTAGTTGCTCTTCATTGTATACTTTCTAGCTTGTTTATGTCCTTTTTACGACACGGCCTCCATGCTTGAATACAATATTCCAAATGTGGTCTAACTATTGCTTTGCACAGGGGTACAATTAGCTGCTTCTCCTTATACATGATAGTTCTCCTAATTAGCCCTAGGATTTGATTTCCTTTTGAAGCAGCAATCCCACATTGCTCTGAAACTTTCATGTCTGCACTAAATGTTACTCCTAAGTCCTTTTCTTGTGTGGTTCTACCTAGTACAGCATCCCCCATTTGATATTCTTCGTCCATGTTTCCGTGTACCATGAGTATACATTTACACTTCCAAAATTTAATAACATTTGCCATTTTTCTGACCATTTAACTAATTTATCTAGATCATCCTGTAAGCTTTGTTTATCTGTATCATTTGTAACCTTTCTGAATACTTTTGTGTCATCTGCACATTTGAATACTTTGCTAGATATGTCATCTTCTAAATCATTTATATATATATATATATATATTAAAAACAGAATAGGGCCTAATACTGATCCCTGCGGTACCCCACTCAAAACCGATTTCCAGTTTGAAATCTCACCATCTACTATTACTCTCTGTCTTCTGTGTGTAAGCCACTTTTCTATCCAGTTGACTACATCATTACCTATACCATGGGCTTTTAGTTTAAGTAACAATCTTTGGTGTGGCACTTTATCGAAAGCTTTCTGAAAATCTAAGTAGACAACATCCACTGGTGACCCGTCATCTACCCACTTTGTAATTTCTTCAAAAAAAACATAAGAAATCGGTTAGACATGACCTTGCTTTTAGGACCCCATGTTGAGATGTATTTATTAAATTGTGTTTTACAAGGAATTCCACCATGTGGTCTCTAATTAATGTTTCGAGTAATTTATATACAACTGATGTTAAACTCACTGGTCTGTAATTTTCTGGCTAGTTCCCCGATCCCTTCCACAAGGATTTGTTTGACGAGAACTGCAATGCGATCAAGCAGTTGTTGGATGAGAAACATCGCCTTCACAAAGCCTACTTGAACGATCTAAAGTCCAGCCACAAGAAAGACGCCTTCAACAATACACGTATGACTGTACAGCATACACTCCGCCAGATGCAGGATTCCTGGCTGAGCAACAAAGCTGGCGAGATTCAAGGCTAGGCTGACAGGCACGACATGGAAAAATTATATGACGCACTGAAGAAAGTCTATGGCCCTATGTCATCAGGACCATCCCCTATCCTCAGCGCAGATGGGAACACACTGATCACTGACAAGACGAAGACGGTTGAAAGATGGGCTGAACATTTCAGCAATGTATGAAATCGTCCTTCAGCCATCACCCGCCTGCCCCAAGTCCCAACAAATGAAGCACTGGATGACCCACCAACTCTACCAGAGACTCAGAAAGCCACTCATCTTCTCTCCGTTGGGTAAGCTCCTGGTTCAGATTCAATCCCGGCTGAGGTCTAAAGGGAGGTGGCACAGCTCTGACTGTAAAACTCCACCAGCTGTTTATACTCATATGACAACTATCCCACAGGATTTCAAAGATGTTTCAATCATACATCTGTACAAACGCAAAAGGAACCGTCAGTCCTGCGAAAACCACTCGCCAAGATCCTGCTCAACCGTCTCACACTACACCTCGATCAGGGACTCCTACCAGAGAGCCAGTGTGGATTCCGGAAAGAGCGCGGAACCATAGACATGGTGTTCGCTGCAAGGCAGCTTCAAGAGAAATGTCAGGAACAAAATGTCGAATTGTTCTCCACCTACATCGATCTGACTAAGGCCTTCGACACTGTCAGTCGTGAGGGCTTGTGGAGGATCATGTCCAAGTACGGCTGCCCACGGAAGTTCATCGCCATGGTGAAACAATTCCATGATGACATGCAAGCAAGGGTTCTGGACAACGAGGAGACATCTGAACCTTTCTCTGTCACGAACGGACGGACGGAAAGCTGTTCAACCTCAGGACGTTTCAGGCAAAACCCTAGTTCATGACAGTCATCATCAGATACTTTCTGTGTGCTGACGACTGCGCCCTAAATGCAGGGTCAGAAGCTGACATGCAACGCAGCGTCGACAAGTTCTCTGATGCATGCAACGACTTCGGCCTTACCATCAGTATCAAAAAGACTGAAGTAATGCATCAGCCAGCTCCGGGGAAACCGTACATTGAACCCAGCGTCACAGCCAACAGCCAAAGACTGAACATGGTGAACAGATTCACATACTTAGGCAGTCGCTGTCCTAAGACGTTGTCATCGACGACGAAGTCAACACCAGGATCGGGAAAGCCAGCGCAGCCTTCGGCAGACTGCACGCCAAAGTCTGGAACAGAAGAGGCATTAGTCTACAGATCAAGATGAAGATGTACACATAGACAGTGTATCAACGTCACGCCAGGAAGCTGAATCACTTCCACACAACCAGCCTCAGAAGATTCCTCAACATCAAGTGGCAGGACAAGAACCCGGACACAGAGGTCCTTTGCTCAAGCAGGCCTACCCAGCACCCACACCATCCTTATGCAGTCTCCGTTACGATGAGCAGGCCATGTATCTCGCAAGCCACCGGCTGCCGAAAAGTCTCTTCTACGATGAGCTACAAGAATTTAAGAGTTCACAAGGAGGGCAAAAGAAACGCTTCAAAGACAATCTGAAGATCTCCATGAAAGCGTTTGCCATCAACCCCAACACCTGGGACCGTGCTGAGTGGGGCTCCTCCCTGTGCACAGGACAATAAACAACCCCAACACCTGGGACCACGCTGCTCGGACCGTACTGAGTGGGGCTCCTCCCTGTACACAGGACAATAAACAACTCCAACACCTGGGACCACGCTGCTCAGGACCGTACTGAGTCACGCTCCTCCCTGTACTCAGGACAATAAATGTATGGAACAAACTGTCTACGGATTGTGTAACTGCTAGCAGCGTGAATATTTTTAAAAACAAGGTTGACACATATCTCAGGAGGGTAGATGAACATTTTCGGACTCTCGATAAGCCAATGGCTTCCTTGTCCACTTGCCATCTGGGCCTTTGGCTTGGATGGCAAATTATAAAAAATAATAAAAAATATTTTGGATACGCACAAGACGAGTATCACTGTTTTTGACGCACTCCGTCTGTGGCTGACTGGTGGTTCTCCCTCGACTGGTGGTTGTCCCTTGACTGGTGGTTCTCCGTCGACTGGTGGTTCTCCCTCGACTATTGGTTGTCCTTCGATTGGTGGCTGTCCCTCGACTTTTGGTTGTCTCTCGGCTAGTGGTTTGCACTCGACAAGTGCTGTGTGTGAGGGTCGGTGGTGGTTGAGGTGGCAGCATTGTTTGCTGTTGTTGGGTTCCATGCTCAGTCTCATGATACTGGCCGTGTTTTCTCTTCTAGTACGCCAACCTGCCGTTTTGGAGTACCCGCAAAGTTCAAGGCACCCACAATGTCTCCAGCGCAGAAGACGTGCTCTGTACTCGACGACTTGACTCTGACACTCTTTGCCTTATTTTCGCAACACATTGTTTCTGATGCCTGACAGGACCAAGTTTAAGCGTGTTCTGGGTTTACGTCACATGGGAAATTCTGCTGGCGCCAGACCCGCTGTTGTGTAACCATGTAGTGTAGGAGAAAACGGTACAGCCGCGTCTCCATGTCTTTGCCTTCCGTTTTGCGCAATCCTGTCTTGACCGTCTGAACTGCGCGTTCCGCCGCACCTCTGCTTGGTGGTCTGAACGGAGCTGATGACGTGTGTAGAATGCCGTTGATTCTGCAAAATGTATCAAATTCGCTCTTGAAGCATGTGCTGTTTTCGCTCTCGCTAAGCAGACCGTTTGTTGCGAACGTCTGTCCCAGCTTCGTGATCGTAGCACTCAGTGTTGCCGAATGCACGATGTACGCATCAGTGAATTTGCAAGCACCACTTTACCGTCCGTATGTCCAGCATTATCAGCATGCACTCTATGCCATGACTGTCCTGGCCAATCCCACGGGTGCAGCCAACACCACTTCTGCCGAGGGTACCTCAGTTGGAGGGCCGTCTACAGGTAGTCTGTTAAGCCCGCCAGCGTTTGCTATTTTGCGCCCAGGCCGAAAGCATATATGATACTGGAAGTTAGCCAGAGTGAGTGCACATCTCTGGATGCGCCATAGTTGAAATTGCTGTCTTCGCCGAAATATCCGAGCAGCGGCCGGTGAGCTGTGATTACGGTGAAGTTTCTGTCATAGAGATATTTGTGGATTTTGTTCGCTCCGTAGATCAACGGTAGAACCTCTCGTTCTACTTGCGCTTAATTCTGTTCTGCTTTATTGAGCGATCTCAACGCATATGCAATGGGCCTATTACCATCACCTGGCTTCCGGTGTGACAACATGAATCCCTGGAGGCTTCCAGGACTTGCTGACCCACCTTGATAAACCTGATTTAACGAGCTTTGTCTTGAGGCTGTTCATTACAAACAGAAAGCTTATAAGACATGGCAAAACCGACGAACAAACGACTCATGGACTTCGTACAATCCACATCCGACTGCCAGCCTTCCCTGCGACGAGCTCGTCCACAGTCTTTACAACATCTCGAGCAAGAACTTAAGAGATCAGATAATAAACCGTGGTGAAAACTTGTGAAAACAGTGACTGGCACTAATAAAACCTTTGCTATCTCACCTCTCAGACACGATGGTCATATCTACAACAAGGCAAGCGAGAAGGCGCAGCTGCTCAACAATATGTTTGCTGCCAATTCTCAGCTAAATAATGTGGGAAAACTCCTGCAAAACTGCATTAAAAAACCAACGCAACTCTCTCCTCCCTCAAATTCCGTCCGAAAGATGTTCTAAAAACTTTTCGAATTCTTGATATGTCAAAAACCAACGGCCCTGGTGGAATATTGTCAACCGTACTGAAGAAATGTGCACCTGAACCGGCTCCAGTCCTTGCTAAGTTATTCCAGATTTCATTTGTCACCAGGACTGTTCCATCTGAATGGAAAACTGCTCATGTCATAGATGTACCCAAGAAGGGGAGTAAGCATTATCCATCAAACTACAGACCAATATCGCTGCTACCAATAATATACAAAGTCACGGAGCGCATCATATGCGATCAGATCAGCGGTCATCTTGGCAAGCATTACCTTCTTTGTGACAGCAGATATGGGTTTCAGGAGAAGCGATTAACACATGACATGTTTTCCTATATCATTCAATCGTGGAATAATGCACTGGACACCAAGAAAGAAAATTAGAGTTATTGATTTTGACATCAAGAAGCCATTCAACCGTGTGTGGCATTAGGGTCTCATGGAGAAATTCTCATCTATTGGCATCCAAGGAGACTTACTGGATTGCATTTTCCAACAGTCTGTTGTACACGATGGCTCTACATCATCGGCAAAGCCTATATCTGCCGAAGTCCCCCAGGGGAGTATTCTTGAAGTGACTAGAGGGATTGATAACATGAAGCATTGGACAGATGGTGGACTCGAAGTGGCTAGAGAGATTGATAACATGAAGCATTGGACAGATGGTTGACTCGAGGTGGCTACAGAGATTGATAACATGAAGCATTGGACAGATGGTTGACTCGAGGTGGCTAGAGAGATTGATAACATGAAGCATTGGACAGATGGTTGACTCGAGGTGGCTATAGAGATTGACAACATGAAGCATTGGACAGATGGTTGACTCGAAGTGGCTAGAGAGATTGATAACATGAAGCATTGGACAGATGGTGGACTTGAAGTGGGTAGAGAGATTGACCACATGAAGCATTGGACAGATGGTGGACTCAAAGTGGCTAGAGAGATTGACAACATGAAGCATTGGACAGATGGTGTACTCGAAGTGGCTAGAGAGATTGACCACATGAAGCATTGGACAGATGGTGGTCTCGAAGTGGCTAGAGAGATTGACAACATGAAGCATTGGACAGATGGTGGACTCAAAGTGGCTATAGAGATTGACAACATGAAGCATTGGACAGATGGTGGACTCGAAGTGGCTAGAGAGATTGACAACATGAAGCATTGGACAGATGGTGGACTAGAAGAAGCTAGAGAGATTGACAACATGAAGCATTGGACAGATGGTTGACTCGAAGTGGCTAGAGAGATTGATAACATGAAGCATTGGACAGATGGTGGACTCGAGGTGGCTAGAGAGATTGACAACATGAAGCATTTGACAGAAGGTGGACTCGAAGTGGCTAGAGAAATTGCAAGGAGACGCCAACGGACTGAGACTATGCCACGACCCATGATTTGCCCTTGCCCTTGCCCTTGCCCTTGCCCTGGCCACACGTCATCATCACCCTGACCTAATACATTCCTTCCGAGGTTTGCACAAGCATTTGTTCTTAGTTTCACAGAATATTCACGCAATGCTATGGCGGAGATTATGATCTATAGCCACGTCTTAGATTACCGAACACCGGGGAATAAAATACGTCGATTACTGGCGCTCCAATAAGCAGCAACGGCCCTCGATGTCACGTTTATACTTGAAAGTGTTGATGTCGGGGCCAGTTTTGCTCTACTTAATGCAATATGCCATTTTATATAAAAAGAAACCTTTGCGTTAGATATACATATATTCGAAATTACTAACAATTATTTCATCGTTTCAGTGCAAACAAATTGTTAGAAAGTTGTTTATGAGTGAAATAGTTACAAATGAATTGATGTTGATTTGTTATATATATATACACATCGTTTGCGGCATTGATTAACTTACAGATTAAGAACACAACATAATATTTCACTTGTTTTATTACATTTATTTGATTCATAACAGAACAGAACAACACTTCACAGTTACCTGTAGGAAACTGCAAACACCACACCTTCAAACAACTAACTTTATGCATTAAAATACAATCACACCAGCAAGGAGCCATACGCTATATAATTCCACATAATATAGGTAGTAATCAGTTTGTACACATAATAATTAATATAAGCATCGTATAAATCGTTGTCCTGCTCTTAATTGTAGTAACTCTAGTAATAAATCCTAGATTTATATTCTTCATCGAAGATGGAATGGAAGCTGGACATTCGGTAGGTCAACAGCGTATAACAATCCTAACCGTTGTGGTTGCTAAAATTAATACTAATAATGTTTTGGTAAGTTGGCTTGGTTTATCAATCAGCAACAAGAACCCACCATGATCAGCACTTCTGAAAACATAAATACACATACAGTGATTCGCTTACAAAGTATGTTCTTTACAAATTAATCGTCGTTATGTCTATAGCATACATCTAATGTGGACGTATTCATACATCACACTATGCTGAATAAAATAATATGACTGTGAAACTGAAAGTTCTTAGCTTTATGAGATAAACCCTTGTCTTTAGGCTATAACTTTTACAATTCCTAATGCGACATTATCAATCGGTATACAGTTTGTAGCAATGTTTGTTCTACATGTATACTTAACAGTTTTTATTTGCCATTTTTATTAAATTCTGAAGAAATGTTTGTGCAAAGGATTAATATTCTAAATCATTAACAATTATTCCATCGATTGATTGAATAATTGATCATATGTATTGTTAGAAAAGTTGTTTTTCGGTGAACTACTTAGATAATCGAACTAAGAAATTACTTCGCGGAGACTCCACAGCACTGACAATGCCACTGTCTGCCGCCTCAACGTTTTCCACATCCTCAATTCACATGCCAAATTTGAGCGTCGTCAGTATTGTAGTGTAAAAAAATAATTATACTTTCATGATCGCTAGACGCCAGTGATATTACAAAAAAGACGTGCCTTTCCTAATGTCAACAACCGTCAACATGATTATAGCGTCTTGCAGACATTTTCTCAACCAGGCATCGTTAGTCGACCACCTGAAGAACTTGCATGTTTATCGCAGGCGTTAGTGGTTGCATCCTGTACCGAAAAATGGCATTGTCGTTTGATTCTCACGATAAACTGTGCGTAGCATTCGAATGTTTGTCACCAAGCCAGGTCAACTCCCAATATGGTTTCCGCGCTAAGCACTCATTTAAAAGTCAGTTACTCTCTACCGTTGACTCTATTGCAAGAAACTTAGACAACCATAAGCAGACAAATGTTCTAATACTCCATTTCTCCAAAGTTTTTGACACTGTCCCTCACCAGAGGCTCCGTCTCAAACTAAAACACTCTGGCATCCAGGGAAAGACTTGGTGTTGGATCAGTTCTTGGCTTACACATAGGGCACAGCGGATTCTAGTTGACGATGATGTGTCACACAAAATTCAAAAATGTTTTCGGGTGTTCCCCCAGGGTACTGTGTTCCCCAGGGTACTGTGTTCCCCAGGGTACTGTGTTCCCCAGGGTACTGTGTTCCCCAGGGTACTGTGTTCCCCAGGGTACTGTGTCCCCAGGGTACTGTGTTCCCCAGGGTACTGTGTTCCCCAGGGTACTGTGTTCCCCAGGGTACTGTGTTCCCCAGGGTACTGTGTTCCCCAGGGTACTGTGCGTGCACCGCTGATGTTTCTATTATACATAAAAGATATTGGAGAAAATGTTACTTCCAATATTAAGCTATTTGCTGATGACTGTCTGCTGTTCAGGACAATTGACACAGTTGACATTTTCGCTGACACAGTTGCTCTTCAAAATGATCTCTGTAAAATGTCACTCTGGACCCGCAAATGGCAAATGATTTTTAATCCAGAAGAATACTATACACACCATATGTATAAAACCCAAAGCCCACTAAAAATGAAGGAAGGTGTCACTCTCAAGTCGGTCAGTCACCATTCATATATTGTGTCGAGTTACAGCGCGATCTTAAATGGAAATGCCACGTCAATAATAGCACCTCTAAAGCAAATAAAAGTCTGGGGCTAATCGAAAGAAAACTACACAAGTACTCACAAGAAGTAAATGCGAAAGCATACACCACCCTTGTCAGACCTAGGCTCTCGGACCCATAACGTAAATGTCAAAATAATCAAATGGAAAACAATCCAACGTTGGGCTGTCCGTTTTGTACTATACGTTTATTCTAGAGAACCCAGTTGCTAGTGTGTTGTCCACGCTTATCTGGCCAACCCTCCATAACAGAAGGAAAGTTGCAAAACTTAAGGTATTCCACAAAGCCTTACACCATAAAATCGAAAAATCGTCTTCACCTTGCCGGACTACATTAAAAGTTTTCTCGCCACACCAGATCGAGCGATTGTCACCACTTTATACCCCCAGCAGTTCAATCCGACGTGTTCAAGTATAGTTTCTTTCCACGCACGGTTACATACTGGAATTCGTTAAGCCCCGAAATGTCCAACAGTAAAGCAACCTCCAGTTTTAAAAGCAGATTAGAAAATACGTTATTATTACTGTAGGTAACCGGAGCATGTGGACAGCAGCCATACCGTAAATGTCACACGTCACTCAAATTATTTATTCATTATCTCTACAGTTAATATGTTTTATTTTATATATGTTTTTTCAAATTTTCAGTGATTGATGCTATCAACTGATGCTGTCAACACAGGACCATACATCGAATGGTTCTTCCCGTTAACCGTGTAGATGTAGATGAATGTTTGTAGATCCAGCTGCGTAACAACTGAAGCTGTTTGCCGCTTGTTGCCGTTGCTTATTCTGGTTGCCGCTATACAATGAGTCATCCCCAATGCCTGGGTAATCGTTGATGCTCGTCGCTATTATTTCGCTCATTAAACATGGAGTGACGACTAGCTATTCCAAACCTGTTGTTGAATGTGTTGAATGCAACCGCAATTCCTTTCAGACACTGTTTTTTAAATTACACCAAAGACTGGTGGTGTACATTTACAACAGAATGATTTTATGACATTACCCGGTTATCATTTAAAATTTGAATGCAACAAAATGATGCCATCACATTACACGGTTATGTTTAAATTCATTCACGCAGAATGGCTGTGGAAACAAAGTGGGCCCTTGGACGCTTGAAGCGACTAATCCCATGTTTCCTTCTTATTGGTATCTCACTCATTGTGTATTTGGTAAGTACCAATTTCTCCAAATGCTCAGGTGCCTGCCCACATTCACACATGCTAAAAACAAGATGACGTATAATTCTTGGAAAGTCTATTTCATGTCAGATCCATGTACTCACACTCTAGAACTTTGGCCAGGTATTTAGCTAGTCCAGCATGTTGACCCTGTAGTGAGTCTATTAGTGACTATTCTTTCTAGTTTTGATGTTTACTTGGCAACATTTGGGAATCATGTAACAGTAGCATATTTGTTAGTGTGAACTAGGCTTTAATAAACTTGCAGATGTGAGTGCATCTGTGCATGCGTGTTCGTGCGTGCATATGAAATATATCTGACTGTATAAATAGTTATCTTTGGTGTTCCGCTTTTTTAGGTACAAATTGCATATTAGGCAAGTTATTTCCAAACGTTCTAGGTTCCAAGAAATTAGTTAATAATGAAAATACCATACACTTGAAATTGCAATGATCAAAACATCCACAGTCGGCAGTGATTTGAAATGTCAGCATTGTTTCAGAACATTATAAAATAAATATAATGGGTAGTTATTCCAACCCGGCGAATCTCTTTTTATGTAAGTATATGTTCTGTTTGTTTTGCAACTTGTCGTACATGAATTTAAGTACATATGTGAATTTTTACCCACCACATATGCGTGAATTTGTGGAGTGAAATAGTTGTTAATTGTCCAAAAAACTAAGCCCAACTACAACTTATTTTCTGGCAACAGTACATAGGCCTGTCTACGTCAGCTCAACCAGAACCGGCTAAAGACAGCAGGAAGGAAGCACCAACTAGCCGGCGGTGGGTCGTTGTTGTCGGCAGTAACGCATCATGTGACACGCTGGCGTGGACATTCGTTGACTGGACGGTGCTGATGGTCGATGAAGGCACAGCACGACACAGGTCTACTTGCTTTACATATCTTGAAAACCTGGCAGTGCCTCGACTGGGATCAATTTAAAAATGAACTGGAATTGGTAATGCAATTCAATCCCAGAAGTGATCCGACAAATCCAGTGTATGACAAGCCCTTCCCGTTGGTCAGACTCTAGCTGGGCATTGGCTGCACACTCGAGCCTGGTTGGCGTTACGCTGATGTCGGTTTAAATTAAGGATTTGACACACTTGCCTTGGCATTGAAAGGTTTAAAGTAGAATTGGATTAATATAAATCATTTGAAAGGAAATTAAATTGGAATCGATCAATTGGAATTGAAATTAATTGTAATTGATTCAACTGAATTGCATAAGGGCACAAAATGTTAATTTATACTTTCAAAGACACGGAGAAGCTTCTACGTAATGATGTTCCCATTGTCACAAAACTTGTGTACACATTTCTAGGTGATTCTTCTGTGATGGAAATTGGTTTAATTTTCCTTGCTAATGTGTGGCTGTTCTCTGAGCTTATTAACATATATGTGTTTTCAATATCCATCCTTTTGGTCTAAACGAAGGTTTTACTTGTTTATTTCTTGCTAAACTTTGGTGTTCTGAGTTTGACCACACAACGCAATAATGTGTCACCAGAACATTTATTACCTACAGTTTCTGATTGCATTTCACTATGTAGGTGATCAGTTCATAATTTGTCAACTGAACCGTATTACAATATCAATGAACATTTATAACTAATGATTATAATTAATATTATTATACTTTTAATTCCTTATTCCATATTCAGATAAAAATATTGGTGTAATTGAAAAACAAAAATTACTGAGTAAGGGCCAAATATTGCCAAACTTGTTATTTTTATGAATGACGCACAAATGGCATTAGTGATACGTTTTCAGGCATTCTCGATGTGTTGTAATGAACCGTGATGAAGTCGATGGGAGTGCCGCTGAATTGTTTCTGGCTAATAAGCGACAGTCTCGCCTCCTTGCGGCTTACCTCTACGCCATCCAGGTTTGTAACCACGTGATTGCATCAGACACTGAACCTTCAGTGTCGCTAGGCAGCTGGAAATGTTTTGTGATATGTTCTATACAGCATATTTGTATCGTGAGCTGTGTACACAGTGGGACAATACACCCCGTTAAATCCTTATTTCGGACTTTGTAATTCGTTAATTTTTTTTACCTATTTTTAGTTCACATAAAGACACCGGCCAGTAATCTGGTGTAACCTTTAGTTCTTACTTTCGTATATGTCAACCTGTGATGATCAAAATGACTGATGACTATGATAGTATTAACCAATCGACTCCGACCCCGCGAAGGCCCGGCTGCCTCTACCTGCAACGTCGCCGTCGCACGTGCGCAACCGATCGTTTTTGACTATGGGGGCAGTTTGTGCTTTCCGTAAGACTTCCTCCGACAGTACACAACTCTGTGAGTCAGTCTTGCTTACCATCAAAATTGCCCGACCAGATTCGACACTACTGTGGGGCATGATTAGACACATTAGTTTTGACAATGTGACGAACAGAAAGCACCGACGTCCTGGTCCAAGTATGTCATGGGAAAGGCAGAAAAGTGACACTTGGCAGTTATGTCCAATGATAGGGTAACCTGGGGCAGCACGGGCCATCAAGGAAAACTTTCAAATTGTACACCATGTCTTAAACGTGTTCACGTGGCATACATATGTGTGTTAGCCATTGGAAAACGATTATCAGCAAATAGACAACCTAGCTGAGTTGCATTTGAAAACTAGTAAGGCTACCCAAAAAGCCGTCTTGCCCCATCGCTGGGGCAAGACGGTCCCCTGTCTGGGGCAACACGGTCCATAATTCCCTGTGGTTTTCGCTTACATGAACGAACTATTGCCTGACATGAATATGAAAATGTATATACAAATGGCATGATAGTAATATAACAGGCCATTGTAGTTGTTAAATTGAAATTGGAGTAAACATATGCAATCAAATTGGAGTAAACATATGCAATCAAATTGGAGTAAACATATGCAATCAAATTAGAGTAAACATATGCAATCAAATTGGAGTAAACATGTGCAATCAAATTGGAGTAAACATATGCAATCAATACATACTATAGTATTGGTTTAGTAATAGTCCAGCATAATTACAGCCCACAGGCTAGCAGAACGTAAATTATGCAGGGTTCATGATATTGGTCATGTGTAATACATGTAATACATTGTTACTAAGTACGTGTGGAATAAGACACAGGACCGTCAGGCCCCACGTGCACAACGGAAGTTTTAACACGATGTATACAAAACACAAAATGTTACTGCCTATTTTGCATTGTTTGACCTGTTAACTGATTAATACTATTATCATGTCACCAATTAAGTTCATGATTCACACCGTTATATAGTGAGTTGCAATATTTTACTATTGGCAAAATGTTAGATCAGAACATACAATAGCGCATTTAAAAGTTAAAAAACATACTGATTTAATTACGACTGTCTCGTGTTGCTGAGCTTTCAGGATGGGTATCCGATGTATGTTAGATTCATCTTGCACAATTTTTTGGGACGTTAAGAGTTAAATATTTTGTGTACGTGATGGAGGGGGGGGGGGGCGTCTTACATCCACAGGCCGTGTTGCCCTATGTTATCCTACTTAAAATGTATTGTAAAAAAAGTGGTGAAATTCTAAAATATAGCCAGTTTGATTGGAATAGTATAATTTCAGCGTTATTCACACGTCAGCCATTGGACGTATAAGAAGCAATGACTTTCCTTCATACACCACACTTGACTTAGCATGGCAATCATTTGTCAAACTATCAGGCGATCAATTACGCAACTAATCATCGACATTTAGACGATTCTTGGTGTATCTAGCAGTCGTCTATTCCGTACGTTCAGTCTAGTGCTACTAGTTGATGACGTCAACGGTTTTATGAACTTCAGTCGGCTCGCAGTAGGTACAGATTTGCGCAGTTGGTGTTTTGTGCCTGCCGCTTGTCGTTATATTTTTATGCAATTAAGAACAATCAGATTTACTGATAAGCAACACGATTATCGAATAATAAACAGGACATGGTTAACAAATGTCTTAAAATTTTTGTGACGGGACAGAGATATTTCAATCTCCAGGACGGATATTTTCTGGCTATATCAAAATGCCGGAGACTACGTGAGAACAACGGAGGGTTGATATATATGAGTTTGGTGCGAGACGTCACAGTGCATGACCATTTTGTGATAATTGCAGACAACAAATAACCAAATGACATAATATACAATTGATAACTTTACAAAAAATTTAACCCAATCGGAATAAGTGAAAGATTACCCAACAATAGTCGAATTCAGGATTCGTAACTCATGTGTAAATTCAGCTTTTCTCACCTTAAAGGTACAAATATCCCGTAGGAGCATTTCTATGCAACAAGAAATGGAATGATATTAGAATGTTGTGCGGTTTGCTACTTAGTGCACCTCTGTACGAGAATGTTGTTTATCGTTGCACTGTACGTTAAAACCAGCATAATGTTGAGCAAACCATTTGTTTGGGAGTCATTTGTGAAATATTAAAAATATTATTTATTTTAAATGACAAACATTCACATTCTGTCTTGCAGCGTGGCGCCAATGCTATCTTACCCATCATGGTGTCAGGCGATGCCAGCACGATACAGCCGCCCAGGCATACAGCCACGGTCGGACCACACACGGGGCTAGTCGCCACGTCGGGCGGCATTATGTTTGACGTCGCAGCTTACTTTGGCTGCAACAGGACATCACATGGAAAGCACTCCCCATCAGCACTGTCGTATTCAATGTGTCGTCACAAAGTCGCTGCCATTCAGACGACTGCAGCGTGTCCTGGAGTGCGGACTCCAGACCCGTCGGACACCCGTCCAGTCTGTGATGCCCACGCCCCACCAGTAGCGTTGGCCAACGCAATATTCGCACCGGTTCATCTTGAAGACGCCCTGTACACACGCGACGCTTTCTGGGCCCTGCCTGCAGCGCTGGTGACTGATCCGGACGAGAGCTTAATGTGGAGTTTAGTTGTGCAGCGTTTACTGTGGCTCAGTGGGAACCAGGTTGTTGTACGACGTTGTAGGACTAGCTTGAGTTCGTCAGCGAGCAGTCGGTTATTCTCCGCAGCATCTCGACTCAACAAGTGGCAGTGTCGAGCTACGACTATGAAGCAATGTATTCATGATCTAATGGCCAATAATGCTGGGCTGCTGAATGATTCAATAGCGTTTTCTTACAACCGCTGGTTGGATGCTTTGGATAAGACTGGTTATATGTTTCCACAATTCAACGACTCTTTCAATGAAGGATGTGAAAAGGTACTATGGCATGCAGTAGATTATTCAGTGCCTACGTTACGTCGACGTTTCGGTGCAGGATTATACTCCCCAGTCACTAATATAGAGCCTCTAACGAAACTCTACAACGAAACATGTCACCGCCATAATGTAACGATGCCTAATTACGTACACATCAACTTTGCACATCCGTGGACACAGTTTAATGATGTGCTTCTCTTAGTCGTGTTCAACAACCCGCATTATGAAGCAATTCCATTCGTGGAAACACTATATCGGCCATTCTTCCCCAATATTCTATACTGTGGCCCAGGTAAAATCGATGTGAATCGTTATCCAAGTGTTAATAATTTTACATTTTCTTTCATTTCCTATGGAGAAAACCCTCGGGATCACGCGGCTGGTGCTTTCAATTACATGTGTATGGCAATGGCATTACAACTGGACTACGCTGTCAAGGGATATTTAGCAACGGCTGATGATCTGTTTCTTGTGGTGCACACGTTGTCAGAGCTGGTGAGGGAAGCAGTGTGGTTCTGGCCGAACGAGTGGATCCGAATAAGTGAAATCAGCAAACTTCGCGAGTGTAAGCTAGGAGTGTGTGACATTGTCACACAATGGCCCTGGTGGAGCCTATACAAGGATGCAACGGTCGATGCTCTGAGAGAGATTGCAAACCGAAGAAACTCGTCTGTGGTCATGCGCGCATGTTACCAGCGTTTGTTGTCCGAGAACGGAGCAGCTGACCGGGCTAATGCTGCTTTCTCCGACATTTATTACATTCCAAGCACATTTTCGCAAGAATTCCTTGAAATTGTTGACGTATTTCTGCGTCATAAGGTGTTCTTGGAAATTGGCGTGGCAACGACAATACGATGTCTAGTAGCACCAACGGATGTACAACCGCTCCTTGGAGATGCGATTTGGAATACGACACGGAAGCACCCAGAGGTGCATTTTAAGACAAGATCCCTTTATGGGAAGAGTTATTATCATCCCGTCAAGTGGGGATTTCTAACACGTGGCTCAACTGAATATACCCAGTTGTACTGCACCAAGGTTCTGCCCTACGTACACGACCGTCTCGCGAGGACCATTGATTAAAATATACCATAAGTGCATTCGTGCTGCATTTTTGTGGTACTTCAGGAGTGTACTGAGGCAATGGCTTTCTGTATTTTGCCGCAAAGGTGGATAGATAGAATGATATACGTAACATTATGATTGCATAGTATTGATTAAAAAATTTACAATGTATAATATATATACAGCTACAGAGATTATACATGGAACAGTCACACACATTAACACAACCAACACACGGGGTTCTCATCCGCGTTATTTAACATATTGGGGTATTACGCTGTTTCCGGAAAAAGGCATCGCATCTACAGATCTGTCTAATATGTACTAGTAATTGGTACCCTTACTGCCGGCCAAGAAGTGACCAATCAGTGACCGACAGCAGGTGCACCCGTCTTGACCTTTCATCCAAAATCAAATCAGGAATGGAGCGAGTCAAGATGAAGGTGGCAATGTCTAGAATCTTTGCTCGTCTAACCACACAAATAATTTAGCTGCGCACAATCATGCGATACCATGTCACCCGACCTGTTGGGGCACAACATCGTTCGCGTAAACTGGCCTATCTTGTAAGGTTGGTTTCACTGAAAGCACCAACTGTTCGTTCCGTCTTTAATGTAACAAGTAAATCAAATGCAGTATATTATTATTGGCACACTGCGACGCCACCGATGAACCTAGACGAAGTCCGGCAAAAAAACAGTGGCTGGGGGAATTACAGGTGACATTGTACTGTATTATGTAAGAATAATTCGTAATAGCTGACTGTTCACGTAAACACGTTGTATTGTCATGTGTAAGAATGATAATTAACAACTGACTGTTCACAAAAACACATCGTGTTGTCTCATGTAAGAATATTTAATAGTAGCTAACTGTTCACATGAACACATTGCATTGTTTTGATTGTAAGGATGTGTAATAACAGCTGACTGTTCATATGAACACATTGTCTTATGTAACAATGTTTAGTAAAAGCTGACTGTTCACATGAACATATTGCTTTGTCTAGTGTGTAAGGATGTGTAATAACAGCTGACCTTTCACATGAATATATTGTATTGTCTTACGAAAGATTGTTTAGAAACAGCTGACTGTTCACATGAACATTGTTGTCTGATGTAAGGATGTTTAGTACCAGCTGACTGTTCACATGAACACACTGCGTTGAATTATGTAAGGATGTTTAGTTACAGATGACAGTTCACGTGAACACATTGTAGTATTGCGTAGAAATGTTTAATAACATTAGCTGGCTATTCACATGAAAACATTGCATCTTAGTACGTAATGTTGTTTAGTAAATCGAATCAAAACACTTTAATCGAATTACAACATTTCGTGTATCCTGACAACTAACAATTTGGATAATAACACTGCTGATAGTCGATTTATGAATTGTATATGTTGCTGTGCCTGTGCCGTGGAAGCATTTTGTTCAATTGTCATTGTACAGTAATTAAACTTCACATTATTTACTCATCTGGTAGTTGCTGAGTTTGCATTATTCTATGGCGACTTATGCGGTACATAGACACGTTCGTGCATGGATTATACAATATCCCAGAACTATTCTGGAAACAATTGAATTAATGTTAAAGCGACATTTTCTAACAGAAGGTCGGAAATCTGCCCCGTTTATTACCGACAGGTCCGTCACAAATGCCTGGCAACACAGAACGTAAGTCTCGTGACCTAGTTTTAGCTATGTGGCGAGGTTCGCGTTAGTTAAGCCGATTTGTGACCACTTTAACGACGCGCCTTATCGCCCACCAAGTTACGTTATTGTTTACAACTAGTTTATCGCTTTATTACAGCAGTTTATATTTTATTATGGCGATATGGCTTCAGTTTTATGACTAGCGTATTCTTGTATATATCTCCACGTTTTCCTACTAGACGGCTTGCACCTCGGGCGCCAAACTTTCTGGGATTAATCTACGACTCCCTGAATGAAACGTAACGCCTATATGTTTCGAAATACCCCGTATACCAAAGGTTTTTAGTGTTTTTTTATGATAACGCGGCGATTACTTCGGTACGTAAACCGTTTGAGAGTACGTAGCGCCATCTGGGCATTTTATATTTTGGTTCGAGGTCGCAGAATGAGGACAATGCACAGTAAAAAGATATTCTACTATTCTATAACCAACACAAGTATCCATGGGTCTAAATTCACGCGACCTTCAACATTTCGAACATGCAACGAGTATTGCATCACGTGCATGACAAGGTTCTTTCTGGTAATACGTTTGACGCTCCCTTAAACAACCTCGAGCGCATTTATGGCATATTGCCCTGAGGCATTTGGTAAAACATTGCTATCATGACTGTCACGTATGAACTACCAAGCTTTCCCGTCCTGGGACAGGCATTTTTGCTAGTATATTTAATAACAAGATAAACGTTAATGGATATATTGTTATACCTACATTAAAACATTATCTGCCAAATAGCAGGTCAGTCAACCCATACCAACTTAACCTTACCTCGGCCATGGGCTTGTAAAAGCCATACATCGTTATGGTAACAGGAGTAAATTTACTGACATAACAAGGTAAATAAATAATACTAAGAAAACGTGGAGTCGCTGTACTAGTTACTAGTAGTCCAGGAACCATTTCTTATAGGAGGCTAAATGAGGAAAATCGTTCAACACCCCCTAAAGAAAAGGTTGACTTGACAGGATGTTAGAATAGACGCTATAGAACACCTCCAGGTAGTATGTGGTTTCAAATTGTGGTATCATGAAAATTGTACAGGCCACTATACATGCAAACGGTCCGTCACTGCGGGCCGCTAACATTTAGACGTATGGGTAACGTAAAAGTGAATATCTCTGTCTAGACTCAACATATTCTCAATATTGTGATATCATCGGCTTCGTATTATAATTCTCTGTCAGAATATGCGTAATAAAATAAATGTATATGATAATACAAACTCTAGAGGTAAAAATCATAAACATATCAAATATTATGACCGCTTTTCTTGCACGGCTCTCAAATGGAGATGCATCAAAATAGTAAGTTACATTTACTTGTCAATGCTGTTTATAAGCTAAATAGTGCTTTCCTGACCAATCCATGAACAATTGTACACAACCTTCTAGCACGTCCTTCAGTGACTGAATGTCATCATCAGTTCTACTATTCTATCACACACTTCGTCAGTTCATGCTATTGCTGTCAAGAGTTATTACGAGCGTAGAAGTAGTTGTTGATATTTGTTAAGGGTTTATGACAGGTAATGATATGATATTACTAGCCAATCGATCCTAAGCTATAAAGTATACTTGTCGGTGTCAGTCGCACACGTAAAATTTTACAATCTGACTTGGGCGATAATACGTCGAAATCATGTTGTTCAACTTAATTAAGCATTACTAGTGGCTTTCGTCTTATTATTCTTCAAAGTACAGTACATCCCTCGTTAAAGAGTATTGTCGTGGGTTAACATTGTTGCTAACAATAGCCAGTCCAGAGAGTCAGAAGGTATTGGACCTGTTACCTGTAAAAAGAAAGAAGCTGACAAACTTTCACAAGTGCATAATTTGTGAGATGGACTCAAACGAGAATCTGAGAAAAGTTGGAGATATCTCCATACAAACACCTGTTGCAGCAGTGGAACTCCGACGAGATGAAGTATGCGAGTGTTTGAACAGACAGATTGTCAGTTGCTGATGTACAGTGGCACTCAAGAAACTACGAAATATGGCCAGGCAAAGAAAGCCTGCGCTACTTGCGCAAGAGAAGATCTGCATCCTCACCGACACCCTCACCGACATCCTCACCGACGCCGTCAAAAGTATTTAACATTAGCACATAGTATGACGCGAGTTCGTCAGAGACCCCAGTGTGTCCAGGTCGCGGTCAACGTCCACTGACTGGAATATGTGTCTATTCTACAAGAGGAAACACATTAATAGGTTAAGGTGATGACCATTGTCAGTACTTTCCAACAATTGATGGTGGAAAGCCTTTAACATGTCAATAGTGCTCGACAGATACACCGATTTTCTGAGTGAACAGGAAGTGAGAGTCCAAAAGCACTTTGGTAATAACAATGTCTTCCATATGCCACATGATTGCTCTAGATCCGAGTACTGTACTCAGGCTTGTCACAGATCGGAGATCGAGAGAGGATGTATATAATTAGCTTTATTACTTGAGCCACCTAGCGATTGATATTTTGGTGAGAAAGCGTCGTGCTAGTGGCGCCAAATAGCGACCGATGGCTACTCTAGAGATCGAAGCGTATTTGCGGATAGGGGAAATGGTGCTTCGATCACGTGGCACGATACGTGGCTGTTTGCACATGAACGATGTTTGGTTATTCGGGGAGTTGATAACAATTTATTTCCGCCGTTTTAAGCATAACGCGCGGCAAAGTCCCCAATCCATCCAGGTGAGAGGCGAGTGCATTCAGGGGACTCTAATCCACTCCCTTCTTTTTTTTTCCGAGGTTTCCATCTAGCCAGGGGCAATGTGCAGGCTTCTCTGTTCGCACACCCAGATGACTCCCCAATGTTACGTAGTTAATCTGATGTGTCTGACTATCAGTAGTGTTATTAAGCATAATATTAATCGTCATCTTATGATAACAAGATACACGAAATATTGTAATTCGATTTCAGTGTTTTTATTCGATTTACTAAACATCCTTATATACCACAATACAATGTGTTCTTGTGGAATAGCCAGCTAATGTTATTAAACACAAGACTACAATGTGTTCACGTGAACAGTCATCAGTTATTATACGTCCTTACATAACGCAATGCAATTTGTTCTTATGAACAGCCAGCTGGTATTAAACATCCTTCCGTAAGACCATCAGTGGCGTCGCATTGTGCCAATAATAATATACTGTGTTTGATGTACTTGTTACATTCAAGACTGATCAAGCAATTCGCGCTATCTATGAAACCAACCTTACAAGAAAGGCCGATTTTGTGTCCCAACACGTCGGGTGACACGGTGTCACATGATACTGCGCAGCTAAATGATGTGTGTGGTTAGACGAGCGACGTGTCCACACTAAATGATGTGTGTGTTTAGACGAGCGACGTGTCCATACTAAATAATGTGTGTGGTTAGACGAGCGACGTGTCCACACTAAATGATGTGTGTGGTTGGACGAGCGACGTGTCCATACTAAATGATGTGTGTGGTTAGACGAGCGACGTGTCCATACTAAATGATGTGTGTGTTTAGACGAGCGACGTATCCCTACTAAATGATGTGTGTGGTTAGACGAGCGACGTGTCCATACTAAATGATGTGTGTGGTTAGACGAGCGACGTGTCTATACTAAATGATGTGTATTGTTAGACGAGCGACGTGTCCATACTAAATGATGTGTGTGTTTAGACGAGCGATGTGTCCCTACAAAATGATGTGTGTGGTTGGACGAGAGACGTGTCCATACTAAATGATGTGTGTGTTTAGACGAGCGACGTATCCCTACTAAATGATGTGTGTGGTTAGACGAGCGACGTGTCCATACTAAATGATGTGTGTGGTTAGACGAGCGACGTGTCCATACTAAATGATGTGTGTGTTTAGACGAGCGACGTATCCCTACTAAATGATGTGTGTGGTTAGACGAGCGACGTGTCTATACTAAATGATGTGTATTGTTAGACGAGCGACGTGTCCATACTAAATGACGTGTGTGTTTAGACGAGCGACGTGTCCATACTAAATGACGTGTGTGTTTAGACGAGCGACGTGTCCATACTAAATGACGTGTGTGTTTAGACGAGCGACGTGTCCATACTAAATGACGTGTGTGTTTAGACGAGCGACGTGCCCATACTAAATGATGTGTGTGTTTAGACGAGCGACGTGTCTAGACACTGCCACTTTGCTCTCCACTCGCTCCATTCCCGATTTGATTGTTGATGAAAGATCACGACGAGTACAGCTGCTGTCGGTCACTGATTGGAGGGTGCCAATTACTAGTACATATTAGACAGATCAGTAGAGGTGATGCCTTTTGCCAGAAACCAGCGTAATACTCCAATATATTGAATAACGCGGGTGAGAACCCCGTGTGTTGGTTGTGTTAATGTGTGTGACTGTTCCATGTATAATCTCTATTGCTACATATATTGTACATATTCTACAAATAGTGTGCAACTAGAACGTTATGCATAGCATTCTGTCTACCTATCTCAACTTTACGGCAAAAGACAGAATGCCATTGCCTTAATACACTTCTTTTGTACCACAAAAAGCAGCACGAATGCACTTATGGTATATTTTAATCGATGGTCCTCGCGAGACAGTCGTGTACGTAGGGCAGAACCTTGGAGCAGTACAATTGGATATATTCAGTTGAGCCACGTGCTAAGAATCCCCACTTGACGGGATGATAATAACTCTTCCAGTACAGGGATTTTGTATTAAAATGCACCATTGGATGGATCCGACTGGTCCAGTCCCAAACTACATCTCCGAGGAGCATATCCAAGGAGCGGTTGTACATTCGTTGGTGCTACTAGACATCGTATTGTCGTTGCCACGCCAATTTCCAAGAACACCTTATGGCGCAGAAATACGTAAACAATTTCAAGGAATTCTTGCGAAAGTTTGCTTGGAATGTAATAAATGTCGGAGAAAGCGGCATTAGCCCGGTCAGCTGCTCCTTTTCTGGCAACAAACGCCGGTAACATGCGAGCATGACCACAGACGAGTTTGTTCGGTTTGCAATCTCTCTGAGAGCATCGACCGTTGCATCCTTGTATAGGCTCCACCAGACCCACTGTGGCTCGATGTCACACACTCCTTGCTTACACTTGCGATGTTTGCTGATTTCACTTATACGGATCCACTCGTTCCACACTGCATTCCTCGCCAGTTCTGACAACGTGTGCACCACAAGAAACAGATCATCAGCCGTTGCTAAATAACCCTGGACAGCGTAGTCCAGTTGTAATGCCATTGCCATACACATGTAATTGAAAGCACCGGCCACGTGATCCCGAGGGTTTCTCCATAGGAAATGAAAGACAATGTAAAATTAGTAACACCTGGATAACGATTTACATCGATTTTACCTGGGCCACAGTATAGAATATTGGGGAAGAATGGCCGATATAGTGTTTCTACGAATGGAATTGCTTCATAATGCGGGTTGTTGAACACGACTAAGAGAAGCACATCATCAAACTGTGTCCACGGATGTGCAAAGTTGATGTGTACGTAATTAGGCATCGTTACGTTATGGCGGTGACATGCTTCGTTGTAGAGTTTCGTTAGTAGCTCGATATTAATGACTGGGGAGTATAATCCTGCACCGAAACGTCGACGCAACGTAGGCACTGAATAATCTACTGCATGCCATAGTACCTTTTCACATCCTTCATTGAAAGAGTCGTTGAATTGTGGAAACATGTAGCCAGTCTTATCCAAAGCATCCAACCAGCGGCTGTAAGAAAACGCTATTAAATCATTCAGCAGCCCAAAATTATTGGCTATTAGATCGTGAATACATTGCTTCATAGTGGTAGCTCGACACTGCCACTTGTTGAGTCGAGATGCTGCGGAGAATAACCGACTGCTCGCTGACGAACTCAAGCTAATCCTACAACGTCGTACAACAACCTGGTTCCCACTGAGCCACAGTAAACGCTGCACAACTAAACTTCACATTAAGCTCTCGTCCGGATCAGTCACCAGCGCTGCAGGCAGGGCCCAGAAAGCGTCGCGTGTGTACAGGGCGTCTTCAAGATGAACCGGTGAGAATATTGCGTTGGCCAACGCTACCGGTGGGGCGTGGGCATCACAGACCGGACGGGTGACCGACGGGTCTGGAGTCTGCACTCCAGAACACGCTGCCGTCGTCTGAATGGCAGCGACTTTGTGACGGCACATTGAATACGACAGTGCTGATGGGGAGTGCTTTCCAGGTGATGTCCTGTTGCAGCGAAAGTGAGCTGCGACGTCAAACATAATGCCGCCAGACATGGCGACTAGCCCCGTGTGTGGTCCGACCGTGGCTGTATACTTGGGCCGCTGTGTCGTGCTGGCATCGCCTGACACCATGATAGGTAAGATAGCATTGGCGCCACGCTGCAAGACAGAATGTGAACGTTTGTCATTTAAAATAAATAATGTTTTAAATATTTCACAAATAACTCACAAGAAATTATCAACATTTTGTTGGTTTAAAAACTAACAACGTGTTAGGGCAACTTCGCGTCGATTGGCTAATAATCTTATAATCATCAGCCATTTTGATCATCACAGGTTGACATTTGTGCAAACTAAGAACTAGCGTGGGGCGCGATAACATACCGGTTTGAAGGCCGGACTCTCAATCGAGAGAACCCGGTTTCAAATCCCACTGCGGTCGCTTCGAACCTTTGGCAAGTTTGATCACCCCACGTTGCCACAGTTCACTCAGCTGTATAAATGATTACCTGGCAATACAGGCAGTGGTGGATATGTGAACGAATAGCCTTCGCGCAGCAATTGCAGCGTGGCTGAATACTTCCCAAAGAAGTTGAGATGGCCTTGGAATGAACAGGTCTGCCAGGGGGTGAAGTGTAAAGCGCTTTGAGCAGTCCTATGGACCGGATACCGCGCTATATAAGAACGTACCTTTACTTTACTTTAAAGGTTACGCCAAATTACCGTGTTTTGCATATGAACTATACAAAATGGTGGAAAATAAACACATTTCAACGAGCCCGAAATAAGGATTTAGCGGGGTATATATTCCATCTGTGTACACGGCTCACGATACAAATATTGCTGTTTGGGACATTGGTAAAAGAAGCACAACATTTATAGCTGCCTAAATGCACCGAATGTTCAGTGTTTGGTGCAAACACGTGGTTACAAACCTGGATGGCATAGAGGAAAGCCGCAAGGAGACGAGTCTGCCGCTTATTAGACAGAAGCAACTGAGTAGTCGTCAAATCGATCTCATCTACATTCAAGATAACACATCGAGAATGCCTGAAAACGTATTATTAATGCCATGTGTGTTTCGTTGATAGAAACAACAGGGCTAGCAATATGTACATCCTACTCAATTATAAATTTGTTCAATTGAAATTCAATAAGCACGCAGAATAGCCGCCACATTAGCAAGGAAACATATTAAAATTTTCATCACCGGAGAATCACCTATATATGTGTACACAAGGTTTATGACCATGTGAACATCATTACGTAGAAGCTTCTCAGTATCATTGAAAGTGGAAATTAATTATTTGAGCCGTTATACAATTCCGTTTAATAAATTACAGTTAATTTAAATTCCAATCGATCAATTCCAATTTAATTTCCTTTCAAATACTTTTGATTAATTCCAATTCTACCTTACACTTTTCAATTGTAAGTCAAGCGAATAAAATCCAAGTGGAACAATTCCTTAATTTAAACCGACATTAACATAACGCCAAACAGGCTCTAATCAGCTGCCAATGCCCAGATAGAGCATGACTAACAGGAAGTATTTGTAATAAACTGGATGTCTAGGATACGTTCTGGGATTGAATTGCATTATCAACTCCAATTCATTTTTAATTGATTCCAGCTAGGCACAGCGAAATGGTTTTTAAGATATGTAAAGCAAGTAGACCTTTTTCGCGCTGTTCCTCCTTCGACTATGAGCACCGTCCAGTCAACGAATGTTAACGTCAGCGTGTCACATGATGCATTACTGCCGACAACAATGACCCACGGCCGGCTAGTTGGTGTTTCATTCCTGCTGTCTTTGGCTGGTTCTTGGAGAGTTGACGTAGACAGGCCTATGTACTGTTGCAAGAAAATAAGCTGTAGTTGGGCATAGTTTTTGGACCATTAACACCTATTTCATTCCATAAATTCACGCATATAGGGTGAGACAAAATTCACCTATGTACTTCAATTTATGTACTATAAGTTGCAAAACAAACAGAACATATCTTTACAAATAAAAGATTCACCGGCTGGGTACAATATTTTATAATTATTTTGTTCTGAAAAATAGTGCTGATATTTCAAATCTCTGTTGAATGTGGATGTTTTGACCACTATAATTTCAAACGCATTATTAGCTAATTTCTTAGAACCCAGAACACTTGGAAATAACTTGCCTAATATGCAGTATTATGTACAATATATAATAAGACGCGGAACACCAAAGATAATTATTTATACAGCTATATATATTTCATATGCACGCACGCACACACACATGCACGCACGCACGCACGCACGCACGCACATCAACATGTTTATTAAAGCCTAGTTCATGCTAACGGATGTGCTCATCGATCTGACATGAAACTGACTTTCCAAGAATGATATGTCAACATGTCTTTAGCATGTGTGAATATGGGCAGGCACCTGAGCATCTGGAGAAATTGGTACTTACCAAATACACAATGAGCGAGATACCAATAAGAAGGAAGCATGGGATTAGTCGCTTCATGCGTCGAAGGGCCCACTTTGTTTCCACAGCCATTCTGCGAGAATGAGTGTAAACATAACCGTGTAATGTGATGGCATCATTTTGTTGCATTCAGCAAAAAAAAGGTTTATAATTGTTACAAGTCTTCACTCCATTCTAGTGCAAATTATATGTTTGCTACAAACTTTGAAAACATGTTTAATGAACATATATATTATGCTCATCTAGTCCATGTTTAGTCTTATAAATCGTCTCGATTATGACTAGAATAGTCCCAAAATTCACTACAATTGTGATTAATTGTCATACTGTTCTCTTTTATGATCACTGAAAGATACAAACAGTACACAATTATCTGGTGATTGTTCTACCAACAATTGGCGAATAACGTGCTATTGTTAATCAAGATTGATAATGTATCTTTAGTGGGAGTTGACCACTATCGCCACCTAGTGAATGATCGGGAAGCAAGAATGAGCACACCTGCGGAATGCGGCAGAGTATGCCAGACTCAGTCAACTAGCGAATGATGTGTCTACAAGTATTCGTCTACATCTACATGGATAACGGGAAGAACCATTCTGTCAACACTACCTGTACACTACAGTACAATTCTGTGTATAAACCTGTGGACAGCATCAGTCACTGAGAATTAGAAAGAAAAGAAAATATATTACTTGTAGAGATAATGAACACATATTTTGAGTGACGTGGTAATGTCTGTGGATGCTGTTCACGGCCCGGCACTTCCAGTATAGTTACCTATATTAATATCGTTTTTTTTCTAACCTGCTCTTAAAACTGGAGGTTGTTTCGCTGTTGGACATATCGTGGCTTCAGGAATTCCAGTATGTAACTGTACTTGGAAAGAAACTGTACATGAACACGTCGGATTTTTTTTCATTCTCTCATATTTTTGATCGATATATTTGTCGGTTAATTTTTGGGTCTAAGGGTAGCACATTCGTGCGATGGCATATCAGCCCTTTTTTGCTACGCTAAAAACAGGTCACATTCCCCATTTAGGAAGCGGGTGGTTCGATTGTTGGAGCTTTATAACATTAAATTGTTGATATATAGAGTTTTTCGTAATATTAAATTGCACTTTTTCTTCTATTTTTGTCTTTTTGTACTGCTGTACCAGATATTTGTCAGTGATATCGCTTTCCGGTTCTTATGCCACTGTGATATTATTACAGCACATTTCGGATGATCGCCTTATTAACAATACCGACTGTTGCGAGTATAGCGTTGTTTTGGGCACTAAGTGTGCAAAAACACAATATTTTTTTAGAAATATACGTCCGTTTTTGTGCCTGAACGGATGGGGAGTGAAGCAAAGAACACATTAGCATCGAAAAAATATGGTAGAAATGTCGTTTAATAGCGTTAATAATTTCGGCCAGACTAATGCATCTTTAGTCTTTACATTTGGAGTCTGGCAAATGTTAAGATAAGATAAGATAATATACGTTTTATTACCAAGTAGCAAGTACAAGGAATTTGTAGTGTTGTGGCGTTAGCACAAACTTACACTCATGCACCCAATCACACACGGAACTAAACATTACATATCACAATCGTAATACTAGAAACAGTTGAAAACAAGCGAGAGTAATATAATAGGTTGCAAGATTAAAAAATGAAAAATTTTAAAGATTAAAAAAAGAAATAAATAAATAAAAAATTTAAAAGGCGACATTGCAACTACCTACCAGAGGCAAGACATTTATGATGGCTCTCCGTTTAAAAATCTCAGCGCTTGAGGATAGAAACTATTGTTAAATCGCGTCGTTTTAGTTTTTATGCTACGGTAGCGCTTACCGGAGGGAAGTAGTTCAAAGAGATGGTTGGCTGGATGATATTCGTCTTGTACAATACGCTTGGATTTGCGCAAACTGCGAGATAGATAAAGAGATCTGATGGACGGCATATTTAACCCGATTAGTTTAGAGGCGTACTTGACGACTGATTCAATTTGATTAATTTCATCTTGGCTGGCGCGACCAAACCAGACAGTGATAGAAAATGACAAGACACTTTCAATAACTGCGCGGTAGAAACGTGTTAATATTGCTTGAGATAAGCCGAATCGTTTGAGGTGTCTAAGGAAGTACATGCGTTTTTGTGCTTTTTTAATGATGTCAATCGTGTTATTACACCAGGAAAGATCTTTAGAAATAGTCGAACCCAAAAATTTTACAGAGTCGGCTTGTAAGATTTCAGTACCGTCAATGACAAGGGTGGATGGGTGTTTTCTTTTTGCGAAAATCAATGATCATTTCCTTCGTTTTGGATATGTTTAGTACCAGGTTGTTGTTCTTACACCAGCCGATCAGTCTTTGCATTATCCATGTAACGTCTAACCGTGGACAGCTTTGTGCATTCACTCCTACCTCGCTTTATCTATTCCAAGACGTTCATTGCATTAATATCATACTACATAATTTTAGGTGCACCAATGTCACATATGATTATCAAATATTGCGTTTCATGACAGTTGTATTTGTCGTGTTTTCATTCGTTTTAAATATGCAGCGTTTACAGAATATATATATATATATATATAAACTATATATATATATATATATATATATATATATATATATATATATATATACATATATATATATATATATATATACATATATATATATATATATATATATATATATATATATATATATATATATATATATATATATATATATATATATATATATATATATATATATATAGTTGATATCTCACTGGCTCATAATGTCATGGCACGCTTTAGACATCAAGACGGTTTGGTGGGTACACAGATCTCCCCGCTCTTGTCTTGTATGGTACGTTTCTTATGTTAGCACATGCTTGTCCAGCTACATGACTTGATTCGTTTCCCTTGCTCTGTTCTTCACAAATAACCGGCTCAGCAGGATTAAATGCTTCGTGCTCTCCGTCTGTGTTCTCGTCATCATGGCGTCTATCTGGGAGTTTGAAAGTTTCTCCAGTCATTCTTATGTGTCGCCGATTCCTACGATACTCAGCTCCAGATTTGGTGGTGACTATGTATGACCTCGGTTCGCCATCCTTCTGTTTTACTATGGCTGGTTCCCATTTCTTTGTCACATGATCCTGCACTCTCACACTTTGACCTCGGTGCATTTCCTTCAGTGAACGTGTATGTTGGTTATACTGCTGTAGCCGCTTTTCTCTCTTGTGGAAATTTGCTTTCCCTGTTTTCATGGTGATGACGATGGGCACGTTTGATTGAATTTTGCGGTCAAACAACAGCCCAGCAGGTGATGGAACTCCTGGTTCAATAGGTGTTATACAAAGGCACAGAAGAGCGATGGCTGGATCCTCTCTGGCTTCGTATGCTTTCTGCAGGGCACTTACTGTGCCAACGAATCGTTCCGCCTTTCCATTGCATTGGGGGTATCGAGGACTGTTAGTCTGATGCTTGAAGTCGTAGTCGGATTAAAATTTGCCGAAGTTTTCTGAATCGTACTGCTTGGCATTGTCACTGATGAAGATATTTGGGATGCCAAATTCTGAGAATATTAGCTTCAGCTTACTTACGATCGCACTGGATGTTGTGGAGCTTACCTTTCTGATGATGGGATACGAGCTGTAGTAATCAACAACGAGCAGGTATTCATCTCCTCTCCAGTGGAACATGTTTAAACCAACGATCTCCCATGGATGGGTTGCTTCGATAGGGATCAGTTCTTCTCTTTGCTGTGGTGTTTGGTTGTGTTGACACACATCACATGTCTTGATCATGTTGTCAATGTCTGCACTGATTCCACACCAGAAAACAGAATCGCGTGATCGTAGTCGGCATTTTTCTATGCCTTGGTGCCCCTTGTGTATTTTCATCAAGACCTCGGCTTGAATGCTCTTAGGTATGATGACACGGTTTCCTTTCAGAATACTCCATTGTACATCACAATCTCATCTCTGAAGTTCCAGAAGGGCGTAATGTCTTCCGGACATTGGTTCCTGTATTGCGGCCATCCATTGGTTCCTGTATTGCGGCTATTCATTGGTTACAGTTCTGGTTAGAACTTGAAGTGTTTCATCGCATTTTGTCACTTCCTTGATTTTTTCGAGTCTTGATTCGGAAACACCAGTGATGTCGTGAATAGTCACGTTGATGTCTGGCATTTCTTCCCTGTGAATGGGTAGACGTGAGAGTCCATCTGCTATGGGTATGTCCTTTCCAGGCACATACTTGACAGTGAAATCATACTTCTGTATACGTAGCAGCATTCTCATCAATCTCGGTGGGGCGTTTGTCAGATTTTTGTGTGTGATGGATTCCAGTGGTTTATGGTCCGTTTCGACGGTGACATGGCGTCCATAGGCGTAATGATGGAATCGCTCGAGACCGAACACGATACCAAGCATTTCACGCTCAATGTTTCAATACTTGCTTTCAGTTTCTGTCAGACTCTTACTTGCATACGCAACTGGTCGTTCATTTTGTAGAAGTGTCGCGTCAATTCCTCTTTTACTCGCGTCTTTCTGTATGGTGACTGGCTTGCTGGGTCGAAGTTAGCCAATGTTGATGGTGCAGTGATTGCTTCTTTCACGTTGTTGAACGCTTTCTGATGCTCAGGAACCCACAGAAAGACACTGTCCTTCTTGATAAGATCACGGAGGGGTGCTGTTGTGGTCGCGAGATCTGGCGTGTAGCGTCCTAGGTAGTTTACCATACCAAGGAAGCTTTGCAGTTCCTGGGCACTTGTCGGTGGCGACATGTCAACGATTGCTGCAATCTTGCCCGGGTCAGGTTCTAACCCGTTCGACGAGAAGTAGTTTCCGAAGAACTTGATTCTTCTTGATTTCACAACGCATTTGTCAGGGTTGAGACATAGACCGACCTCTTGGTACGTCTCATGACGTTGTCCACGTGCTTGTCACGCTCAGCCTCTGTTTTGCCGAACACAACGATGTCATCAGGGATTGCAACAACTCCAGGAAGACCCTCGAAAGTCTGGTCAACTTTCTTCTGGAACACATCTTGTGCGGAAACTAAGCCAAATGGAAGACGGCGGAAGCAGTACCGCCCGTATGGCGTGTTGAACGTTGTGAGCAGCTTCGACTCGTCGTCAAGCTTCACATTTCAATATCCGGATCGTGCATCTAGTATTGTGAAAACACTAGCACCTTGCAGTTGCGGTAGTATGTCGTTCATAACCTGTGTGTACTGATGAGTTCTTCTTATCCATGCAAGTTCAAGTCCTTTGGATCCAGGCATATACGCATCTCACCTGATGGTTTGGTCACATACACGACACTGTTAACCCAGTCAGTGGACTGGTCAACCTCCTCGATGATGTCTAGTTGAATTATTCGGCTCAGTTCCTTCTTCACCGATTCCTTCAACGATTCAGGGACGCGTCTTGGTGGGTGTATGACAGGCTCTGTGTCCTGCTTCAGGTCAATGTGGTACTCGCCAGAAAAAAGACCAACACCTCGAAAGCATTTCGGGTATTTGTTGAGTAGGTCCCCTTTTGCATCACCCTTCCTACCACTAGATGATGGGTTGTCTCCCTCTTTCTTCAGTGAAGAGACTTGACTGGTGTCATGACAGTCATAGCATGCTGATTTCTGTTCACAGTTCAGCGAAATCAGTCTCAAGTCCATACATGCTTGCAGTCCTAACATTGTTGACCCGCTGTCTTGAGTGACATGAAACTCGATGTCGAGTGCGATGTCGCTGTGTGTGCAACGTAGCGTGAAACATCCATACTGCTTTACCTTTGTACCACCATATGCACTCAAGCCGACTTTGGGCTTCTGTAATCGTAGTGACCTTCCATGTTTGTCTTGTTTGTCTGGGAATATGTGTTTGAATATGCGTAGTGGCATTACGTTAACCTCTGCTCCACTGTCAATTTTACATTTCACAAGTACGTCTGTGTCTTGTCCCGTCATCTTTACGTTTGCGATGAATGGGAATGACCGGGAACCAAGAATGAGCCCGACTGCGCAGTGCGGCAGAGCATGCCAGGCTCAGCATGCCAGGCATGCTTCAGAACATTCGTGCGACTTATAATTACGACTAAATGACAACAAATGTATGTTGCAAACACGACAACGATCTTAATGTATAATTAAATTAGTGAAACGCAACGTAATCTCTCCTAGTAAGTTGGAGTGATGTAGCATTTACTCTGTGAGGTATATTAATATTTCCTAGCATTTTATTCGTTGATTGCATTGTCGATGTAAACTGTATCAGAATACTTCGTTAACATTTCATAACAATCTTCCATTTGTCCAGTGATATTTAATGACAAAGGACAATAATTAAACGATATAATTAATGTTTAACACAATGCACCATTATACATAGCATAGAAAACATATAAACCAATAAATACTAAAAGACACATCGGAGCTACACGATGTGATTGAAATACCCCCAAATTAAGGATTGTGGTAAAATCAAGGTTCCCAAGGTTGAATTTGGTTGCATTTTTGGGGGAACTCTGGGCACAGACCCGGTCATCTTAAAAAATTGCTTTTTAACTTAAGGTAACTGGGGTGGCTATTATAATTTTGCTTGCCTTGAATTCATTAGTTCCAGTAGAATTTATTAAGTTAAATTAACAATTTCTTCACAGATTGTAGATTAAATACTATATAATATACCAGATTTAAACAAATTTATTATTATTTTGGTTATGTTACGTTTTTGTAAATGTGAACAAATAGCCACTAAAAATTAAGTTGAATCGTTTTGAGAAAATCCCCAAAGAAATCAATTACATATAATATTATACAAATATGACAGTGTAACTGATAACGTACCAGCAGGTTTTGGTCAGCATAAACCAATTATGTCTGCTACACAACCGCGAATAAATTAAGCAAACGTTGAATGACAGCCTAAAGTGGCAGTTAATTTTTTACGCAAACCCTTCATCAATCGTAATTTACTGCCGAATTGCGTTGCATGCGCGAAAGACGCGTTCATACGCAAAATTGCAACGTCGTGAGTGTTGTAGTTTTTCTCAAACAATATTTAAGACATAATTTTCTAGTTATTAATGAAAACACAATATCAATAAATGCTTGTTTTTGTGTTGAAATGTACGGTTGATGTGTTCCGCTTCCACGGCGAACGAATATAGTTGGTTCGAACATCGTAGCGAACGCAGATGTTACTATGGAAACATTGTCGCTTTTCCGGGAACTCAAGGGGATTTCCAAAAGGACTGCGTTTTTAAAGGATGGATTGGCGAAATATGACGTTAGTGCCGGGTGATTTTTTGTGGTGTCGACGTTTATTTTATCTAAGACAATGAAACAATCAACTGACACGCTAGTCTCCCCAGCCACATTATATGTCCAGGTCATCGTTAAATTCTACTGGATTAGTAAATCAAATGTCCACGTCTATGTACATTTAATATGTATAATGCTGAATGTAGTGCAGCTCTTGCGGGTTCTTCCCTGTACTGATACACTCATGCGTCGGAGTCACAACACACTATAAATACCCAATCATATGCACATTAGACACCCCCCAAAACTAGCATAACAATCAATGATATCAATGTGACATCAACAGCTAGACGAACAAGACACGTTTTATATGACGAAGGTAACGATCGCCAAGACACCCCAACCCCCACGTAACGCTCTGTAACGCCTACCCGGTCATCCCCAACCCCACGTAGCGCTCCGTAACGCCTACCCGGACACCCCCAACACCACGTAGCGCTCCGTAACGCCTACCCGGACAACCCCATCCATGATCGTGACGTACTTAATGGACAGCCCGTAATATCTTGACGTGACACAATGACTTGTACATATATTCGGTCGAGACAATTGATCATTCAACGAATAAGATAGCACTGTCATATACGACAACATGGCACGCACAGTTTATGGATAAACTGGTTTGGCTGCCGGTCTGTGGTTCGAACTTAGTATCTGCGAGCGTGGTGGCGTGGTGGTTTGAACATCGGACTCTCAATTGAGAGAACCGGCTTTTGAATCCCCGTGCTGCCGTTTCGAAGCTTTTAACATTTCTTTAATTCCACATTGCCACAGTTCACTCGGTGAAGGATAAGTGAATGAATACTCTTCGACTAGTAATTTCAAATTGGCTGACAGCTTTCCAGAGAAATCTAGTTGTAGTTGGAATAAACATGTCTGCCGCCGGGGGGGGGATGAAATGTACAGCTCTTTGAGCAGTCCCAACGACTGGATACCGCGCTATAATACAGCTCCTGTTTGGTCACATTCAGTGACCAATCAAACACTTGTATCTACAAAATGGCTGTGCTGTTGTGATGTTGGTACCACTAGCACTGTGGTTCGCTGGATGTAAAGGTACGTTATTATTTTATAATAACTTACCTTTACATCCAGTGAACCGTATGTACGTTATTATATTATTATATTATAATAATGAACCTTTACAACCAGTGAACCATATGTACGTTATTATATTATTATATTATAATAACGTACCTTTACATCCAGTGAACCACAGTGCTAGCGATACCAACATAACAACTTGGAAACAAGTGTTCGATTAATCACTGAATATGACCAAACCGGAACCAGGACAGACGTTTGACAATATTTAAAGTTGCGTAATCGAGCTCAATTTGTTATGAAAGCCGTTGATTGGTCGTATGTCTGGTGTTTCGTTGCCGGTTTACGTGTGTCGTTATCACGTCATTATATTTCACTAGCAAAAATGCGCGTCCCAAGGACGATATAACTTGGTAGTTCATACGTGACATACATGATAGCAATGTTTATCAAATGTCTCAGACCAATATGCCATCAATAACGCAGTTCTTAAATGACGTCATTTGATTTTGCCCCTTGTCCGCTAATTGGCTAGAACCCTTTTGAGGATCCCCGTGCGTATATTCGCGATGGAAAATGGCTTCTAACATAATGGATACCGTTGTTGAATTGCCTGTGAATTGTGTGCATGGTGCAACGTTTATGTACAGTGATGTCGAAAAGCGTAGGGTACTACAGTTACGCCGATAGTTAGAGTGTCGGGGAATCAAAAGATCCGGAACGAAGTCGTTTTTGTTGGAGACGTATGCCCGTGTTTTATACTCCTATGCATGATGTACTGAATTATCGCTCCGTCCTGGTAATTCTTATACGAAAACTACTTTTCTTGAAACCGCGACGTGTCAGCTTGGGGATTTGAGTGAAATGTTTCTGATATTCATTACAATAGTGAACCACGTTAAATAAACATCAAAGTACAACGTGTGGAAACTATTACAATAATAATAGTGCAACTGCCAGTGACAGTGTCAGCCATGGCATTGGCAACTGGGCAGGGCTTAAGGCATAATGTGCCTGTAGCCTTGTTGGGGCTACTCGTGAATTGCGACTATGATATTATGTCACAGTAGTATGTCTTTGAAACAATACTATTATGTAGCTGATACATAGAAGAAGACTCAATAATGAGACTTAGCTAAAACATTTTGTCATGGTGAGGGTGTGATTATTATATTTGCAATACATGTTTTTGTTTTCAAATGCCGAGCTATGATTGACGCTAACAAGCAGCGTAGTATCGACCCCTCTGTTGATGGTGGAATAGACCCGATAGAACACCTGTGGTTTCAAATTGTGATATCAAAACAGGCCACTATACATGCCAAGGATCAATCACTACGGGGCGCTAAAATATAGGAGGTAACGTAAATGTGAACATCTTTCAACTCAGCAAAATTTCATTATTGAGGTATCACTGGCTTAGTATTAGCATGTACATGTACACAGAATATGTAGAGTTTTTGGAAAACAAAGAATACGAAATATAACAGAAATTCAAATTTTCTTACTTGCATGGTGTTTATCTTTCAGAAAGAAAACTGCACCATTCTGAACTTTCCAGCCATGTCCAGCTGCTGGTGACATACTCTATGCAAGTTCCAGTGATTTATTCCATACATAAGCCTGGTAGTTTCATTGCTTCATTTGTTGCTGTAAGCTTTCGGGGTGGGGAGGGGGAAATTTTTCTTTTTCCAATTTGGCAGAACAGCCTGTTCCCTTTCCTCCCAGCTCCCTTGACCGTTTCTCTCGCTCCCCAGCTTTGATTGAGAGGCTGCAGGGTTGGCCGAATACAACATCAAGTCGCTGACAACAGTTCAGACCTAGAGGTGCAGCGACCAAGCTAGTACTTGAATGCCACTGCAATCTGGGTGGGCCAAGGAGAATGGCACTCTGGATAAATCGTTCCTGAGGACTTCTCTCAGATTGATGTCCAGTGACTTTGCTAAGATCACGAGTCGGCTAAAGAGTTCACGGTTAGCACCAAGAATGATGACTTTCTGATCAGCCATTTTCAGTTTTATTGGCCAGATGGTTTGATCTTCAGGTTTCAGAGGGAATCCCAAATTTTCACCTGATTGGTATTCAGTCTATGTTCCACAAATATTGTAGTTGGGCCGTATGGAGAAGTTTGGTCGATCCATTGAGACGAAGTGAGGGGTCATTACAGCAGATGCAGAAGCAAGTCTCCAGTCCTATCTGCCTTGACGAACTGGAGAACCTCCTGTACCGTGGGCATATAATCACTCCAGTAGGCAAGCAGCTGGGATTTGTCCAGTTCCTCAGTTTTGAACCTTGTGAACTCTGACTCTGATGTGTCGATGACATCGCACATACTCAGCATGGTGTTCTGGCCATCATTACCTTCTTCTAGAGCTAGTTGGTGTGCAATAATTTGTTTTATCACATAATTTTCGTCCACACCACTGTCCTCCTGCTCAAAGAGCCACTGCACGAAGGTACGCTACTGCAGTCGAAACATGGCTTCCATTACTATGGTGTGGGCTATCAAACCACGATTGTAGGACATCCCTTTCAGAAGGGTCGAAGTTTTTGTAATGCCATACATGGCATATCAGCAGACCTTTAATACCTGACATCTGGTGTTTCTTCCCAGAAGAGCAAGATTTGCCATGTGGAAGACCCACATGCATATCACCATGTCTTCAATCGCTTTTTGTAGTCGTCAACTGGATCTCTTTGGCTTTCATAAAGTTAGCGAGGTAAACTATAATCATTCTGTCCAAGGCGTTCCATCGTGGACTGCACATTCTTCAAGACTGTGTAAACAGTGCTGACCTATGTTGGAGAGAATCGTTTATAACGCAATAGCCGATGTTAGTGTGAACGGCAACACAAGAGTGAACCACATCATTGAATCCACTCCATCCGGGCACTTGTTTCTGTGGGTGAGAGTTCCACATCAAACAGCTTCATTGCTGTCATCCTTACCAACGCCTAATCTTGATCTTTCACACATCCTTCCGAGTACAGACTTTCGGTGTATTTAAACCACTCGGCCTGTATCTTCCTGGAGAAACTGGTAAGAGCAGGCCGCTTTACATAAGCCCTGTACTGTCTGATGAATTGGCATACGCCAGTGGACTGAAGTGACCGTTTCCTTTTTGTTTGGTCTGTGTAGACCCTCGGTTTGGGGGCTGGACCAAACTGCTCTCGCTTATAGAAGACCAGTATTGTGGCATGGGAAGTCTTCTTTATTGATGTCATTTTTGTCTCCTGCCACCTGGACAAAGACGCATGGGACATGTTTGATGGCAAACCACGCCAAAGAAGTCGCTCTGGGCTAGCATCGCCTTTGCAAGGCTTGTGTCTATCATAGTAGAAGTCACAGTGGCCCATTCATTGCCTCTACATCATCGAAGGAGTACAGTGGCCCGTTCATTGCCTCTACATCATCGAAGGAGTACAGTGGCCCGTTCATTGCCTCTACATCATCGAAGGAGTACAGTGGCTCATTCATTGCCTCTACATCATCGAAGGAGTACAGTGGCCCGTTCATTGCCTCTACATCATCGAAGGAGTACATTAATTTAGTTCCCTCTAATGCTCGAAGATGTTAAAGAAAATTTATTTATCTGGCCCTATGGTGTCACCTACACAATAGAACAACCTTGATTCTATCAAAAATTATTAATTTTTCACTTTAATTAGGTTCTAAAACAATGATAAACAATATCATTAGACATATTTTTCCAGCGATATCAAACATGATAACATTTCGTTGATCTGTTAATCAGTTGGAAACAAATACATTTATGCAATCAACAACACAACACAGAAATAGAGATATGAAAAGGCGAAATGAATTACGTTTATTGTGGGGATTAAGTGTAAGCCCACTTTCAAAGAGAATTTTAGAAAATAAAAATGTGGGCTACACAACCCAATGGGCTGACTACGCCCGATGCGAGCCTTCTGGATGTCGGGATCAATAGAGCCCACATTTCAACACATAAAACAGTAGCAGTATTCCTAGGACAAATAAAAGAAGCAATGTAATTACTATTGTCATAAAGCACCCTCAAACCAAATAGGCTATGCCCTACATGCTATCACGCAGTCTATGTATACAAAACTACCTGCGTAAAACTACACTAGCTCTAACTGGAATAACTATAAAAGTGGGGCCAATTCGCCACCTGACACCGATACATGTGATCACCACACCAACCCTAAGTAACCGCTTAAGTTAAGGACCTTTAAATAGAACAGTTATCACTCCTACTCAAGCATTTCTGATTTTGCATCCGAAGTCCACCTACCTGCCGCTCTGATGTGCGCATCTGATTTTCCCCTCAGTGCAGCTGCAGTGGCCGCCCCAATGCGAAAGCTGTGACCCTTTAAAGCGATAGTTTAGTAGCCACAGAAACCAAGTAGTTGCTTCAACGACACATCAAATTCACTACGTAACTTTGGGGAGTCATCTGGGTATGCGAACAAAGAAGCCTGCACATTGCCCCTGGTCAGCTGGAAACCTCTCAAAAAAAAGAAGCGGGGTGGATTTAAGTCCCCTGAATGGACTCGCCTCTGAACTAGAGGGATTGGGGACCTTCCCGCGCGTTATGCTTAAAAAGGTGGATATAAATTTTATCAACTCCCCGGATAACCAAATCCATGTGCAAACAGTCACGTATCGTGCCACGTGATCGAGGCACCATTTCCTTGATTTTACCACAATCCTTCATTTGGGGGTATTTCAATCACATCGAGTAGCCCTATTTGTCTTTTAGTATTTATTGGTCTATATGTTTTCTATGCTATGTATAATGGTGCATTGTGTTAAACATTAATTATATCGTTTAATTATTGTCCTTTGTCATTAAATATCATTGGACAAATGGAAGATTGTTATGAAATGTTAACGAAGTATGCCGATACAGTTTACATCGACAATGCAATCAACCAATAAAATGCTAGGAAATATTAATATACCTCACAGAGTAAATGCTACATCACTCCAGCTTACTAAGAGAGATTACATTGCGCTTCACTAATTTAACTATACATTAAGATCGTTGTCGTGTTTGCAACATACAGTTGTTGTCATTTAGTCGTAATTATAATTCGCACGACTGTTCTGAAGCATGGCTGAGTCTGGCATGCTGAGCCTGGCATGCTCTGCCGCACTGCGCAGTCGGGCTCATTCTTGGTTCCCGGTCATTCCCTAGATGGCGATAGTGATCAGCTCCCACTAATGATACATATCACCAGTCCACCTCTACAGTTTCACCTCTTTTTTAGGCATTGTAGTAAAACAATGATACTAACATGTTATACTAGTCAATGCCAAACCATATAACTAAATTAAAGCCTCGTAGATGTAGTTCACGAGTGAAAACAGGTGAACGCTCTTAAACGGTGCTATAACTTTCCTTCAAATGAACAGCAACAACTAGAACTAATAACTGCTCGTATAAATGACTATTGGCACAACTCACTTCCAACATATCGGCCTATTTGGCGGTTTCCGGATAAGCACTAGACGAGTGTCGCTGCTTTAACAAGATTTAACAACCAGATTGTAATAAAGCAAAGACCTAGATGGTAAATGAACAAGGAAGCCATTGGTTTATTGAGTCTAACATGTTTCATCTTTGCGTAACCCACCCTCCTGAGATATGCGTCCACCTTGTTTTTAAACATATTCACGTTGATAGCAGTTACACAATGTGTAAATACTTTGTTCCATTCATTTATTGATCTTTCTGAGAACGAGTACTTCGTGATATTCAAACTACACTAACTAATGTTACCTCATGTCCTCTAGTTCAACTATCTTTATAATGAAAAAAAAAAACATATTTGAATCAATATTTTCATACCCATTCAATATCTTGACAGTTTGATCTCCGTATAACCACCTTGTCTCTAGGGTTGTGAAACCGCAATCTTCCAGTCGTTCGTCATAACTAAGGTATCTCAGTTCTGGAATCATTCTTTCAAGCGTATATATATTCTTCTTACGATATGGTCTCCCAACTTGTATACAGAACTATAAGGCCGAACTATTGCTTGATACCATATTCCACTTGCAAGAGTGTTCGACTTATCATTAAAAGAGGGAGTTGTTCCTTTTAAAGGAAATTAGCAAACATCATACCATTATTTAAGTGCCGATATGACAGTTTCAGAGCAGTGTGGTATTGCAGCTTCAAAGGGTAAAACAATTCTTGGGTTGATTAGGATAAACATAACTTCCAAGGAAAAAAGCTAATTATTCCTCTGTATAAAGCAATAGTTAGACCTAATTTAGAATACTGTATACAAGCATGGATACCATATCGTAAGAAGGATATAGATACACTTGAACGCATACAGAAGAGAGCAACTAAACTTATTCCAGAACTGAGAGGCCTTAGTTATGAAGAACGCCTAACAGAATGTGGTTTAACAACTCTAAAGTCAACGAGGTTAAGAGGAGATCAGGTTGAAGTTTTTCAGATATTGAATGGGTATGAAAATATTGATAGAAATATGTTTTTCTCTCTCAAGAAAGATAGCAGAACTAGAGGACATGAGGAAGAGTTAGTAAATGAGCAGTGTAGATTGGATATCAGGAAGTACTCATTCTCACAGAGGACAGTAAATGAATGGATCGAATTATCAACGGATTGTATAACCGCTAGCAGTGTGAATATGTTAAAAGTCTCACACATATCTCAGGAGGGCAGGTTACACGTAGACGAACACTGATGGACTCTCGATAAGCCAACGGCTTCCTTGTCTACTTGCCATCTGGGCCATTAGCTTGGATGGCAAGTCTTTTTAAATCTTGATGCAGAGGTACAATTCGTTTTTTTTTACTTGTATGTTATATTATTCCTAATCAACCCAAGATTACCCTTTGAAGCTGCAATGCCACACTGCTCTGAAACTTTCGTATAAGCACTTATTTTTACTCCTAAATCTTTTGCTTTTACAGTAGTACCTATAATAGTTTTTCCTACATTATAGTTTACATCAAAATTTTACTAACATCTGCCATTTTTCAGACCATTTAACTAATTTGCCTAGATCGTTTTGTAAATTTTTTTATCGCCATCATTGTTAACCTTTTTTTTAACACTTTTGCGTCATCCGCAAATTTCAATACTTTGCTTGTGTATATATATATATATATATATATATATATATATATATATATATATATATATATATATATATATATATATATATATATAAATATATATATATATATATATATATATTTATATATATATATATATATTAAGAATAATGAAAGTACTAATACTTATCCTTGTGGTACGCCACTCAAAACATATTTCTAGGTAGAAACCTCTTCTGTCAGTCCGCCATTGTTCTATCCAGTTGATTATGCTATCCCCGATACCTTGGACTTTTAATTTAAGTAGTCATCTTTGAAAGTATCTACTGGTGATCCCTCGTCTGTCCATTTCTTCAAAAAAACATGCTGAAATGAATTTAATAATTTATGCATAAAAAGGATGCCCACCATATAGTCTTCA
>OY759261.1:6601660-6809160 GCA_963662155.1 Lamellibrachia columna | reverse complement strand
GTATTGTTAATATGGCGATCATCCGAAATGTGCTGTAATAATATCACAGTGGCATCAGAACCGGAAAGCGATATCACTGACAAATATCTCGTACAGCAGTACAAAAAGACAAAAATAGAAGAAAAAGTGCAATTTATTCTTACGAGAAACTCTATATATCAACAGTTTAATGTTATAAAGCTCCAAAAATTGAACCACCCGCTTCCTAAATGGGGAATGTATGAGACCTGTTTTTAGCGTAGCAAAAGAGCGCTGACATGCCATCGCACGAATGTGCTACCCTTAGACCCAAAAATTAACCGACAAATATATCGATCAAAAATATGAGAGAATGAAAATAAATCCGACGTGTTCAAGTATAGTTTCTTTCCAAGCAGAGTTACGTACTGGAATTCCTTAAGCCACGATATGTCCTACAGTGAAACAACCTCCAGTTTTAAGAGCAGATTAGAAAAAAACTGTTTTAATATAGGTAATTAAACTGGAAGCCCCGGGCCGTGGACAGCTTCCACAGACATTACCACGTCACTCAAATTATGTGTTCAATATCTCTACAAGTAATATATTTTCTTTTCTTTCTAATTCTCAGTGACTGATGCTGTCCACAGGTTTATACACCGAATTGTACTGTAGTGTACAGGTAGTGTTGACAGAATGGTTCTTCCCGTATCCATCAGATGTAGACGAATACTTGTAGACACATCATTCGCTAGTTGACTTAGTCTGGCATACTCTGCCGCATTCCGCAGGTGTGCTCATTCTTGCTTCCCGATCATTCACTAGGTGGCGATAGTGGTCAACTCCCACTAAAGATACATTATCAATCGTGGTTAACAATAGCACGTTATCCTCAGCGAAAGCTACATTCGCCAATTGTTATCCTCAGCGAAAGCTACATTCGCCAATTGTTATCCTCAGCGAAAGCTACATTCGCCAATTGTTATCCTCAGCGAAAGCTACATTCGCCAAATTTTGTACTGTTTGTATATTTCAATGAACATAAAAGAGAACAGTCTGGCAATAATTCACAATTGTAGTGGATTTTGGGACTATTCTAATCATAATCGTGACGATATATAAGACTAAAAATTAATTGTACTAGAATGGAGTTAAGACTTGTAACAATTCTAAACCTTTTAGCTGAATGCAGCAAAATGATGCCATCACATTACACGATTATGTTTAAATTCATTCTCGCAGAATGGCTGAGAAAACAAACTGGGCCCTTCGACGCATGAAACGACTAATCCAATGCTTCCTTCTTATTGGTATCTCGCTCATTGTGTATTTGGTAAGTACCAATTTCTCCAGATGCTCAGGTGCCTGCCCATATTCACATATGCTAAAGACATGTTGACATATCATTCTTGGAAAGTCAGTTTCATGTCCAGATCGATGAGCACATCCGTTAGCATGAACTAGGCTTTAATAAATATGTTGATATGCGTGCGTGCGTGCATGTGTGTGCGTGCATATGAAATATATATATAGCTGTATAAATAATTATCTTTGGTGTTCCGCTTCTTAATATATATTATACATATACTGCATATTAGACAAGTTATTTCCAAGTGTTCTGGGTTCTAAGAAATTAGCTAATAATTTTATTTATGTGCGTTTGAAATTGTAGTGGTCAAAACATCCACATTCAATAGTGATTGGAAATTTAGCACTATTTTTCAGAACAAAATAATTGTAAAATATTGTACCCAGCCGGTGAATCTTATATTTGATAAAATGTGTTCTGTTTGTTTTGCAACTTGTCGTACATAAATTGAAGTACATATGTGAATTTTGTTTCACCCTATATGCGTGAATTTATGGAAAGAAATAGGTGTTAATGGTCCAAAAATTATGCCCAACTACAGCTTATTTTCTTGCAACAGTACATAGGCCTGTCTACGCCAACTCTCCAAGAACCAGCCAAAGACAGCACGAATGAAACACCAACTAGCCGGCCGTGGGTCATTGTTGTCGGCAGTAATGCATCTTGTGACACGCTGGCGTTAACATTCGTTGACTGGACAGTTCATAGTCGAAGGAGGAACAGCGCGAAAAAGGTCTACTTGCTTTACATATCTTAAAAACCATTTCGCTGTGCCTAGTTGGGATCAATTAAAAATTAATTGGAGTTGAAAATGCAATTCACTCCCATAATTTATTCTAGGTATCCAGTTTATTACAAATACTTCCTGTTAGTTATGCTCTATCTGGGCATTGGCATCTGATTCGATCCTGTTTGGCGTTATGTTGATGTCGGTTTAAATTAAGAAATTGTTCGACTTGGATTCTATTCACTTGACTTGCAATTGAAAAGTGTAAGGCAGAATTGGAATTAATCAAAATTATTTGAAAGGAAATTAAATAGAATTGATCGATTGGAATTTAAATTAACTGTAATTTATTAAACTGAATTGTATAACGGCTGAAATAATTAATTTCCACTTTCAATGATACTGAGAAGCTTCTACGTAATGATGTTCACATGGTCATAAACCTTGTGTACACATATATAGGTGATTCTCCGGTGATGACAATTTTAATATGTTTCCTTGCTAATGTGGCGGCTATTCTGCGTGCTTATTGAATTTCAATTGAACAAATTTGTAATTGAGTAGGATGTACGTCTTGTTAGCCCTGTTGTTTCTATCAACGAAACACACATGGCATTTATAATACGTTTTCAGGCATTCTCGATGTGTTATCCTAAACGTAGATGAGATCGATTGGACGACTACTCAGTTGCTTCTGTCTAATAAGCGACAGTCTCGTCACCTTGCGGCTTACCTCTATGCCATCCAGGTTTGTAACCACGTGCCTGCACCAAACACTGAACATTCGGTGCATTTTGTTGTTGTTCCTCTTTTACCAATATCCCATACAGCAATATTTGTATCGTGAGCTGTGTACACAGAGGGAATATATACCCCGCTAAATCCTTATTTCGGGCTCGTTAAAATGTGTTTATTTTCCACCATTTTGTATAGTTCATATAAAAACACTGACATCTAGCGGAACCTTTAGTTCTTAGTTTGCACACATGTCAACCTGTGATGATCAAAATGGCGACGCGAAGTCGCCCTCACACGTTGTTAGTTTTAAAACCAGCAAAATGTTGATAATTTCTTGTGAGTTATTTGTGAAATATTTTACAAACTTTCACATTCTGTCTTGCAGCGTGGTGCCAATGCTATCTTACCCATCATGGTGTCTAGCGATGCCAGCACGATACAGCCGCCCAGGCATACAGCCACGGTCGGACCACACACGGGGCTAGTCGCCACGTCTGGCGGCATTATGTTTGACGTCGCAGCTCACTTTCGCTGCAACAGGACATCACATGGAAAGCACTCCCCATCAGCACTGTCGTATTCAATGTGTCGTCACAAAGTCGCTGCCATTCAGACGACTGCAGCGTGTTCTGGAGTGCGGGCTCCAGACCCGTCGGACACCCGTCCTGTCTGTGATGCCCACGCCCCACCGGTAGTGTTGGCCGACGCAATTTTCGCACCAGTTCATCTTGAAGACGCCCTGTACACACGCGACGCATTCTGGGCCCTGCCTGCAGCGCTGGTGACTGATTCGGACGAGTGCTTAATGTGGAGTTTAGTTGTGCAACGTTTACTGTGGCTCAGTGGGAACCAGGTTGTTGTACGACGTTGTAGGACTAGCTTGAGTTCGTCAGAGAGCAGTCGGTTATTCTCCGCAACAACTCGACTCAACAAGTGGCAGTGTCGATCTACGACTATGAAGCGATGTATTCAGGATCTAATAGCCAATAATTATGGGCTGCTGAATGATTCAATAGCGTTTTCTTACAACAGCTGGTTGGATGCTTTGGATAAGACTGGTTATATGTTTCCACAATTCGACGACTCGTTCTTTGAAGGATGTGAACCGGTGATATGGCATGCAATAGATTACTTTGTGCCTACGTTGCGTCGACGTTTCGGTGCAGGATTATACTCCCCAGTCACTAATATAGAGCCACTAACGAAACTCTACAACGATACATGTCACCGCCATAACGTAACGATGCCTAATTACGTACACATCAACTTTGCAAATCCGTGGACACAGTTTGATGATGTGCTTCTCTTAGTCGTGTTCAACAACCCGCGTTATGAAGCAATTCCATTCGTAGAAACCCTATATCGGCCATTCTTCCCCAATATTCTATACTGTGGCCCAATTAAAATCGATATGAATCGTTATCCAAGTGTTAATAATTTTACATTTTCTTTCATTTCCTATGGAAAAAAACTTCGGGGTCACGTGGCAGGAGCTTTAAATTACAAGTGTATGGCAATGGCATTACAACTGGACTACGCTGTCCAGGGTTATTTAGCAAAGGCTGATGATCTGTTTCTTGTGGTGCACACGTTGTCAGAGCTGGTGAGGAAAGCCGTGTGGTTTTTGCCGAACGAGCGAATCCGAATAAGTGAAATCAGCAAACTTCGCGAGTGTAAGCTAGGAGTGTGTGACGTTGTCCCACAATGGCCCTGGTGGAGCCGATACAAAGATGCAACGGTCGGTGCTCTCAGAGAGATTGCAAACCGAAGAAACTCATCTGTGGTCATGCGCGCATGTTACCAGCGTTTGTTGTTCGAGAACGGCGCAGCTGACCGAGGTAATTCTGCTTTCTCCGACATTTATTACATTCCAAGCAAACTTTCGCAAGAATTCCTTGAAATTGTTGACGTATTTCTGCGTCATAGGGTGTTCTTGGATATTTGCGTGGCAACGACAATACGATGTCTAGTAGCACCAACGGATGTACAACCGCTCCTTGGATATGCAATTTGGAATAAGACACGGACGCGTCCAATGGTGCATTTTAATATAAAATCCCTGTATGGGAAGAGTTATTATCATCACGTCAAGTGGGGATTCTTAGCACGTGGCACAACTGAATATATCCAGTTGTACTGCACAAAGGTTCTGCCCTACGTACACGACCGTCTCGCGAGGACCATCGTTTAAAACGTACCATAAGTGCATTGCTGCTTTTTGTGGTACACCAGAAGTGTATTAAGGCAATGGCATTCTGTCTTTTGCCGCAAAGTTGAGATGGGTAGACAGAATGCTATGCATAACGCTCTAGTTGCACACTATTTGTAGAATATGTACAATATATGTAGCAACAGAGATTATACATGGAACAGTCACACACATTAACACAACCAACACACGGGGTTCTCACCCGCGTTATTCAATATATTGGAGTATTACGCTGTTTTCTGGCAAAAGGCATCACCTCTACATATATGTATAATATGTACTAGTAATTGTCACCCTCACGGCCGGCCAAGAATTGGCCAATCAGTGACCGACAGCAGCTGTACTCGTTGTGATCTTTCATCAAAAATCAAATCGGGAATGGAGCGAGTGGAGAGCAAAGTGGCAGTGTCTAGACACGTCGCTCGTCTAAACACACATCATTTAGTATGGGCACGTCGCTCGTCTAAACATACACATCATTTAGTATGGACACGTCGCTCGTCTAACCACATGGATCATTTAGTATGGACACGTCGCTCGTCTAACCACACACATCATTTAGTATGGACACGTCGCTCGTCTAAACATACACGTCATTTAATATGGACACGTCGCTCGTCTAAACATACACGTCATTTAGTATGGACACGTCGCTCGTCTAACTTCACACATCATTTAGTATGGGCACGTCGCTCGTCTAACCACACGCATCATTTAGTATGGACACGTCGCTCGTCTAACCACACGGATCATTTCGTATGGACACGTCGCTCGTCTAACCACACACATCATTTAGTATGGACACGTCGCTCGTCTAACCACACGCATTATTTAGTATGGACACGTCGCTCGTCTAAACATACACGTCATTTAGTATGGACACGTCGCTCGTCTAACCACACGCATCATTTGGTATGGGCACGTCGCTTGTCTAACCACACACATCATTTAGTATGGACACGTCGCTCGTCTAACCACACACATAATTTAGTATGGGCACGTCGCTTGTCTAACCACACACATCATTTAGTATGGATACGTCGCTCGTTTAACCACACACATCATTTAGTATGGACACGTCGCTCGTCTAAACACACACATCATTTAGTATGGACACGTCGCTCGTCTAACCACACACATCAATTATTATAGACACGTCGCTCGTCTAACCATGCACATCATTTAGTATGTACACGTCGCTCTTCTAACCACACTCATCATTTAGTATGGACACGTCGCTTGTCTAACCACACACACATCATTTAGTATGGACGCGTCGCTCGTCTAAACACACACATCATTTAGTATGGACACGCCGCTCGTCTAACCACACACTTCATTTAGCTGCGCAGTATCATGTGACACCATGTCACCCGACCTGTTGGGACACAAATTCGGTTTTTATTGTAAGGGTGGTTTCATAAATAGCGCCAATTGCTCGATCTGTCTTGAATGTAACAAGTACATCAAACGCAGTGTATTATTATTGGTACACTGCGACGCCACTGATAAATCTAGATGAAGTCCTCCAAGAAAACAGTGGCTAGATAAATATCAGGTGACATTGTACTGTATTATGTAAGAATGTTTCGTAATAGCTGACAGTTCTCGTAAACACTTTGTATTGTCTTATGTAAGAATGCTTATTAACAGCTAACTGTTCACAAGAACACATTGTGTTGTCTTATGTAAGAATGTTTAATAGCAGCTGACTGTTCTCATGAGCACATTGCATTGTTTTGTGTGTAAAGATGTGTAATAAGAGCTGCCTTATGAAAGACTGACTGTTCACATGATCATTATTTTCTTACTTAAGGCTGCTTAATACCAGGTGGCTGTTCACATGAACACATTGCATTGCATTATCTAAGGACGTTAAGTAACAGATGACTGTTCACGTGAACACATTGTAGTTTTGTTTTGAATAACATTAACTGGCTATTCACAAAAACACATTGTATTGTGGTATATAACGTTGCTTAGTAAATCGAATCAAAACACTGAAATCATATTACAAAATGTTGTGTATCTTGTTATCATAAGACAACTAACAGTAAGATTAATAACACTACTGGTAGTCAGTTTATGAATTGTATATGTTGCTCGGTAAATAAAGTTCACATTATTTACTCATCTGGTAGTTACTCAGTTTGTATTATTCTATGATGACTTATGTGGTATATAAACACTTTCGTGCATGGATTATCCAATATCTTATACCTTTTCTGGAAACAATTGAGTTAATGTTAAAACGAAATGTTTTCAACAGAAGGCCGATAATCTGGCCCGTTTATTACCGACAGGTCTGTCACCAATGCCTGGCAACACAGAACTTAAGTCTCGTGACCTGGGGTGAGATACGCATTAGTTAAGCCGATTTGTGACCGCTTGAACGACGCGCCTTATCGCCCACCAAGTTACGTTATTGTTTACAACTAGTTTATCTGTTTATTACAACTTTATTGATTTTATTATGGCGTTACGGCTTCAGTTTTATGACGTCGATTATATATCAAACTCAACCAAGAACGAGAACGATAACGAGCCAGCCGGCTTTTGACAGCGGACACATTTTTAACTCTATGTTCGCAGTTCGAATGTTATTGTCGAAACCGTGGCGTCGTCCGTTCATATGTCAACGAAGGCCATAGCATACAAATTAACTGTATATTGTTAAAATCGAATATATTTAATAACACGATCAGCGTTAAAGGAAATGTTGCTATACTTACATTAAAATATAATCTGTCCAATAGCAGTGTAGTCATCCTGTATATGGTTTGTAAATTACTCGAAACATTAATTAGAGACCACATTTTTGGAATTCTTTGTAAAACATTAATTAATAAATACATCTCAACATGGGTTCCTAAAAGCAAGGTCATGTCTAACTAATCTCTTATGTTTTTGGGAAGAAATTACAAAGTGGGTAGATGACGGGTCACCAGTGGATGTTGTCTATTTAGATTTTCAGAAAGCTTTCGATAAAGTGCCATATTAAAGATTGTTACTTAAACAAAATGCCCATGGTATATGTATTGATGTAATTAACCAGATAAAAAAGTGGATTACACACTGAAGACAGGGAGTAATAGTAGATGATGCGATTTCACATTGGAAATCTGTTTTGAGTGGGGTACCACACGGATGAGTATTAGGCCATATACTCTTTTGAATATATACAAATGATTTGGAAGATGACATATCTAACAAAGTACTGAAATTCGCAGATGACACAAAAGTATTCAGAAAGTTACTAATGATACAGATAAACAAAGTTTACAGGTTAGTTAAATGGTCAGAAAAATGGCAAATGTTATTACATTTTGGGAAGTGTAAATGTATAGGGCATGGAAACATGGACGAAGGATATAAAATGGGGTATGCTGTACTAGATAGAACCATACAAGAAAAGGACTTAAGAGTAACAATTAGTGCTGACATGAATGTGTCAGAGCAATTTGGGATTGCTGCTTCGAAAGGAAACCAAATTCTAGGGCTAATTAGGAGAACTATCACGTATAAGGAGAAACAGCTCATTGTACCCATGTAAGCATGGAGGCCGTATCGTAAGAAGAACATAGACAAGCTAGAAAGAATACTTCCGCATTGCAATGAACTGTATCTGTTTTGGGAAAGAAGTTCCAGGCATCAAGGATCTACTCACAGACTATGACATGTATGACAGTTCGTCAACATCGACCCTTCTGAAAGGGAAGTCCAGTCGTGGAGTGAGGGCCCACAAGACAGTAATGGAAGCCATGTTTCGTCTGCAGTGGCGTGCCTTCGTGCAGTGGCTCTCTAAGCAGGAGGGCAGTGATGTGGACGAAAATGCTATGCTAAAGCAAGCTATTGCCAACTAGCTCTAGAAGAAGGGAAAACTGTCCAAAGCACCATACTGAGTATGTGCGATATCTTCGCCACATTAGAGTCAGAGTACACAAAGTTCAAAACTGGGACAAATCACAACTGCTTGCTTACTACGTGCCCATGGTACATGAGGTTCTCCAGTTCATCAAGGCAGATAGGACTGGACACTGGCTTCTGTATCTGTGGCAGTGACCCCTCACTTCTTCTCTGTGGATCGACCCAACTATTCCTTGTGGCTTCTAGTTTACGTGGCTGACATGAATCAGATGTCTGAGACACTCCTTGCCTTCAATGAGAAGTTCCTGTCTGGGAATCATGCCAACAGTCGGTCGACTCAGTCTTTTGTTCAGATGTGGATTGACATGGCCCTAGAGCAGTTCACCAACCTTGACAGCAAGACAAGCGGTGGCATCATAGACAACAGTCAGAGACCAGGAACTGTGGAGCGATGGTTCCATTCCTGACATATCACGAACGAGCAGCCACCACAAGAGCAATCAAGGAGATGTGTATCATACAGAACTCGCATTGGTACCACAGAGAAGCAGCACCAAAGAGGGTGGAGAAAGGTGAAGGTGACGTTCGGAAGATGCTGACTCTCATCGCATCAGTGCTTATGTCCCTGGACGAGGAAGATGATGGCATTTCGCCACTCATCAATATTGACACAGGACTAAGGATGCCCCAAAATTGTTCAACTCCTTCGAACTTGGCTTTGCTCAGATTATAACATTTGTGGAACAGAGACGGAGTACTAATGACAGGACATTTTAGGATTCCTGTCATACCTGAAGATCAAAACATTTGCAACCAGTCAAGACGAAAACAATGAAAACGGCTGAAGAGAAAGTCGTCACTCTTGGTGCTGACAGTGAACTCTTTGGCCGACTCAGCTACGCGTTATCAACAGTTCCATCCTTCCTGGCCCATCCAGATGGCAGTTTGAAGAAAACCAACAAGATGTCTACTGACTACTGTGAGATGTCAACTGCCCACATCTTCGATGCGATGCATACATATGACAAAGTCTGCTGGTGCAGCAAACTTTGTTGAAATGGCAATGAAGTATTAGCCTGGATACTGCATCTCTAATCTGTATAATTGTCGGCGAATTGATGTTGTCTTCGACCAATACTTCAGCCTCTCAATCAAACCTGGCGAGCTGGAGAAACAGTCAAGGAGGGGGCTGGGAGGAAAGGGAATAATGTTAGATACAGGCTGTTCTGCCAAAAGGGACAAAGGAATAAAATCCCCTACCCTCAACCCCCCCCCCGACAACTTACAGCAACAAATGAAGGGAAGAAACCGCCAGCCATATGTACGGAAGAACGCACTTGAACCTACACAGAGTCTGCTAGCAGCAACTGGAAAGTTCAGGATGGCGCCCTGCAGACTGTGCACATGACCAAATTTCCAGCACAACGAAATCTTCCGGACCTGACTGTCTGTCAATGCGCGAAGACAACATGTCGCCGAACGGACTGAAGAACCATAAATATATCATGCATAATAGCTTATCAATACTTAGGCCAACGAAACTTGTGAGAATCCAAGGATACTCCGTGAATCCACCGACGAAGAAGATGCTCACTGAAAGTGCATCAGTGTTGACATACACAACTCCCGGTGTTAAGCATAATAACTATTATCATCCACTCTGGTGAATGTGCATCAATGTTGCCATACACTAGTCACAGGCGAATGAACAGTTGCCGCCTTCTCTCTGAAAGATAAACATCATGCAAGTCAGAAAACCTATTTTTTATATTTAGTATTCATTATTTTTCAATAACTGTAGTGATTCTGGCAGAGATTTATAATACGAAGCCAATGATACTCCAATATTGAAAATTGGTTGAGTCTCGACAAAAATATAAAAATATTCACATTTACGTTACTCCTAAAATTTAGACCCACTCAGTGACTAATCCTTGGCATGTATAGTGGCTTGTAGTTTGTTTATGATACTTCAATTTGAAACAACATACTGGCTGGAGGGTCTATTCTACTACTTTGTCAAATCAAACCTTTTCTGTAAGGGGAACACATGCACCTTGCACGCAGGACCTTTTTGTAATATGCAATTAATGTGTGTATGAAAGGTCATTAATAGAATACATCCACACAGGGTAAAACATGTTAATATTATAAATATTGAATATCAAGTATCACACAAGATTTAGAGACATTGACAGACTTGTAGTAAATCAATAGTGTCAATTATTAGATAGAACTGAAATTTGTAATAGTGTATGGTCATACAACAGGAAGACATTTTATCTAGAGAAAGCATCATTACTTGAAACCTTGGAAATAGTTCAGATGTTATACTTTATGTCGAGCCATTTGTTTAAATTTGTATATCCGGAAAATACTTAACAAATGCATTTTGATTGTATAGTATAACTGCTATTTCTTTAAGAATAGGAGGTTGGACATTGACTAGGCAACGCAAATATGACAAGAAGAAGTAGTGCAAGATTTGTAACAAGGGTGCATCCTTGGATGCAGCAGAAACTATCCAGCCTACTACTAATGGTGTATAACCAGACATGCCAGAGCAGGCTACGTAGAACCCACATTGGAGATGGCAAGTATGACATGTTCCGAAGACACGGCACACAAATACCTTCAGTCATCAGAGCAGGCTACGTACAAACCACTTTGGAGATGGCAAGAGTAGTACCTTATAGCTTTTGACACCCCCAGCAATATTTCTCCATGGTCTACTTCTACATCCGGTTGCGCGCGCAGCCTCACGAGCGCCTCCTAGCGGAGAGTAACTAATCGGAGAGCGACTGTAGTACCATCTAGCGACTGATGGGAGAGGACGCGCGTGCGCGCGCGCGTGCACCCGCCCGTGTGGTCTTCTGGGTAACACGTGCGCTCCTTAGCGACTGAATGGCGGGCTGACGGGCGGGTTGGCGGACTGATGGGCGGGGACACCTATATCGTACGAGTGCACACGTATATTTTATTGAACAAGCAGCAGTAGCAGCATGACGATACAATATGGGTAGCGTGTAATATCACGACGACGACGACTATGACTATGACTATGAAGATGAGGCGACTTGCGGATGTTGACCATCACGCCAGAGGTCGCGAGCTTAGGGGTGTCTCCACCTCGCCAGAGGCTCGAGTCCGTCGTTGCGTAAGCCTCTTGCCATTCCTCCTCCAGCGGCGGAGGCGGCGGCGGCGGCGGCGGCGGCGGCGGCGGCGGCGGCGGCGGCGGCGGCGGCGGCGGCGGCGGCGGCGGCGGCGGCGGCGGCGGCGGCGGCGGCGGCGGCGGCGGCGGCGGCGGCGGCGGCGGCGGCGGCGGCGGCGGCGGCCAGAGGCTCGAGTCCGTCGTTGCGTAAGCCTCTTGCCATTCCTCCTCCAGCGGCGGAGGCGGCGGCGGCGGCGGCGGCGGCGGCGGCGGCGGCGGCGGCGGCGGCGGCGGCGGCGGCGGCGGCGGCGGCGGCGGCGGCGGCGGCGGCGGCGGCGGCGGCGGCGGCGGCGGCGGCGGCGGCGAAGCGGGGCTGAACGTGCAACCGCTAATTCCACTATTCCAACACCTGCTTCCGGGACCAAAGTAAGTCGTATTCGCGTGCCGCCCAACTTTTTAACTGCGCGGTGGCTATGCGCTAGCCGCGTAATGTTTTCGCGCGAGTATCTGTGGTAACAGTAACCGAGATAGTGGACATAGGAACGACTGTCTGTTAACAGCGGTCATTAATAGTATCATTAATAACTGAGATGAAAGAGTAAGTTAACAGTGGTCATTAACAGGGTAATTAATAACTGAGATCAAAGGACCTAACGAGGAGACGAGAAATGAACAAAACACGATATCGTACTATATTTTATTTATATGTAAATATTTAAAAATAATGCGCTTTTACACTGTATCCATAACTCCTACAGTTTACCCATAATTCCTACAATTTACCCATAAGTCTCCTATCGAATAAGAGTACAAGGACATTTTATTAAATATTTGAAAATATTGACACAATATCGTCCACAAACGTTAGACAGAGGACTCTAAAGTCTCTTGCCATACCGACCTAAAGCTGACGTAAGCTACAAACGTGTCAGGACATGCAGCTGACGTATGCCGCACACACAACAATACCAAATAAGGACATGCAGCTGACATAAACGGCATCAGACGCGTCGCGGAAAGTGTACTATCAGCATATTTTCGTTATATGTCAATATTTAAAAATAATGCGCTCTTACACTTTACCCATAACTCCTTCAGTTTACCCATAATTCCTTCAATTTACCCATAATTCCTACAATTTACTCAGCACACATATGTAGTGTAGTGTATTTGTTCCTTCACCGAGCTGTTACTCACAGACCCCTTATATTCTGATTGACCAAGCGAGGCAAACTATTACCAAGATTAAACCTGTCTGAACTTCCGCACTGTGTGCAGTGACACTCTGCTTTAATAAAAGATGCATGATTATATGAATAATAAAGATGCATTCACTACTTACTGCGTGCAGTGATTCCATCATGCTCTTGCCTTAATTTATTTACAATTTATTTACACGCACGCACGCACGCACGCACGCACGCACGCACGCACGCACGCACGCACGCACGCACGCACGCACGCACGCACGCACGCACCCACGCACACACAAACACACACACACACACACACACACACACATATAACTGTACCCCAGAACACGCTACGTGGGGTTGGGGGTGTCCTGGTAGGCGTGTCGGAGTGCTACGTGTGGCTAAGGGTGTCCCGGTAAGTGTTACGGAGCGCTAGGTGGTGTTGGGGGTGCCGGGTAGGCGTTACGGAGCGCTACGCGGGATTGGGGGTGCAAAGTAGGCGTTACGAAGCGCTACGTGGGTTTGGGGGTGTCCGGGTAGACATTACGGAGCGCTACGTAGGGTTGGGGGTGTCCGGGTAGCGACATTTTTTTCCCCACAATTGGTCCTGGCAAGCAGCGCCTCGCGTGGTCGTGATTGGCTACGGAGAATTGCTGACCTCTAAACTCTTGCCAGCGTTTGTGGTGGCAAAAATGGCCCGTTGCTTGAAACTAAATGTTTCAGAAATAACAGCACTACAAGTGAGTGTTGGCCCTTTTCCTGAATGTTTTTCATATGTGGAAGTATTGGAAATCATTGATATATTATATACTAATCTTAGCAAACAATTTGACGAAAGTATATGATGAAACTCTTACTTTTGCGTATCATCTGTCACTGTCACTGACAGCTAGGCAAGTTGTTCAATGTTTATTTGGGGTAGATTGTGTGGTGCTTTGAATTCAGTTCTAGGGTTTCGCGTTCAAAGCTTTGTGGGTCCGACTTTTGTTTTTTCCTTTTTTGATATTTTCTTCATTCATGTTATATTATGGCACCAATGGAGCATTACTTTTATAGGTAAATTATACTAAAATTAAGTCGAAAGCTTTGCAATTAAATAAAAAAAATATGTTTAGTCTAATTCCATTAACTTCAAAAATTATTTAATTATGTATCCTGCTACCTACTAGTATTATTTATACCCCAATGGCAAATTATTATTTAAATAAACAAAAGTAAAGTTAATTAACATCCAATTTCTTCACCATGAATCCTTCTTTGATCGCATACTTAATTAAAAATGATATGGTTCACATTATTAATATTGGTTATTAAGGCATCTGTATATGTTAGGACTAGTAAAATGTATGCCCCAAGCCTTCATATATGTATGTGTGTGTATATATATATATATATAATTTTATGCACATGTATTTATTAAAGTATTTCTCTGATATGCTATCTGACTTTATTGTTAATTACTTTATTAAAATAGTTGTTTAAAAAGTATTCAGTGCATCTTTTTTAACAATGAAGTACTGATAATATCTAAGTATATTTTGTTCAAGTTTGAATGCAAGTAGTTAAAAATATTGTACTGCACTCTCTCCATAGGAATACCTACCCACAGATTACAAGTACTGTGTATGTCAATTCTATGGTGATAATTCTACTGTTAAGAGTGTCAGTCTCCGCGTTGCTCTCACAACACAATCAGAGGCGGAGGACTGGTTAAGGAAGCTACAAACTCGATCATTCGAAACGTGGAGAGTTGCAAGCAAGATCTCTCCGAAAGAAGGAGGGAGAAATGTGTTCAGAGTAAGTACCCCATATAAAATTTGGATCATCTCATTACATTGTACATTGGAGATGATGAGTAGATGCCTTGTTGGCAAGAAATAAACTGTTGAACATTTACAAGTAAATTACCTGACATTTACTTGAAAATAAGTCCAATCTAATGACAATAAATCAATCGAAACAATTATTAAATTAAATTAACTATTAACTTAACTTAGTTAACAGTTCACTTTTTTGTTTGTAGTTATGTGAACAATTATTGTAAACACACATAGTATCTAAATTAATTTTAACACTGTACATTTATTTGAAGTTGTATTTTATTGATTATCTACTACATCTGTAGAACTGTCATATTGAATTATTTAAAGACAAGTCAGTTTGTGATTGTATTAGTATGCAGCAAACAAAATTAGTTATAGTAAACCAAATTCTTCGTTTACAGACCAACTATAGATGTCAGCGTAACACTCTTCCGCGATCTGCAACTGCTGATCTGCGCAGGGCAAGCAAAACTACTTTGTGTCAGGCAAGCCTCTTTTTGACACTCAAGCGATCGACTGTCTCATGAGGAAGGAAAAGCTTGTAAATGTTTATTTATAATCATCATTATTTTAGATCTTTATTGTCGACTGGAACTGAATGAAATCAAATTTTAGGTTTAGCCTACCAACCTTAACCCCAAGACAGGGAATGTTAAGTCAGCTTATGATAGTCTTACATCAATGCCTTCCCCCTCAGAATAGGTTTTTCCCACAACATTAATCAAAATGGAACCGGGCCTGCTGTACATTCCATTAAAGGTCTACTTGAGAATATTAGGACTTAGTATTTAAAAATCAAACCTATGTTGCAGCTTTCATATACTGTCTTCCGAGTTGTATCCAGATAATGAAACTTAGAAATGGAGAAACAATCAATTCATAGCCATCAACATCTTTCAGTCAATGTTATTGATGATAATCATTTGGTGATATGATGGGTTAGCAGTTTTTCCCCTGGGGAAAAGGAGGTGAAAGGCGCTCTTATCCAGAGAAAAACAACATGCATAACAATGTTTCTAATGTCAGGAATTGACCACTATGTGGACAAGAGGGATATGTATAAATATATGTGGAACTAATGAAAAGTAAAATGTGCTGAGAAAAAGGCGCAAGTTGCTCCACTTTGCATAATGAAAAGTGAAAGGAGCTGACAAAAAAGTGCAAGGTGCGCCACCTTGCAGATTACATAGCAGGGGAAAGACTGGGTTAGTTTGGTGCAGAATGCACAGGTTCTTTCAACTTCATTGTGAAACATGTTTTTCTTTCTGTTGCCCACAGCGCGAAAGATCCTCAATTTGAAGATGGGTTATTCTTGGTTTGTACCATCAACAACCATCACAATCATCTGGTACATTGTGCAGACTCGGTTCGCTAAAGAGATGTCGCTGATGAGACACGTGAGGAAATAACCCGTCTATTCGAGTCAGGTCATTCCCCCTCCACTGCACTTGATGTACTCAAGTGTCAACTACAGGACAAGCATGGGGACGACTACGTGTTTCTGGCTGCTGACCGAGCAATGTGTCCAGATCTGCAGTACCACTACAGGTAGGTGAATTGGTTACAAATACTGATATACAAATTGTATTGGGGCAATGCTATTAGAGTATTCTACAACTTGCCTGCAGTAAAAACTACAAAATGGAGCATCGTTTTATTAATGTCACCTTCATTTAGTATGGCATAACGCATGTCAAAATTGGATTTACTGGAGAAGGGGACAAATTATATTCCTGGGGGCAGCAGCCATCCCCTTTTCTCCTCGTCCTATTTATATAGTTACAGTCACACAAACAGTGTTGGCATTAATGTGCTCATGTGCATTCTTTTCATGTCATCATGCCCATTGTTTAATAGGTGATTTCCGGACAGTCTGTTGTGAGAGAAACAACTAACCTTGTCTTTATTCCTTCCAGATTGTACTACAAACTGTTCAAGAAGGAGTACGGCCATCCATGTGGGCAAGCAATGATGCAGGATCTCTCTCGAAATGTGAAAAAAATATAATGAAGAATTTGGAGAAGAATGCATCAAGCTTGCATTTCATAATGAGCAGCCTGTTGTGGCCTTCTGTACACCGCTCATGAAGCGAGTCCATCAACTTTGGCGGTACAGCAGTGAGATGGCATTCATTGGTTCATCTGGTGGTATGGACAGAAGCAATTCTTGGGTCTTTTTGCTTCTGACGCACTCACCGGTTGGAGGCCTGCCACTGGGTATTTTTGTCACCACGTCTGAGTCCGAAGCTGCCATGAAGTGTGGCCTGAACCTGCTGAAGGATGTTCTACCTGAAGGGGCATTCTTTGGCCGTGGGGAAGAGGGACCAAAAGTCGTGATGACAGATGACTTTACTGCAGAGAGATCAGCCATCCATGAAGTCTGGCCGTTATGCACTTTGCTGCTCTGCATCTTCCATGTGCTACAGGCGGTGTGGAGGTGGCTTTGGGAGAACCGACACGGCATCCCAAAAAAACATCGGCCCCATTTACTTCAGTTGCTTAAGAAAGTCATGGTGGCTGATACATTGGAAGAGCTTGAACAATGGTACACTGCCTTGCAAGACGATGACACAGCAAGTCGATTTGACCAGTTCATCCAGTACGCAGACAATCTGTATAAACGGAAAGAAGAATGGGCTCTGTATTATCGCAAAGAAACTTATGTCCGGGCTAGCAACACCAATAACTATGCAGAAGCTGGAATCAGGATCCTGAAAGAGAATGTCTTCAACCGAACGAAGGCATACAACCTGTGTCAGCTGATTGACTTTCTGGTCAACCGACTGCCTGCCTTCTGTGAGAGGAAATTGAAAAATGTTGCAAATAATCGTCTTGCTCAACATTCCTTGAATTCAAGATTCTACCCATCCCATCACAGAATCAACAGCAGTGATATTGTTAAGGTGGCTGTACCTAAATATAAATCTTCTTAAGAGTTTTCTGTGTGCCTGATGCTTCATCAAATAGTATTTTATAATATGGTCCACTTTTTGATCCCAGAGTTAAAACGAAAATGTGGAATTCCTCACATTTTAATATTGCTCATCAGCATCTTAAACCAATTACTAGTCATGACTTAAAGTCGTAAGCCAATCGTGAATTGCATAACCCTTAGAGTTTCAGTGCATCAGATATTTTCTTTTTTGTACTGTGTTGGGTACAATTAATATTGTAAGCGTTTTAAGAAACCGCAACATAACTATATTTTCTTTTCCTTTCCAAATATATATGCCATATGGATTACCCAAATATCTAGCTTTGAAGATATGACTAATTATAATGTTTTAATTGTATTTTGTTTAGTGCTCTGAGACCCAGTTTGAGGTGAAAAGTCAGACAAATAGTGATTCTGCATACCGTGTGTCAATGGATCTTGGGATGTGCTCTTGTCATGTTGGACAAAATGGTGCACCATGCAAGCATCAAGGAGCAGTTGCTCACCACTTCAAAATCACAGGATACAACATGCTACCATGCCACTCAGCTGAACTGTGCTGCCTATACTACAGGATACAACATGCTACCATGCCACTCAGCTGAACTGCGCTGCCTATACTACAGGATACAACATGCTACCATGCCACTCAGCTGAACTGCACTGCCTATACTACAGGATACAACATGCTACCATGCCACTCAGCTGAACTGTGCTGCCTATACTACAGGATTGCGACAGGTATGTTAATCACTCAATTGACTATATTTTGTCTTTGATATGACTTTCAGATGAATTGAGTCAGCAATCCTGGGAAAGTGTTCTAAATACAAATGATGTCAATCAAGCTTATGATACGTTTTTACATATATTTACAAATATATTTAAGAAACATTGCTCGGATAAAAGAGTTTCTAAAAAAAGTTACATCAACAATAAGCCTTGGTTTACAAAAGGTTTAAACAATGCATGTGTGAAAAAAACAAGTTATATAAAACATGTGTTGTCTCTAAATCTGCTGAAGCAGAACAAAAATACAAAACTTACAAAAACAAACTAACTATCTATCTATCCTAATGTTCATAGTGTTCCTTCTGTAGAGTTAGTGATTTCATGATAAGTTACACATCTACCTCCTATGTGGGATATTTACTTCACCTGGATGAGTTACCGTGATCCCACACAATATTTTAGGGTCTGTAATCATGATAAAAAAATTCAATTCATTTGATCTGAAAGATATGTTATTCTCTCCAGGCAAAGAAGATGTGGCCATTGACTGGTTCCAACCTATGCAAGCTAGGACCTCTGCTCAGCTACCAGAAACAGTCTCTAATCCAGTGCCTGATGGTCTGGCTCCCTGCCATGCTGCGGAGAACACTGTGGCTGATGAGCAACAACATGACGACTGTCCAAATGACGAGACAGCAGCTGCGCAGGATGAGGATGAACAGCTCATCTCTGAGATAAGGAAGTTCGCTGATGACACCATTAGTAAATTCCTATCCAACAGGGAGTTGTTTAGGAAGCCACTCCAATGCTTCATCCGCAATAGCAAGAAGATTGTCAACGACTCTCATCTTGTTAGTGCTATGCACACCTATGGAAAGTATAATGGCGCTGCAACAGCTACTAGAAGACTTGGGTGCAAAGCAAGATTACAGGCGTCAGCACAGATTGGTGTGCAGCCTCTGGCTGTGGCACGAAGAAAGGTTCCCCTTGGCGGACGAAGGCGGTTGAGGGCTGGACGGCCTAGCAAATCAACCTTCACAACGGACCACAGTTATGTTTCATCTAAGAAACGCCGACGTGTTGCACCTCACAACCTTGGACATTGTGTGGAGGCCAACATTTCATTGGGGAAAACCCATTCAGCCACGTAAAGTAATGTGTGACCCTATCCAACCTTAACTTGCATAGCCTTGGTATTTCACATCCCATTCTAGCAAAATTTTTATCCTATTGTATCAATATGACTTTTCCAATTCATGGGTTTATTCATTGTCAGTAATATTATAATTTATTTATATATTTTTATATTAAAATTATAAGATGCCCAATATTGAACCGGATGAAGCAATGGAGTGGCTCATCCTGCGCAACTTCAGTCTCGTTATCTGGACAGTCATCATCATGTTGTTGATCATCAGCTAAATTGCGGTTATTGGTAAAAAAAATTTATTTAGTATAATTAAATTCAACATGTTTTCACAGATAACATTGAAAAAAAATTTCAAACAGGCAAAATGTTTTCCCCATAAAGCTAGGTTTAGATAGATGGTTATGGGAATTGCACCTTTATTCATCTGGCAAGCATGTTTATCATTTAATTCAAGTGCAGTGAGTTCAGTTTAATAGTCTGCAATAATTTCTTTATCATTGAGTTTGGTTTATTGTTATTCTTAGTTGTTTAGTTAATTCAAATTTTGCAGTGTTTAATAATTTTGTGAACATGCCATTTGACCACAACTACATTTGCATGAAGATGGTCAATAACATTAGTTATATCCTTATTGGTTTGTCTTTAAATGTGAATAAAGACACACATGTAGTGCATAGATTGTCTTTAAGATTGGTGCTACCAGACTTGTTGATTTGTTTATAATGTTCATGCTCAATACGAGTAAAATATTCGTTATTTTGTTTCAGAAAAGTGAATTGATCAGTCACTTTATTAACCCAAACTGTAAAATAATTTGGAAAATTTCTTGTAAATATTTGGTTGACATAGACCAGTTTTTCTCTAATTAGATTTACATGCATTAAAACATGAAACATGGAATGCCTTTTTGCCATATGTTTTATTATTTGTTTTCTCAAAGTAGTCAATACTTGTTGTCTAAGCTTTCATGGCACATAATCTTTTTAATCGAGTGATATTGTTAGCAATAATGTTTGTTATACCTTGTCATATTGTTCTCATGGCTTGTTTTGTTTGTTTTATATGATTGTAATAAATAATTATTGATTGACTGAAAGTTTGTCCCTGCTTTTATGGCGACTCAATTCAAAGAGTAATCCACGTTGATTTCATGTGTTTGTTATATTTTGTACAATTACAAAAAAACTGTTTGATTTATCAAAACAAGTGCAAGTGAAATTACCGTTAGGTCAAATTCAAGCCACGTGTCATTGTTGACATAGGTTCAATTGAACACGTGTATTGCTGTTATGAATTAGATAGTTCGGAGGTCAACTATTCTCAGCAGCCAATCATGTCCGCCTAAGGCGCTGCTTGCCAGGACCAATTATGGGAAAAAAATTTCGCGTCCGGGTAGGCGTTACGGAGCGCTACGTGGGGTTGCGGGTGTCTTGGGGATCAAATAAAACGTTTCTTGCTCGTCTAGCTGTTGATGTCAGATTGATAGCATTGATTGCTATGTCAGTATGCACTCCCCAAACAGTACTGGTGTCTGGGACACCAATAATCCCCGTGGGGAACACTATGAATCCTTGGGAGGGTGTCTAATTTGCATATAAGTGGGTATTTTGAGTATGTCGTTACTCTGACGCATGAGTGAATCAGTGCAGAGAAGAACCCCCAAGAGCTTCACCACATACATCATTACACATATTAAACGTACATAGACATGGACATTTGATTTACCAATCCAGTACACATTGACGATGACCTGGACAGTTATGTTAAAAAGCCATTTTTTAGATGTGCCCAGAGTTCCAACAAAAAATGCAACCAAATTCAACCCTGGGGATTGTTTTTAACATAATCGTTGAGTTGGGGGTATTTCTGTCAAATGATGTAGCTCCGATTTGTCTTTAAATATTTATTGGTAAACACGTTTGCTGTTCTATGTATAATGGTGCATTACGGTAAACATTAATCATATAGCTTAGTGTCATTTGTCAATAGTTATCACTTCACACATGGAAGAATGCTGAGAATTGTTAACAAAGCAGGCCGATAAAGTTTACACCGACAATACAATCAGCCAATAAAATGCTAGGAAAATTATTTATAAACCCCACAGAGTAAATGCTATATTACTCCAGGTACAATTTAAATAGGAGAGATTGCAATGTTTTTCATTAATTTAAGTATACGTTAAGATCCCTGTTGTGTTTACCACATACATTTGTTGTCATTTAATCGTAATTATAAGACGCACGAATGTTCTGAAGCGTGGCTGAGCCTGGCATGCTGAGACTGGCATGCTGAGCTTGGCATGCTGAGCCTGGCAGGCTCTGCCGCATTAATATTTGCTATTAATGTGACAAGTTGAACACTCTTCAAGTGGTGCACTCATTTATTCTACTGGTTCCATAAGTAGTTTTTGAGGTATTCCATTCACTCCAGGTGATTTATTATCCTTCATTGCCTTTATTTTGTTAGTTACCATTTTTGGAGTTACACTTAATTGCCCTGAATAGTCTGATTTAGCCTCCTGAAATTTAGCACCTGGAACTGGTAATCGTTTTTAATCATTTACGTCTTCCGTCATTAAAAAACCTTTTGTTATTATATTTCCAGCGCTGTCTTCTAGAGGTCCAACCTTGTGTCGTATGTTTTGCTTACTCCTGACCTATGGATACAAATCCTGGCATGTGGATACAAATCTTGCTGTCACGTTTTATGTTACCTGCTACTTTTTGTCCATAGCTTATTTAAAATTATCTTATTTCAGTCGTAGCTGCATAAAATGCCTCTTTGTAATTTGTGCAGTCTTCATCCTTTTTGGTACGAATATAGATCCTCCACATATCTTGTTGATATACTATTTTTCTAATTGCTTCTTTTGACAAGTATTTCTTTCTAGACCATTTTCCTTGTTTAATCAAGGGAACAAATGTATCAATGATATTTTATTTCATTATGATCACTGTTACCCAATGGTTCATGTATTTTGACATTGTCCAATAATTAATTTTTTGAAGAAAAAACTATATCTGTTCACCCTAATTGGCTCTAGCACGTGCTGAATAAGAAAATAATCCTGAATTAAAAATAGAAACTGTTGGTCCTCATCCCCTGTACTCTGTAGGGTCATACAGGTATATTACTTACCATGGATAATTTAGCAAACTCGTAACAGCATTAATGGTTTTTACCAGTAATTGCATATATATATATATATATATATATATATATAATAAATAAATATATATTTTTTAAACATGCGTATATATAATTATCTTCAATCTTATTTTTAAAGTGTTCTTTAGTTCTCCACAAATAATGTGTTTTATTTCAAAATATTTCGGAATATTTCCATTTTCATTACATATTTCGTGGTATGCAGAGCAAGTTAAATATTACTTATGTTGTTTGTAATATATATATATATATAATTATATATATATATATATATATATATATATATATATATATATATATATATATATATAAGATCGCCCTGCGTGTTGAATCGCCTTCGTGATTCTGATGCAACTATAATATTATTAGCGTTCATTCTGTAAACGCGGCATCTTGAAAACTAACGAAAGCAGGGCAAATGCAATTGCCATGAAACGCTATATTTTACAATCATATATGCAATTTTTGCACCTGAACTAAGGTGATGTAATATGATATTGATATAGTGAACGTCTTGGGATAGATAAAGAAAGGTAGGAGTGAAACACAACGTTGTCCACGGTTAGACGCTACTTGGATTGTATAACATTTACTATACAGTCAGACTCCAGAGGCAAAGTCAGAGACAGAGACATGAAAAATGTCCCGTGTCACTTTTATATATAAATTGGTTTTTAATAAACTGTTATTCAACTAAAATATTATAACAACATTTTTCTCTATATATAATTACACATAACAGGTAATCGGTGTGGGCACATAATTAATATAGCCAGGCATGTATAAATCATAGTCCTGCTCTTAATTGCAGTAACTATAATATAAAATCCTACATTGATATGATTCATCTAAGATGGAGTGGCATCTAGACATTCAGTTGGCCTACAGCGCATAACAATCCTAACATTTACTGTTGCTAACATTGATAATTATAATGTTTGGGAAGCTGGCTTGGCTTTTCAATCAACGACATGAAACCATTATGATCAGCTCTTCTGAAAACATAAAAGTTACACACATCTACTGGCAATGATTTGCTTACATAGTATGTTAGTCACACATTAATCATACGACTAATGACGTCGACGTATTCATAAATCACACAATGGCAATGCTAACCCTGGCGTTTGAGCCTTGGGTTTATGCTATAACCTTTACAATCCGTAACGCGGCATTATCAATCGGTATTCAAGTTCTGTCAATTTTTGTCTACATGTATGCTTAAAAGATTTTTTATAAAGATAAAGTGGCGACATGTAGGGGAAACATGTCTCCTATTTTAGTGAAAGCATAGCAAACAAATGCCGAGACGCTCTCACATGAAATTGCTACCTTTAGACGAGTGACTGCAAAAAGACTTCAGCTGTTCATGCTATAACATCAGCAACTGTTTTGTTAGGCTATGCATGGCTCTGCAGTATGAATACCCACTCACATCTAGTAGCAGTTCCGATGTACAATACAATATATTTTTTTCGTTGGAATGTTTTTTGTATAGTGTATATTTCTCTAATTTTTTTCCGAATTATTTTGTTTGTATTTTTTTAATATGCTGTGATATGACTAAATGTATTTTTATTTCTTGGAATGAATAAAATATTCTCTATTCAAAACTCCTTTCGCTGATCTGTCTGCAAACTCTGGCCTCTGCGTCGATAACCTGGATGTGGCATCAAAGAACGACAGGTCAGGTAGACCCTCCGCGAATTCTATGTTTGCGTGGGTCGTCGACAACGTTTATTACAGAAGCTGCCATTCCCCGTAACACCACATTATCTTTTTAGGTGGCAAGTTTATCGGTGTGGAAGAGTAGCCTAGCAAACGTTACGTGTAGCAAACGTCGTTTTACCACAGCCTTGCTGTGGGACCTGCAACGACACAGGTAAACTGGTGAATTAACCTCGTCCATAACTAACTAAGCTGACGGGCCGCGCATGCAAGGTACTTATATTACGACAAAACAAAAAGATGCAGGTAAATGTTTGCATATATTGTATTCGATTGTACAGGAAGTCACGTTGCGCAAGCGCAATTGGTAGTGGATCCTAGCTCCACCAACCACCTACAGAGTATATTTTGGTCTAAGCCTAATCTAAGGATAGCAATTTTGTGCGATGACGTCTCGGCACTTCACTTTGTTTGCTACGCTTTTAGTAAATTAGGCCTCTAGAGGTCGTCGTATTGGGAAGCGGTGGTTGCGCATGCTCAATAGGAAATAAGTGTTGGGCGATAATTGACGTTTTAAATACGCAACATGCTTCTTTTACTAGGCGTTAGGGGCACTATTTTACGAAAATGAGTTTATTCACTAGCCGTCAGGGGCGTTTCTGGTGACAAAACTGTCCACCGATGGGCGCTCCATTAGTACGGTCACTGTGTGACAGGTGGCGTACTCGTAGTAGTTCGGTTACTAGCCAATATAGCGCATTTTTACGAGGGAAAACAGTTGATAGACTACCCAGCAGTGGCGCCATTTGTAACAAAACTGATCATCGGGGCGCTCAGAAATGCGCTAGGTGGCGCCACCGTATGTACGGTCACGTGACCGTATGGATCCGGGCTCCGGCAACCGCCGCCATTACTTGTAAGGGACACTACTACTGACGCCATTGCCGCCTTAACTTTTTCCACATCCTCAATTCACATGCCAAATTTCAGCGTCGTCGGTATTGTAGTGTAAAAAATAGTTATACGGTCGTGACCGCTTGACGCCAGTCGTAATAAAAATGCCTTTCTCAATGCCAACAATGCCAATGGCGCACTCTAAATTTTTATGCTAACAGTATAAATTATTATAGCGTATTGCATACATTTTCTCAACTACGCATCGTTCGTCGGCCACCTGAAGAACTTGCATCGCAGGCGGTATTGATCCTGTACCGAAAAAATTGTATTATCGTTTGATCCTCACGGTAAGCTGTGCATGGCATTCGAATGTTTGTCACCATGATGGATGTATCTCCTTGGCAACCACACACCAGCCCCTCTCAAATTATTTTCTTTTGCGAGTCTACTGTTGCTACCACTTATTTCTCGTATCTCATCATATATATTTCCCACATGCTTGTTGAAGTTTCGTCTGGTTCCGGCTCAAAAGAAGGTAATACTTGACATATCTAAAATCTACCTACCTATGTCTTTCACTTATGTGTGCTTTAAAATCATGGAACATGTCCTATGCCAATTTAGCATGGCACATCTTGATAAAAGCAACATCCTGATCAACTCCCATCATGGATGCATGCACGGCTAAGCATTCGTGAAAAAGTCAGATACTCTTAAAGGTATACTCTCTTGCAATATCTTTAGACAACCATAAACAGATGGGTGTTATATTCCTAGATTTCTCAAAAGCTTTTGACACTTTCCCTCACCAGAGTTTCAGTATCAAACTAAAACACCGACATCCAGGGACAGACATGGCGTTGGTTCAGTTTTTTTTCTACAAATAGGACAAAACGGTTTGTAGTTGACGGTGATGTTTCGAACAACATTCAAATGTTATTCGGTGTTCCTCAGAGTACTGTGTTTTTCCCAGGATACTGTGTTCCCCGTGGCACTGCGTTCCCCAGGGTTCTTTGTTCCCCAGGGTACCGTGTTCCCCCAGGGTTCTGTGTTCCCCGTGGTACTGTGTTCCGAGTGGTACTGTGTTCCTCAGGGTACTGTGTTCCGAGTGGTACTGTGTTCCCCAGGGTACTGTGTTCTCCGGGGTACTCTGTTCCCCAGGGTACTGTGTTCCCGTCGTACTGTGTTCCCCAGTGTACTGTGTTCCCCGGGGTACTGTGTTCCACAGGGTACTGTTTTCCCCGTGGTACTGTGTTCCCCAGGGTACTGTTCTTGCGCCGCTCATGTTTCTATTATATATAAATGATATCGGAAAAATGCTACTTCCCACATTAAGCTATTTGCTGATGACTGTCTGCTGTTCGGGACAATTGACCGTGTCGCTGACACAGTTGAAGTGTCGCTGACACAGTTCACAGTTTCGCTGACACAGTTGCTCTTCAAAATGATCTCTACAAAATGTCACTTTGCGCCTGGCTTGTATGTTGTCCACACTTAACTGGCCAACTATCCAAAATATAAGGAAAGTTGCAAGACTGTGTGTATTCCACAAAGCCGTACACCACTCCATACCCCCAGCAGTTCAATCCGACGTGTTCATGTCTAGTTTCTTTCCACGCACTGTTACACACTGGAATTCCTTAAGCCCCGATATGTCCAACAGCGAAACTACCTCCAGTTTTTAAAGCAGATTAGAAATATTATTAGTTTAGGTAACTAAACTGGAAGCCCCGTGGATAGCATCCACTGACATTACCACATCACATAAATTATGTATTCATTGTCTCTACAAGAAATGTGTTTAATTTACTTTCTAATTCTCAGTGACTAATGATTATACACTGAATTGTTCTATTGTGTACTTTAGTGTTGACAGAATGGTTCTTCCCGTTATCCATGTAGATGTAGACGAATACTTGTAGCCCCATCATTCGCTAGTTGGCTGAGCCTGGCATACTCTCCCGCATTCCGCAGGTGTGCTCATTCTTGCTTCCCGATAATTCACCAGGTGGCGTTAGTGGTCAGCTATCACCAAAGATACATGATCATTCTTGATTTTCAATAGCACGTTATCCTTAGCGAAAGCTGCATTCGCCAACTGTTGGTAGAACAATCACCAGATAATTGTTTACTGTTTGTAGCTTTCATTGATCATAAAAGAGAACAGTATGACAATAATTCACAATTGTAATGGATTTTCGGAATACTGTAATCATAATAGAGATAATCGAGATAATGTTTAAATGAGGTTATCAGCAGTGTAAAGCGGCCTGCTCTTACCACGAAGTACTCGTTCCCACAAAGATCAATAAATGAATGGAACAAAGTATTTACAGATTGTGTAACTGCTGTCAACGTGAATATGTTTAAAAACAATGTGGACACATATCTCAGGAGGGTAGGTTACGCAAAGAGACCGATATGTTGGAAGTGAGTTGTGCCAATAGTCATTCATACGAGCAGTTATTAGTTCTAGTTGTTGCTGTTCATTTGAAGGAAAGTTATAGCACCGTTTAAGAGCGTTCACCTGTTTTCACTCGTGAACTACATCTACGAGGCTTTAACTTAGTTATATGCTTTTGCATTGACTAGTATAACATGTTAGTATCATTGTTTTACTACAATGCCTAAAAAAGAGGTGAAACTGTAGAGGTGGACTGGTGATATGTATCATTAGTGGGAGCTGATCACTATCGCCATCTAGGGAATGACCGGGAACCAAGAATGAGCCCGACTGCGCAGTGCGGCAGAGCATGCCAGGCTCAGCATGCCAGGCTCAGCCGCTTCAGAACATTCGTGCGACTTATAATTACGACTAAATGACAACAAATGTATGTTGCAAACACGACAACGATCTTAATGTATAATTAAATTAGTGAAACGCAACGTAATCTCTCCTAGTAAGTTGGAGTGATGTAGCATTTACTCTGTGAGGTATATTAATATTTCGTAGTATTTTATTCGTTGATTGCATTGTCGATGTAAACTGTATCGGCATACTTCGTTAACATTTCACAACAATCTTCCATTTGTCCAGTGATATTTAATGACAACGGACAATAATGAAAATATATAATTAATGTTTAACACAATGCACCATTATACATAGCATAGAAAACATATAGACCAATAAATACTAGAAGACAAATAGGTGCTACACGATGTGATTGAAATACCCCCGACTACTTCCGGCTACTTGGACTTGGTGCAGCGACTTGAATTTGGTGTAGATAATTTACAGAAAAACGCGGTATATCAAATAGAATAAGTATTACTATTGAATATATATTATACACAAACGTATTGTAGACATATATTAGGAAACAGGTTTTGTTAATTATTAGTCAGAGGGAGTATTTTAGAGTAAGTTAGTTTCGCATTCTGTCGGGGAATTCAGCGAGCGATAATAGGGTTGTTTACTGTTCGAAAATTGAGATAGCATAGTGAATAGTTTACATTGGCTAATATATATATATATATATATATATATATATATATATAAGATACAGTGATCTATTTACTTAAATTACATACATAAGGTAATATCTGACATAGTGGTAGTAAACGTTTTCGGTAAAAAGGAATTAACAGCAGGAATTTAGCGTAAATTAGTACACACTGACTTCGTTGTTTTGTTACACAGTGTTCTCCGTATTCGCTAGGTGGCAGGTTTTTTGTTTCTCATGCGAGGTTAATAGAAGACACAGTTAGCAAGTATATTAGACTAAAGTGTTCTTTTGATCACAAAAACAGCCTTATTCAAGGCTAACGTAGCAAACTAATTAAAATTAAATTGTATGATGGCGCCGTGCAAACGGCAGTTAAAGGCCACAAGGCACTTAATTTGTGGCAGTTGCAGCAACTGGTGGACTTCGTTAAGTCTGGGTGCGAGAAGTCCTGGGCTGAGGTCCAGGCAGATAGTTTTAGTTTTGAGTGTAGGGGATGTACGAAGATGAAGGAACTAGAGGTGGAGTTGGAAGAGCTGAGGCTGCTCGTTGTGGCAATGGTGGGAAGGGAACAGGGTGGTTGTGCCAGTAGTTCCGGTGGGGGAACAGTAGATGATAAAGTGGGGAAAGACACAAGAGATGCTACGGAGAGCTCACCGCAGCCTGGGAGGAAGCTGAGGGGAGGGAAGGTGACAGGTCGTAGGGAGACAGGACGTAAGGAGACGGGAAAGAAAGGAACGGGAGGGAAGACAACAGGAGCGAAGGAGAGGGGAGTAGGGGAGACAGGAGGGAAGGAGAAGGGAGTGGGGGAGACAGGAGGGAAGGAGAAGGGAGTGGGGGAGACAGGAGGGAAGGAGAAGGGAGTGGGGGAGACGGGAGGGAAAACAACCGGAGTGAAGGAGAGGGAAGTGGGGGAGACAGGAGGGAAAACAACCGGAGTGAAGGAGAGGGAAGTGGGAGAGACAAGAGCAAAGGAGTGGGAAGCGGGGGAGACAGGAGCGAAGGAGACAGGAGGGAAGGGGTCAGGACAGAATGTGATGGAGGGGATCGAACGGAAGAGTTCTTCTGAAGCAGTGATAGATGGGGTGAGGAAGAGAGCGAGGGTGTTTGTGGGGGATTCGATAGTTAGGAAGACCGACAGAGTCTTAAACAAGGGAGATGATGTGGTGGTCTGCTTGCCTGGAGCCAAAATAGAGGCGATAACTCAGAGGGTAAAAAACATCGTAGGCTCGGGAAAGGGTGGATCTGTTTTAGTACACGTAGGGACAAATAACGTAGAGAGGGAGGGTACAACTGCCATAGTTAGGAAATATAGGCAGTTGGTCAGAACACTAAAACAGACGCGGGTTGAGCAGGTAATACTGTCAGGGATTTTACCTGTAATGGGCAGGAGGGGTCACAAATATCGAAATTGTCGGGGGATGGCAATTAACATGTTAGTCCAGAAGTTATGTGTGGAAGAGGAAGTTGGATTTGTGGATTTATGGGGAAGTTTTGTTGGGAGGGCTGATATGTACATGAAGGATGGGCTTCATTTAAGTGGAAAGGGGGCGGCAGTATTCGCGGACAAACTGTCAGCAGCAGTAGATAGTGACTTGGGTACAATGACAAATATTGTTGGAAGTAAACATTCTTTAAACTAGAAGTGCAGGGGGGTTACCTAGAGGTGTCTCAAGCAGAACAAGAGGCCACTAGCACAGATAAACCAATATCAAATCATCCGAAAAACATTACTGAAAAAGGTTATAGATGCGTATGTTTAAATGCAAGGAGCATAGTAAATAAGAAAAACGAATTAAACATTATGGTAGAAGATATTGACCCTCACATAATTGGTATAACTGAATCATGGGCCAACATAGATATAACAGATGCTGAATTAGGACTGACAGGATATGTAATGTTTAGGAAAGATCGAATAGGAAGAAGGGGCGGGGGAGTTATTTTATATGTTATAGAATCTATTCAGGCTTATGAAATAAAACTAGAAAGGGAAGCAGATTGCGATGAAGCTGTTTGGTGCAAAATTGTTTCAGGAAATTCAAAATTAACTATTGGATTAGTTTACCGAAGTCCAAACATAAACGAAGAGGACAACACAAAAATAAAAAACGCTATAAAGGAAGTTAGTAAAGGGGAATGTATCATAATGGGAGATTTAACCATGGACACATACAATGGAATTCTGTAGAGAGCACAGGGATTGAGGACCAACAATTTATATTTTTAATCCAGGATAGCTTTCTTACTCAGCACGTACTAGAACCAACCAGGGGAGAAAATGTATTAGATATAGTTTTGTCATCACAAAAAGAATTAGTGGACAATGTAAAAATATTTGAACCATTGGGTAATAGTGACCATAATCAAATACATTTTGACATCAATGTAAAATCAGAAAGTAAAAATAAGAAAACGTACAAGAGAAACTTCCACAAAGGTAACTACAAAGATATGAGAAAATACTTAGCAAAGCTAGATTGGAATAACATGCTGATGAATAAGACCGCAATTGAATGTTGGAATATTCTAAAATATGAAATTGAGAGTATCATCGATACATTTGTTCCCTTCCAAAAACAAGGAAAACGGTGTAGAAAGAAACACTTGTCAAAAGAGGCTATTAGAAAAATAATGCTAAAACAAACTATGTGGAGGGTTTATAGGCGTACCAGAAAGGACGAAGACTATGCAAAATACAAAGAGGCACTTAATGCAGCTACAACTGAAATCAGACAATCTAAAAGAAACTATGAGCAAAAACTAGCATGTAACATAAAAAATGACAGCAAGAGTTTTTATGCATATGTCAGGAGTAAACAAAACGTACAAGACAAGGTTGGACCTCTAGAAGACAGTGCTGGAAATATAATATCACAGGGGTTTTTAATGGCGGAAGACCTAAATGGTTACTTGAGTTCAGTGTTTACCAAAGAAGATATTAGTTCATTACCAGTTGCTGATGCTAAATTTCAGGGGGCTAAATCTGACTATTTAGGTCCGTTAGTTGTAACTCCAGAATTGGTAGCTAAGAAAATAAAGGCAATGAAGGATAACAAATCACCGGGAGTGGATGGGATTCCTCCAAAATTACTAATGGAAACAGTAGAACAAATCAGTATACCACTTGCAAGAGTATTCAACTTGTCATTAAAAGAGGGAGTTGTTCCGTTTGAATGGAAAGAAGCAAACATCATACCATTATTTAAAAAGGGTTCGAGAAATAAGTCAGAGAATTACAGACCAGTGAGTTTAACGTCAGTGATTTGTAAATTATTAGAAAGGTTAATTAAAGACCATATGGTGGACTTCCTCGTTAAGCATAAATTATTAAATTCATCTCAACATGGATTCCTTAAAGCGAGGTCATGCTTAACAAATATGTTATGTTTTTTGGAAGAAATCACTAAGTGGATAGACGTGGGATCGCCAGTAGATATTATCTACTTAGATTTTCAGAAAGCTTTTGACAAAGTGCCACATCAAAGATTACTTCTTAAATTAAAAGCCCATGGTATCGGGGATAGCATAACTGACTGGATAGAACAATGGCTGACTGACAGAAGACAACGAGTTGTAGTAGATGGAGAAGTTTCAAATTGGAAATCGGTTTTGAGTGGGGTACCTCAAGGATCAGTATTAGGACCTATATTATTCTTAATTTACAGTATAACAAGTAACGTATTGAAATTTGCGGATGACACAAAACTGTTTAGAAAGGTTAATACTGATGGTGATAAACAACATTTACAAAACGATCTAGACATATTAGTGAGATGGTCTGAGAAATGGCAGATGTTGTTGAATTTTGGGAAATGTAAATGCCTACATACAGGACATAGGAACTTGAATGTAAACTATAGAATGGGAGATACTGTTCTGGGTACTACTGTAAAAGAAAAGGACTTAGGAGTTACAATAAGCGCTGATATGAAAGTTTCAGAGCAGTGTGGTATTGCAGCTTCAAAGGGTAATAAAATTCTTGGATTGATTAGAAGAAACATAACATACAAGGGAAAAAAGTTAATTATACCTCTTTATAAAGCAATAGTTAGACCTCATTTAGAATACTGTATACAAGCATGGAGACCATATCGTAAGAAGGATATAGATACGCTTGAACGCATACAAAGGAGAGCAACTAAAATGATTCCAGAACTGAGATACCTTAGTTATGAAGAACGCCTGAAAGAATGTGGTTTAACAACTCTAGAGACAAGGAGGTTAAGAGGAGATCAGATTGAAATTTTTAAGATATTGAATGGGTATGAAAATATTGATAGAAATATGTTTTTCTCTCTCAAGAAGGATAGCAGAACTAGAGGACATGAGGTAAAATTAGTAAAGGATCAATGTAGATTGGACATCAGGAAGCACTCGTTCTCACAGAGGACAATAAATGAATGGAACAAATTGTCAACAGATTGTGTAACTGCTAGCAGCGTGAATATGTTTAAAAACAAGGTTGACACATATCTCAGGAGGGCGGGCTATAAGTAGATGAACATTGTTGGACTCTCGATAAGCCAATGGCTTCCTTGTCCACTTGCCATATGGGCCTTTGGCTTGGATGGCAAATTTGGTTAAATCTTGTTAAATGAAGGATTGTGGTAAAATCAAGGTTCCCCGAGGTTGAATGTGGTTGCATTTTTGGTGGAACTCTGGGCACAGACCCGGTCATCTTAAAAAATGGCTTTTTAACTTAAGGTAACTGCGACGGCTATTATAATTTAGCTTGCCTTGAATTCATTAGGTTCAGTAGAAGTTATTAAGATAAATTAACAATTTTTTCAAAGATTGTAGATGAAATACTATATAATATACCAGATTTAAACAAATTATTTTTCATTTATTTGGTTATGCTATATTGGTTATGTTACGTTTGTGTAAATGTGAACAAATAGTCATTAAAAATGAAGTTTAATCGTTTTGAGAAAAATCCCTAAAGAAATAAATTACATATAATATTATACAAGTATGACAGTGTAACTGATAATGTACCAGCAGGTTTTGGTCAACATCAACCAATTATGTCTGCTACAACACCGTGAATAAATTAAGCAAAAGTTGAATGACAGCCTAAAGTGGCAGTGAATTATTTACACAAACCCTTCATCAATCGTAATTTACTGCCGAATTGCGTTGCATGCGCGAAAGACGCAAAATTGCAACGTCGTGAGTGTTGTAGTTTTTCTCAAACAATATTTGAGACATCATTTTCTAGTTATTAATGAAAACACAATATCAATAAATGCTTGTTTTTGTGTTGAAATTTACGGTTGATGTGTTCCGCTTCCACGGCGAACGAATATAGTTGGTTCGAACATCGTAGCGAACGCAGATGTTACTATGGAAACATTGTCGCTTTTCCGGGAACTCAAGGGGATTTCTAAAGGATGGATTGGCGAAATACGACGTTAGTGCCGGGTGATTTTTTGTGGTGTCGACGTTTATTTTATCTAAGACAATGAAACAATCAACTGACACGCTAGTCTCCCCAGCCACATTATATGTCCAGGTCATCGTTAAGTTCTACTGGATTAGTAAATCAAATGTCCACGTCTATGTACATTTAATATGTGTAATGCTGAATGTAGTAAACCTCTTGCGGGTTCTTCCCTGTACTGATACACTGATGCGTCGGAGTCACGACACAATATAAATACCCAGTCATATGCATATTATACACCCTGCCAATGATTCATAATGGCCCTAAGTGGATGACTGGTGTCCCAGACACCACTTTTGTTTGTGGAGTGCAATACCCCAAAACTAGCATAACAATCAATTATATCAATGTGACATCAACAGCTAGACGAACAAGACACGTTTTATATGACGAACGTAACGATCGCCAAGACACCCCAACCCCAACGTAACGCTCCGTAACGCCTATCCGGACATCCCCAACCCCACGTAACGCTCCGTAACGCCTACCCGGACACCCCCAACCCCACGTAGCGCTCCGTAACGCCTACCCGGACACCCCCAACCCCAACGTAACGCTCCGTAACGCCTACCCGGACACCCCCAACCCCACGTAGCGCTCCGTAACGCCTACCCTGACAACCCCATCCATGATAGTGACGTACATAATGGACAGCCCGTAATATCTTGACGTGACACGATGACTTGTACATATATTCGGTCGAGACAATTGATCATTCAACGAATAAGATAACACTGTCATATACGACAATATGGCACGCACAGTTTATGGAAAAACTGGTTTGCTGCCGGTCTATGGTTCGAACTGTGGTTCGAATCTGCGGGCGTGGTGCAGGATAAGTGAATGAATACTCTTCGACTAGTAATTTCAGATTGGCTGACAGCTTTCCAGAGAAATCTAGTTGTAGTTGGAATAAACACGTCTGTCGCCAGGGGGTGTGAAATGTACATCTCTTTGAGCAGTCCCAAGGACTGGATACCGCGCAATAATACAGCTCCTGTTTGGTCACATTCAGTGATCAATCAAACACTTGTGTCTAAAAAATGGCCGTGCTGTTGTGATGTTGTTACCACTAGCACTGTGGTTCGTTGGATGCAAGGGTATGTTATTATATTATAATAACTTACCTTTACATCCAGTGAACCATATGTACGTTATTATATTATTATATTATAATAACGAACCTTTACATCCAGTGAACCATATGTACGTTATTATATTATTATATTATAATAACGTACCTTTACATCCAGTGAACCACACTGCTAGCGGTACCAACATAACAACTTGGAAACAAATGTTCGATTAATCACTGAATATGACCAAACCGGAACCAGGACAGACGTTTGACAATATTTAAAGTTGCGTAATCGAGCTCAATTTGTAATGAAAGCCGTTGATTGGTCGTATGTCTGGTGTTTCGCTGCCGGTTTACGTGTGTCGTTATCACGTCATTATATTTCACTAGCAAAAATGCCCGTCCCAAGGACGATATAACTTGGTAGTTCATACATGATAGCAATGTTTATCAAATGCCTCAGACCAATATGCCTTCAATAACGCAGTTCTTAAATGACGTCATTTGATTTTGCCCCTTGTCCGCTGATTGGCTAGAACCCTTTTGAGGATCCCCGTGCGTATATTCGCGATGGAAAATGGCTTCTAACATAATGGATAGCGTTGTTGAATTGACTGTGAATTGTGTGCATGGTGCAACGTTTATGTACAGTGATGTCGAAAAGCGTAGGGTACTACAGTTACGCCGATAGTTACAGTGTCGGGGAATCAAAAGATCTGGAACGAAGTCGTTTTTGTTGGAGACGTATGCCTGTGTTTTATACTCCTATGCATGATGTACTGAATTATCGCTCCGTCCTGGTAATTCTTATACGACAACTACTTTTCTTGAAACCGCGCCGTGTCAGCTTGTGGATTTGAGTGAAATGTTTCTGATATTCATTAAAATAGTGAACCACGTTAAATAAACATCAAAGTACAACGTGTGGAAACTATTACAATAATAATAGTGCAACTGCCAGTGACAGTGTCAGCCATGGCATTGGCAACTGGGCAGGGCTTAAGGCATATATGTGCCTGTAGCCTTGTTGGGGCTACTCGTGAATTGCGACTATGATATTATGTCACAGTAGTATGTCTTTGAAACAATACTATTATGTAGCTGATACATAGAAGCAGACACAATAATGAGACTTAGCTAAAACATTTTGTCATGGTGAGGGTGTGATTATTATATTTGCAATACATGTTTTTGTTTTCAAATGCCGAGCTATGATTGACGCTAACAAGCAGCGTAGTATCGACCCCTCTGTTGAAGGTGGAATAGACCCGATGGAACACCTGTGGTTTCAAATTGTGATATAAAAACAGGCCACTATAAATGCCAAGGATCAATCACTACGGGGCGCTAAAATGTAGGCATAGGAGGTAACGTAAATGTGAACATCTTTCAACTCAGCAAATTTTCAATATTGATGTATCATTGGCTTAGTATTAGCATGTACATGTACACAGAATATGTAGAGTTTTTGGAAAATAATGAATACGAAATATAACAGAAATTCAAATTTTCTTACTTGCAAGGTGTTTATCTTTCAGAAAGAAAACTGCACCATTCTGAACTGTCCAGCCATGTAGCGAACGCAGATGTTACTATGGAAACATTTTTTAAGATGACCGGGTCTGTGCCCAGAGTTCCACCAAAAATGCAACCACATTCAACCTTGGGGAACCTTGATTTTACCGCAATCCTTCATTTGGGGGTATTTCAATCACATCGTGTAACACCTATTTGTATTTTAGTATTTATTGGTCTAAATGTTCTCTATGCTATGAATAATGGTGCATTGTGTTAAACATTAATTATATCGTTTAATTATTGTCCTTTGTCATTAAATATCACTGGACAAATGGAAGATTGTTATAAAATGTTAACGAAGTATGCCGATACAGTTTACATCGACAATGCAATCAACGAATAAAATGCTAGGAAATATTAATATACCTAACAGAGTAAATGCTACATCACTCCATGTAACATACATTTGTTGTCATTTAGTCGTAATTATAATTCGCACGACTGTTCTGAAGCATGGCTGAGTCTGGCATGCTGAGCCTAGCATGCTCTGCCGCACTGCACAGGCGGGCTCATTCTTGGTTCCCGGTCATTCCCTAGATGGCGATAGTGATCAGCTCCCACTAATGATGCATATCACCAGTCCACCTCTACAGTTTCACCTCTTTTTTAGGCATTGTAGTAAAACAATGATACTAACATGTTATACTAGTCAATGCAAAAGCATATAACTAAATTAAAGCCTCGTAGATGTAGTTCACGAGTGAAAACAGGTGAACGCTCTTAAACGGTGCTATAACTTTCCTTCAAATGAACAGCAACAACTAGAACTAATAACTGCTCGAATGAACTACTATTGGCACAACTCACTTCCAACATATCGGCCTATTTGGCGTTTTCCGGATACGCACTAGACGAGTGTCGCTGCTTTAACAAGATTTAACGACCAGATTGTCATAAAGCAAAGACCTAGATGGTAAATGAACAATCAAGCCATTGGTTTATTGAGTACAACATGTTTCATCTTTGCGTAACCTACCCTCCTGAGATATGCGTCCACCTTGTTTTAAACATATTCGCGCTGATAGCAGTTACACAATGTGTAAATACTTTGTTCCATTCATTTATTGATCTTTGTGAGAACGACTACTTCGTGATATTCAAACTACTCTAACTAATGTCACCTGATGTCCTCTAGTTCTATTATCTTTTATAATGAGAAAAAACATATTTGAATCAATATTTTCATACCCATTCAATATCTTGACAATTTGATCTCCGCTTAACCGCCTTGTCTCTAGGGTTGTTAAATCGCAATCTTCCATTCGTTCGTCATAACGAAGGTATGTCAGTTCTGGAATCATTCTTTCAAGCGTATCTATATTCTTCTTACGATATGGTCTCCCAACTTGTGTACAGAACTATAAATGAGGCCGAACTATTGCTTGATACCATATTCCACTTGCAAGAGTGTTCGACTTAACATTAAAAGAGGGAGTTTTTCCTTTTAAAGGAAATTAACAAACATCATACCATTATTTAAGTGCCGATATGACAGTTTCAGAGCAGTGTGGTATTGCAGCTTCAAAGGGTAATATAATTCTTGGGTTGATTAGGATAAACATAACTTCCAAGGAAAAAAGCTAATTATACCTCTGTATAAAGCAATAGTTAGACCTCATTTAGAATACTGTATACAAGCATGGATAGTATATCGTAATAAGGATATAGATACACTTGAACGCATACAGAAGAGAGCAACTAAACTTATTCCAGAACTGAGAGGCCTTAGTTATGAAGAACGCCTAACAGAATGTGGTTTAACAACTCTAAAGTCAACGAGGTTAAGAGGAGATCAGGTTGAAGTTTTTCAGATATTGAATTGGTATGAAAATATTGATAGAAATATGTTTTTCTCTCTCAAGAAAGATAGCAGAACTAGAGGACACGAAGAAGAGTTAGTAAAGGAGCAGTGTAGATTGGATATCAGGAAGTACTCATTCTCACAGAGGACAGTAAATGAATGGATCGAATTATCTACGGATTGTATAACCGCTAGCAGTGTGAATATGTTAAAAGTCTCACACATATCTCAGGAGGGCAGGTTACACGTAGACGAACACTGATGGACTCTCGATAAGCCAACGGCTTCCTTGTCTACTTGCCACCTGGGCCATTAGCTTGGATGGCAACTCTTTTTAAATATTGATGCAGAGGTACAATTAGTTTTTTTTTTACTTTTATGTTATATTTTTCCTAATCAACCCAAGATTACCCTTTGAAGCTGCAATGCCACACTGCTCTGAAACTTTCGTATAAGCACTTATTGTTACTCCTAAATCTTTTGCTTTTACAGTAGTACCTATAATAGTTTTTCCCACATTATAGTTTACATAAAAATTTTACTAACATCTGCCATTTTTCAGACCATTTAACTAATTTGTCTAGAACGTTTTGTAAATTTTTTTATCGCCATCATTGTTAACCTTTTTTTAACACTTTTGCGTCATCCGCAAATTTCAATACTTTGCTTATATATATATATATATATATATATATATATATATATATATATATAAATATATATATATATATATATATATATATATTAAGAATAATTAAAGTACTAATACTTATCCTTGTGGTACGCCACTGAAAACATATTTCCAGGTAGAAACCTCTTCTGTCAGTCCGCCATTGTTCTATCCTGTCGATTATGCTATCCCCGATACCTTGGACTTTTAATTTAAGTAGTAATCTTTGAAAGTATCTACTGGTGATCCCTCGTCTATCCATTTCTTAAAAAAAACATGCTGAAATGAATTTGGATGCCAACCATATAGTCTTCAATTAACCCTTCTAATAAATTACAAAATACAAATTACTGATGGTAAACTCACAGGTCTGTAATTCTCTAACTTCTTTTTCGAACCATTTTTAAATAGTGTAATCATGTTTGCTTCTTTCCAGTCACTAGGAGCCACTCCATCTATTAATGACAAATTGAACACACTTGCAAGTGTGTCCTAATTTGTTGTACTGTTTCCATTAGTAGTTTTGGAGGAATGCCATCCACTCCAGCTGATTTATTTTCCTTTATTGCCTTTATTTTATTAGTTACCATTTCTGGAGTTTCACTTAATTGCCCTAAATAGTATGATTTAGCCTCCTGAAATTTAGCACCTGGAACTGGTTATTAACTAATATCCTTTATGGTAAACACTGAACTGAAGTAATCAATTAGGTCTTCCGTCATTAAAAAAACCTTTTGTTATTATATTTCCAGCACTGTCTTCTTGAGATCCGACCTTGTCTCTTACGTTTTGTTTACTTCTGACATATGCATACAACTCTTGCTGTCATGATATATGTTACATGCTATTTTTTGCTCATAGCTTCGTTTAGATTGTCTTATTTCAGTCACAGCTGCATTAAGAGACTTTTTGTAATTTGAGTATTCTTCATCCTTTCTGGTACGCCTACAAACCATCCAGATAGCTTGCTTGTACACTATTTTTTTTCTTTAGCTTCTTTTGACATGTGTTTCTTTCTAGACCGTTTTCCTTGTTTTTTTTTCAAGGGAATAAATTCATCAATGGTACTTTCTGTTTCATATTTTAGGATGTTCAAACATTCAATTGCGATCTTATTCCTCAGCACGTTATCTTTATTTGATCTAGTCAGCATTCTATCTAGCAATCTAGCTTTGCTAAGTATTTTCTCATATCTTTATATTTACCTTTGTGGAAGTTTCTCCTGTTTTTTATTTTTACTTTTTGATTTTACTTTCATGTCAAAATGTATTTGATTATGATCACCATTACCCAATTGTTCGTTTAATTTGACATTGTCCACTAATTCATTTTGTAAAGACAAACTATATATATATATATATATATATATATATATATATATATATATATATATATATATATATATATATATATGTATGTATGTATATATGTATATATATATATATATACGAATGACGTACACAAATATTACAGATATTTCATTATCAGTTTTTATTACATAGATCTATTAAGCATCTCTAGCAAGTCTCCTTATGGTGTGTTTTTGAAACAAATGCACTTGCAATTATTTTTAATATTATTCTACAAGTGCTCTACAAATTATTTGTTTCATGTTAAAATATTTCGGAATATTTCCATTTTCCACTATCTATTTCGTGCTATGCAGAGCAAATTAAAAATTACTTACGCTGTTATTATATTATATCAGAGCTAGTGTATACACTAGCTCTGGTTATATTACCCTTTGTGTGTTGAATCGCCTTCGTGACCCTGATGCAACGGTAGTATTATTAGTGTTCATTCTGTAAACGCGGCATATTTAAAACTAATGAAAACACGCAATATTTGATAATCATATGTGACATTGGTGCACCTAAAGTGATGTAGTATGATATTAATGCAATGAACGTCTTGGAATAGATAAAGCAAGGTAGGAGTGAATACACAAAGCTGTCCACGGTTAGACGTTACATGGATAATGTAACATTTGCCATACTCCAGAGTGAGAGAGTTGTTTTTCTTTTTGTTTTGGTAAAGACTAAAAATGCATTAGTCTGGCCGAAATTATTAACTAGTCAGCATTCTATCTAGCAATCTAGCTTTGCTAAGTATTTTCTCATATCTTTATATTTACCTTTGTGGAAGTTTCTCCTGTTTTTTATTTTTACTTTTTGATTTTACTTTCATGTCAAAATGTATTTGATTATGATAACCATTACCCAATTGTTCGTTTAATTTGACATTGTCCACTAATTCATTTTGTAAAGACAAACTATATATATATATATATATATATATATATATATATATATATATATATATGTATGTATGTATATATGTATATATATATATATACGAATGACGTACACAAATATTACAGATATTTCATTATCAGTTTTTATTACATAGATCTATTAAGCATCTCTAGCAAGTCTCCTTATGGTGTGTTTTTGAAACAAATGCACTTGCAATTATTTTTAATATTATTCTACAAGTGCTCTACAAATTATTTGTTTCATGTTAAAATATTTCGGAATATTTCCATTTTCCACTATCTATTTCGTGCTATGCAGAGCAAATTAAAAATTACTTACGCTGTTATTATATTATATCAGAGCTAGTGTATACACTAGCTCTGGTTATATTACCCTTTGTGTGTTGAATCGCCTTCGTGACCCTGATGCAACGGTAGTATTATTAGTGTTCATTCTGTAAACGCGGCATATTTAAAACTAATGAAAACACGCAATATTTGATAATCATATGTGACATTGGTGCACCTAAAGTGATGTAGTATGATATTAATGCAATGAACGTCTTGGAATAGATAAAGCAAGGTAGGAGTGAATACACAAAGCTGTCCACGGTTAGACGTTACATGGATAATGTAACATTTGCCATACTCCAGAGTGAGAGAGTTGTTTTTCTTTTTGTTTTGGTAAAGACTAAAAATGCATTAGTCTGGCCGAAATTATTAACGCTATTAAACGACATTTCTACAAAATTTTGTCGATGCTAATATGTTCTTTGCTTCACTCCCCATCCGTTCAGGCACAAAAACGGATGTATATTTGTAAAAAAATATTGTGTTTTTGCACACTTAGTGCCCAAAACAAAGCTATGCTGGCAACAGTCGGTATTGTTAATATGGCGATCATCCGAAATGTGCTTTAATAAAATCACAGTGGCATCAGAACCGGAAAGCGATATCTCGACAAATATTTCGTACAGCAGTACAAAAAGACAAAAATAGAAGAAAAAGTGCAATTTAATCTTACGAAAAAAATCTATATATCAACAATTTAATGTTATAAAGCTCCAAAAATGGAACCACCCGCTTCCTAAATGGGGAATGTATGTGACCTGTTTTTAGCGTAGCAAAAAAGCGCTGACATGCCATCGTACGAATGTGCTACCCTTAGACCCAATAATTAACCGACAAATATATCGATCAAAAATATGAGAGAATGAAAAAAAGTCCGACGTGTTCAAGTACAGTTTCGTTCCACGCACAGCTACACACTGGAATTCCTTAAGCCACGATATGTCCAACAGTGAAACAACCTCCAGTTTTAAGAGCAGATTAGAAAAAAAACTGTTTTAATATAGGTAATTAAACTGGAAGCCTCGGGCCGTGGACAGCATCCACATACATTACCACATCACTCAAATTATGTGTTTATTATCTCTACAAGTAATATATTTTCTTTTCTTTCTAATTCTCAGTGACTGATGCTGTCCACAGTTTTATACACCGAATTGTACTGTAGTGTACAGGTAGTGTTGCCAGAATGGTTCTTCCCGTTATCCATCAGATGTAGACGAATACTTGTAGACGCATCATTCGCTAGTTGACTTAGTCTGGCATACTCTGCCGCATTCCGCAGGTGTGCTCATTCTTGCTTCCCGATCATTCACTAGGTGGCGATAGTGGTCAACTCCCACTAAAGATACATTATCAATCTTGGTTAACAATAGCACGTTATCCTCAGCGAAAGCTACATTCGCAAATTGTTATCCTCAGCGAAAGCTACATTCGCCAATTGTTATCCTCAACGAAAGCTACATTCGCCAAATTTTGTACTGTTTGTATATTTCAATGAACATAAAAGAGAACAGTCTGGCAATAATTCACAATTGTAGTGAATGTTGGGACTATTCTAGTCATAATCGTGACGATATATAAGACTAAAAATTAATTAGATGAGCATAATATATATGTTCATTAAACATGTTTTCAAAGTTTGTAGCAAACATATAATTTGTACTAGAATGGAGTGAAGACTTGTAACAATTCAAAACCTTTTTGCTGAATGCAACAAAATGATGCCATCACATTACACGGTTATGTTTAAACTCATTCTCGCAGAATGGCTGTGGAAACAAAGTGGGCCCTTCGACGCAAGAAGCGACTAATCCCATGCTTCCTTCTTATTGGTATCTCGCTCATTGTGTATTTGGTAAGTACCAATTTCTCCAGATGCTGAGGTGCCTGCCCATATTCACACATGCTAAAGACATGTTGACATATCATTCTTGGAAAGTCAGTTTCATGTCAGATCGATGAGCACATCCGTTAGCATGAACTAGGCTTTAAAAAACATGTTGATATGCGTGCGTGCGTGCATGTGTGTGTGTGTGTATGCGTGCAAATAAAATATATATATATATATATAGCTGTATAAATAATTATCTTTGGTGTTCTGCTTCTTAATATATATCATACATATACTGCATATTAGACAATTTATTTCCAAGTGTTCTGGGTTCTAAGAAATTAGCTAATACTTTTAATTATGTGCGTTTGAAATTGTATTGGTCAAAACATCCACATTCAACAGTGATTGGAAATTTAGCACTATTTTTCAGAACAAAATAATTATAAAATATTGTACCCAACCGGTGAATCTTATATTTGTAAAGATATGTTCTGTTTGTTTTGCAACTTGTCGTACATAAATTGAAGTACAGAGGTGAATTTTGTATCACCCTATATGCGTGAATTTTTGGAAAGAAATAGGTGTAATGGTCCAAAAACTATGCCCAACTACAGCTTATTTTCTTGCAACAGTACATAGGCCTGTCTACGTCAACTCTCCAAGAACCAGCCAAAGAAAGCAGGAATAAAACACCAACTAGCCGGCCGTGGGTCATTATTGTCGGCAGTAATGCATCATGTGACACGCTGACGTCAACATTCGTTGACTGGACGGTGCTCATAGTCGAAGAAGGAACAGCGCGAAAAAGGTCTATTTGCTTTACATATCTAAAAACCATTTCGCTGTGCCCGGCTGGGATCAATTAAAAATGAATTGGAGTTGATAATGCAATTCACTCCCAGAACGTATCCTAGGAATCCTGTTAGTTATGCTCTAGCTGGGCATTGGCAGCTGATTCGAACCTGTTTGGCGTTATGTTGATGTCGGTTTAAATTTAGGAATTGTTCGACTTGGATTTTATTCACTTGACTTGCAATTGAAAAGTGTAAGGCAGAATTGGAATTAATCAAAAGTATTTGAAAGGAAATTAAATAGAATTGATCGATTGGAATTTAAATTAACTGTAATTTATTAAACTGAATTGTATAACGGCTTAAATCATTAAATTCCACTTTCAATGATACTGAGAAGCTTCTACGTAATGATGTTCACATGGTCATAAACCTTGTGTACGCATATATAGGTGATTCCCCGGTGATGAAAATTTTAATATGTTTCCTTGCTAATGTGGCGGCTATTCTGCGTGCTTAGTGAATTTCAATTGAACACATTTGTAATTGAGTAGGATGTACATATCGTTAGCCCTGTTGTTTCTATCAACGAAACACACATGGCATTAATAATACGTTTTCAGGCATTCTCGATGTGTTATCCTAAACGTAGATGAGATCGATTGGACGACTACTCAGTCTAATAAGCGACAGTCTCGTCTACTTGCGGCTTACCTCTATGCCATCCAGGTTTGTAACGACGTGACTGCACCAAACACTGAACCTTCGGTGCATTTATTTGTTGTTCCTCTTTTACCAATGTCCCATACAGCAATATTTGTATCGTGAGCTGTGTACACAGAGGGTATATATATATCCAGCTAAATCCTTATTTCGGGCTCGTTAAAATGTGTTTATTTTCCACAATTTGTGTATAGTTCATATAAAAACACTGAAATCTAGCGGAACCTTTAGTTCTTAGTTTGCACACATGTCAACCTGTGATGATCAAAATGGCGACGCGAAGTCGCCCTCACGCGTTGTTAGTTTTAAAACCAGCAAAATGTTGATAATTTCTTGTGAGTGATTTGTGAAATATGTAAAACATTATTTATTTTAAATGACAAACGTTCACATTCTGTCTTGCAGCGTGGTGCCAATGCTATCTTACCCATCATGGTGTCTACCGATGCCAGCACGATACAGCCGCCCAGGCATACAGCCACGGTCGGACCACACACAGGGCTAATCGCCCTGTCTGGCGGCATTATGTTTGACGTCGCAGCTCACTTTGGTTGCAACAGGACATCACATGGAAAGCACTCCCCATCAGCACTTTCGTATTTAATGTGCCGTAACAAAGTCGCTGCCATTGAGACGACGGCAGCGTGTTCTGGAGTGCGGACTCCTGACCCGTCGGTCACCCGTCCTGTCTGTGATGCCCACGCCCCGCCGGTAGCGTTGGCCAACGGAATTTTCGCACCAGTTCATCTTGAAGACGCCCTGTACACACGCGACGCTTTCTGGGCCCTGCCTGCAGCGCTGGTGACTGATCCGGACGAGAGCTTAATGTGGAGTTTAGTTGTGCAGCGTTTACTGTGGCTCAGTGGGAACCAGGTTGTTGTACGACGTTGTAGGACTAGCTTGAGTTCGTCAGCGAGCAGTCGGTTATTCTCCGCAACAACTCGACTCAACAAGTGGCATTGTCGATCTACGACTATGAAGGGATGTATTCAGGATCTAATAGCCAATAATTATGGGATGCTGAATGATTCAATAGCGTTTTCTTACAGCCGCTGGTTGGATACTTTGGATAAGACTGGTTATATGTTTCCACAATTCGACGACTCGTTCTTTGAAGGATGTGAACCGGTGATATGGCATGCAGTAGATTACTCTGTGCCTACGTTGCGTCGACGTTTCGGTGCAGGATTATACTCCCCAGTCACTAATATAGAGCCAGTAACGAAACTCTACAACGACACATGTCACCGCCATAACGTAACGATGCCTAATTACGTACACATCAACTTTGCACATCCGTGGACACAGTTTGATGATGTGCTTCTCTTAGTCGTGTTCAACAACCCGCGTTATGAAGCAATTCCATTCGTAGAAACGCTATATCGACCATTCTTCCCCAATATTCTATACTGTGGCCCAATTAAAATCGATATGAAGCTTTATCCAAGTGTTAATAATTTTACATTTTCTTTTATTTCCTATGGAAGAAAACTTTGGGGTCACATGGCAGGAGCTTTAAATTACAAGTGTATGGCAATGGCATTACAACTGGACTACTCTGTCCAGGGTTATTTAGCAATGGCTGATGATCTGTTTCTTGTGGTGCACACGTTGTCAGAGCTGGTGAGGAAAGCCGTGTGGTTTTTGCCGAACGAGTGGATCCGAATAAGTGAAATCAGCAAACTTCGCGAGTGTAAGCTAGGAGTGTGTGACGTTGTCCCACAATGGCCCTTTTGGAGCCGAAACAAAGATTCAACGGTCGATGCTCTCAGAGAGATTGCAAACCGAAGAAACTCATCTGTGGTCATGCGCGCATGTTACCAGCGTCTGTTGTTCGAGAACGGTGCAGCCGACCGAGCTAATGGCGCTTTCTCCGACATTTATTACATTCCAAGCAAACTTTCGCAAGAATTCCTTGAAATTGTTGACGTATTTCTGCGTCATAGGGTGTTCTTGGAAATTGGCGTGGCAACGACAATACGATGTCTAGTAGCACCAACGGATGTACAACCGCTCCTTGGATATGCAATTTGGAATAAGACACGGACGCGTCCAATGGTGCATTTTAATACAAAATCCCTGTATGGGAAGAGCTATTATCATCCCGTCAAGTGGGGATTCTTAGCCCTTGGCTCAACTGAATATATCCAGTTGTACTGCACAAAGGTTCTGCCCTACGTACACGACCGTCTCGCGAGGACCATCGATTAAAATATACCATAAGTGCATTGCTGCTTTGTGTGGTACACCAGAAGTGTATTAAGGCAATGGCATTCTGTCTTTTGCCGCAATGTTGAGATGGGTAGACAGAATGCTATGCATAACGCTCTAATTGCACACTATTTGAATATGTACAATATAGGTAGCGAAAGAAATTATACATGGAACAGTCACACACATTAACAAAACCAACACACGGGGTTCTCACCCGCGTTATTCAATATATTGGAGTATTACGCTGTTTTCTGGCAAAAGGCATCACCTCTACCTATATGTCTAATATGTATTAGTAATTGGCAACCTCACGGCCGGCCAACAAGTGGCCAATCAGTGACCGACAGCAGCTGTACTCGTCGTGATGTTTCATCAACAATCAAATCGGGAATGGAGCGAGTGGAGAGCAAAGTGGCAGTGTCTAGACACGTCGCTCTTCTAACAACACATATCATTTAGTATGTGCACGTCGCTCGTCTAAACACACACATCATTTAGTATGGACACGTCGCTCGTCTAAACACACACATCATTTAGTATGGACACGTCGCTCGTCTAAACACACACACATAATTCAGTATGGACACGTCGCTCGTCTAACCACACACATCATTTAGTATGGACACGTCGCTCGTCCAACCACACACATTATTTAGTATGGACATGTCGCTCGTCTAAACACACACATCATTTAATATGGATACGTCGCTCGTCTAAGCACACACACATCATTTAGTATGGACACGTCGCTTGTCTAACCACACACATCATTTAGTATGGATACGTCGCTCGTCTAAACACACACACATATCATTTAGTCTGGACACGTCGCTCGTCTAACCACACCCTTCATTTAGCTGCGCAGTATCATGTGACACCGTGTCACCCGACCTGTTGGGACACAAAATCTGTTTTTATTGTAAGGTTGGTTTCATAGATATCGGCAATTGCTCGATCTGTCTTGAATGTAACAAGTACATCAAACACAGTATATTATTATTGGTACACTGCGACGCCACTGATCAATCTAGATGAAGTCCTCAAAAAAAAACAGTGGCTAGATAAATAACAGGAGACATTGTAGTGTATTACGTAAGAATGTTTCGTAATAGCTGACAGTTCACGTAAACACTTTGTATTGTCTTATGTAAGAATGCTTATTACCAGCTAACTGTTCACAAGAACACATTGTGTTGTCTCGTGTAAGAATGTTTAATAGCAGCTGACTGTTCACATGAACACATTGCATTGTTTTGTGTGTAAAGATGTGTAATAAGAGCTGCCTTGTGAAAATACTGCTTAGTAGCAACTGACTGTTCACATGATCATTATTGTCTTACGTAATGATGCTTAATACCAGGTGGCTGTTCACATGAACACATTGCATTATATTATCTAAGGACGTTAAGTAACAGATGACTGTTCACGTGAACACGTTGTAGTTTTGTGTTTAATAACATTAACTGGCTATTCACAAAAACACATTGTATAGTGGTATATAACGGTGCTTAGTAAATCGAATCAAAACACTGAAATCGAATTACAGCATGTTGTGTATCTTGTTATCATAAGACAACTAACAGTAAGATTAATACCACTACTGGTAGTCAGTTTATGAATTGTATATGTTGCTCGGTAATTAAAGTTTACATTATTTACTCATCTGGTAGTTACTCAGTTTGTATTATTCTATGATGACTTATGTGGTATATAAACACTTTCGTGCATGGATTATCCAATATTTTATAACTTTTCTGGAAACAATTGAGTTAATGTTAAAGCGAAATGTTTTCAACAGAAGGCCGGTAATCTGGCCCGTTTATTACCGACAGGTCTGTCACCAATGCCTGGCAACACAGAACTTAAGTATCGTGACCTAGTTTTAAATCTGGGCAGAGATTCGCATTAGTTAAGCCGATTTGTGACCGCTTGAACGACGCGCCTTATCGCCCACCTAGTTACGTTATTGTTTACAACTAGTTTATCTGTTTATTACAACTTTATTTATTTTATTATGGCGATACGGCTTCAGTTTTATGACGTCGATTATATATCAAACTCAACCAAGAACGAGAACGATAACGAGCCAGCCGGCTTTTGACAGCGGACACATTTTTAACTTTATATTCGCAGTTCGAATGTAATTGTCGAAACCGCGGCGTCGTCCGTTGCCGTTTTTCAACTTCATATGTCAACGAAGGACACAGCGTACAAAGAACCTGTAAATTGTTAAAATCGAATATATTTAATTACACGATAAGCGTTAAAGGAAATGTGGCTATACTTACATTAAAATATAATCTGTCCAATAGCAGTGTAGTCATCCTGTATATGCTTTGTAAATTACTCGAAACATTAATTAGAGACCTCATGGTGGAATTCTTTGTAAAACATAAATTAATAAATACATCTCAACATGGGTTCCTAAAAGCAAGGTCATGTCTAACTAATCTCTTATGTTTTTGTTTTGTCGTAGTAATATGTTGCTCGGTAATTAAACTTCACATTATTTACTCATCTGGTAGTTACTAAGTTTGTGTTATGCTATGATAACTTATGAGGTACATTGTCACATTCGTGCGTGCATTATCCAATATCTCAGAACTATTCTGGAAACAATTGAATTAATGTTAAAGCGAAATGTTTTCAACAGAAGGCTGGAAATCTGCCCCGTTTATTACCGACAGGTCTGTCACCAAAGCCTGGCAACACAGAACGTAAGTCTCGTGACCTAGTTTTAGCTCTGGGGCAAGGTTTGCTTTAGTTAAGCCGATTTGTGACCGCTTGAACGACGCGCCTTATTGCCCACCTAGTTACGTTTTTGTTTACAACTAGTTTATCGGTTTATTACAGCTGTATTGATTTTATTATGGCGTTACGGCTTCAGTTTTATGACGTCGATTATATATCGAACTCAACCACGCTACAAGAACGTGCCAGCCGGCTTTTGACAGCGGACACATTTTTAACTTTGTGTTCGCAGTTCGAATGTTTTTGTCGAAACCGCGGCGTCGTCCGTTGCCGTTTTTCAACTTCATATGTCAACGAAAGACACAGAGTACAAAGTAACTGTAAATTGTTAAAATCGAATATATTTAATAACACGATAAGGGTTAAAGGAAATGTGGCTGTACTTACATTAAAATATAATCTGTCGAATAGCAGTGTAGTCATCCTGTATATGCTTTGTAAATTACTCGAAACATTAATTAGAGACCTCATGGTGGAATTCTTTGTAAAACATCAATTAATAAATACATCTCAACATGGTTTCCTAAAAGCAAGATCATGTCTAACTAATATCTTATGTTTTTGGGAAGAAATTACAAAGTGGGTAGATGACGGGTCACCAGTGGATGTTGTCTATTTGGATTTTCAGAAAGCTTTCGATAAAGTGCCATATTAAAGATTGTTACTTAAACTAAAACTAAAAACTTAAACTAGTTAAATGGTCAGAAAAATGGCAAATGTTATTACATTTTTGGAAGTGTCAATGTATACACATAGGGCATGGAAACATGGACGAAGAATATAAAATGGGGTATGCTGTACTAGGTAGAACCATACAAGAAAAGGACTTAAGAGTAACAATTAGTGCTGACATGAATGTTTCAGAGCAATTTGGGATTGCTGCTTCGAAAGGAAACAAAATTCTAGGGCTAATTAGGAGAACTATCACGTATAAGGAGAAACAGCTCATTGTACCCATGTAAGCATGGAGGCCGTATCGGAAGAAGAACATAAACAAGCTAGAAAGAATACTATCGCATTGCAATGAACTATATATGTTCTGGGAAAGAAGTTCCAGGCATTGAGGATCTGCTCACAGACTATGACATGTATGACAGTTCGTCAACCTCGACCCTACTGAAAGGGAAGTCCAGTCGTGGAGTGAGGGCCCACAAGACACTAATGGAAGCCATGTTTCGTCTGCAGTGGCGTGCCTTCGTGCAGTTGCTCTCTAAGCAGGAGGGCAGTGATGTGGACGAAAATGCTATGCCAACAAGCTCTAGAATCAGGTAAAGATGTCCAAAGCAACATACTGAGTATATGCGATATATTCGTCACATTAGAGTCAGAGTTCACAAAGTTCAAAACTGGGACAAATCACAACTGCTTGCTTACTACGTGCCCATGGTACAGGAGGTCCTCCAGTTCATCAAGGCAGATAGGACTGGACACTGGCTTCTGCATCTGTGGCAGTGACCCCTCACTTCTTCTCTGTGGATCGACCCAACTATTCCTTGTGGCTTCTAGTTTATGTGGCTGACATGAATCAGATGTATGAGACCCACCCTGCCGTCAATGAGAAGTTCCTGTCTGGGAATCATGCCATCAGTCGGTCGACTCAGTCTTTTGTTCAGATGTGGACTGACATGGCCCTAGAGCAGTCCACCAACCTTGACAGCAAGACAAGCGGTGGCATCATAGACATCAGTCAGAGACCAGGAACTGTGGAGCGATGGTTCCGTTCCTGACATATCACGAACGAGCAGCCACCACAACAGCAATCAAGGAGATGTGTATCATACAGAACTCGCATTGGTACAACAGAGAAGCAGCACCAAAGAGGGTGGAGAGAGGTGAAGGTGACGTTCGGAAGATGCTGACTGTCAACACATCAGTGCTTACGTCCCTGGACGAGGATGATGATGGCATTTCGTCATTCATCAATATTGCCACAGGAATGAGGATGCCCCAAGATTGCTCAACTCCTTCGAACTTGGCGCTGCTCAAATTACAACATTTGTGGAACACAGACGGAATACTAATTACAGGAAATGTTAGGATTCCTGTCATACCTGAAGATCAAAACATTTGCAACTAATCAAGACGAAAACAATGAAAACGGCTGAAGAGAAAGTCGTCACTCTTGGTGCTGACAATTAACTCTTTGGCCGACTCAGCTACGTGTTATCAACAGTTCCATCCTTCCTGGCCCATCCAGATGGCAGTTTGAAGAAAACCAACAAGATGTCTACTGACTACTGTGAGATGTCTACTGCCCACATCTTCGATGCGATGCATACATATAACAAATTCTGCTGGGGCAGCAAACTTTGGTGAAATGGCAATGAAGTATTAGCCTGGTTACTGCATCTCTAAGTCTAAATAATTGTCGGCGAATTGATATTGTCTTCGACCAATACTTCAGCCTCTCAATCAAAGCTGTTGAGTTAGAGAAACAGTCAAGGAGTCAAAGGTCCAGCACTACGAGGTCTTCCGGACCTGACTGTCTGTCAATGCACGAAGACAACATGTCGCCGAACGGACTGTAAAACCATAAACATATCAAGCATAATAGCTTATGAATACGTAGGACAACGAAACTTGTGAGAATCCAAGAATAGTCCGTGAATCCACCAATGAAGAAGATGCTCACTGAAAGTGCATCAGTGCTGACATACCCAACTCCCGGTGTTAAGCATAATAACAATTATCATCCACTCTGGTGAATGTGCATCAATGTTGTCATACACTAGTCACAGGCGAATGAACAGTTGCCGCCTTCTCTCTGAAAGATAAACATCATGCAAGACAGAAAATTTTTTTTTTTTATATTTAGTATTCAATATTTTCCAATATCTGTATATATTCTGGCAGAGAATTATAATACGAAGCCAATGATACTCCAATATTGAAAATTGGTTGAGTCTCAACAAAAATATTCACATTTACGTTACGCCTAAATTTTAGGCCCCCGCAGTGACTGATCCTTGGCATGTATAGTGGCTTGTAGTTTGTTTATGATACTTCAATTTGAAACAATATACTGGCTGGAGGGTCTATTCTTTCAATTTATCAAGTCAAACCTTTTCTGTAAGGGGAACACATGCACCTTGCATGCAGGACCTTTTTGTAATATGCAATTAATGTGTGTATGAAAGGTCATTAATAGAATACATCCACACAGGGTAAAACATGTTAATATTATAAATATTGAATATCAAGTATCACGCAAGACTTAGAGACAATGACAGACTTGTAGTAAATCAATAGTGTCAATTATTAGATAGAACTGAAATTTGTAATAATGCATGGTCATACAGCAGGAAGACATTTTATCTAGAGAAAGCATCATTACTTGACATCCTGGAAATAATTAAGATGTTATACTTTATGTCGAGCCATTTTTTTAAATTTGTATATCTGGACTAGGCAACACAAATATGATAAGAAAAAGTAATGCAAGATTTGTAACCAAGGTGCATCATTGAATTCAGCAGAAAGTATCCAGCCTACTACTAATGGTGTATGACCAGACATGCCAGAGCAGGCTACTTAGAACCCACATTGGAGATGGCATGTATGACATGTTCCGAAGACACGGCACACAAAGACCTTCAGTCATCAGACCAGGCTACGTAGAAACTACTTTGGAGATGGCAAGTACGAAATGTTCCGAAGACACGGCGCACAAAGACCTTCGGTCACCAAAGATAAGACGTGGCGAGAAAGATCTTCAGACACTGACAATTGCTTTCCACAATTTCATTTATCCGTTTGAAGTTGAGGTCAAGGAAGATCTGTTTTCCATTTCTTCTGGTGCACGAACCCATGCTGAAGTTGCGAATGATATATTGAATGTTGAAACAGTTGGCATTCAAAACCTTTATACAGAAGAAGTTTGTTGCCAGAACTGTCAACTTCCATGCATCTCTTCCAATGCAGTCCTTGACATCAGCTGATGGCATCAAAGTAGAAAGTTATCCCGTCCCAGCATTATCCTAGTCTATTTTCATGTAGGTACATCATGTACATCTGACCAGATTGTCCGACATCCCGATACCGATGTGTTCATGTTGTTTCTATATTATGGTAACGGAATAGAGCAGAACGTGTACTTTGACACTGGTTTTGTAAACAAAAGATGACTGATGGATATAAAATGCCTCATCCGTAAACACGGTGAACTGACGAGTTCAGCAATGCTTACATTGCATGCATTTTCTGGGTGCGACTCTAGCAGCGCATTCGTTCGCGAGGGGAAAGTCACAGGCGTAAAAACATTGGTAAAGCATCTTGTGTTTGTGGATGTTTTCGAGACATGTGGCGACCCAGAAGGCCTGCCTGAAGACCGAGCTGGAGAGGTGTATTTGCCGTATGCACTGTAAACCATCATACAAAGATGTCTGTCTGAGAATGCCCTTGACACTGACAGTGACGACACACGTATTCGCGCGTGCATATGTGCGTTCGTGTGAGCATGTGTATGGGTGCGTGAGTATGTTTCTCTATCAGTTTTATTCCTATATATATATATATATATATATATAACACTATATACCGCATTACCTGTACAGTGCCTAAAAATACCACATTACCTGTACATTTGTAATGACGAAAATTACATGAATTTTCACGGTCGAATATGCATAAATTATGTCCAGTATGATTTCAGTTAACCTTTTTTTATAAATATAGGTGCTTGTTTTTTATTTCACTTGCATATTTATAAGTATACTAATTTGATGTACATGTAATGTTGTTTTCATTAAAAACCATATTACCTGTACAGCTGATATATGTACAGGCAATCTAGTGATTTCTCGTATATAAAATTACAACCAATGAGCGGCCACTTGCTGACCTTTTATGACCTGCGACACAGTTTTTTCATGAAAATAAATGGCGCTCGTGTTTTCTGTAGAGTGTAGCGCGAAATTGTAATTAACTTTACACTTTATCCCTTGTCATAGTCGACAATGCGACATTATACCCCGGCATCAGACTGCCATGCTAGTTACGCAACTCTAATGCTTACTGAGTATAATGTGTAAGGTAAGCGGCAGCTGAATACGACTGCGTTACCGACAGTGGCAGTGCCAGTTCTAAGACTAAGTCTAAGACTAAGCGCTAATGAAATCCGAAGTGGAGCACTTACAGTCACAGTCACTCTGTAGCCAGTAATCGGGCAGTACTCATACCTACTATATACTCATATTCTATGACTAAGGTACATGCAGTCTGCACTCTAGTTGGGTATAGGTTTGGGTTAGAGTTCCAGTCAGAGTTATTAAGTCAATACTTTCATGGCGGCCATATAATTCACGATCAACACACATCTCTTATCGCTTCACATTACATTATAACGAACTCGTCATGATTCATGTTCGACAATTTTATTCTTAAACCAATGTTATATTTGGAAACGTGTCAATGGCACATTTATATATATATAGATACTATAGGCTACTGATACATAGCTCACACTGCTTTACAGGCAAATTGCCCATCAAAATCCATAGGCATAGTAACTATAATGGAACATCCGAACACGAACTACTTGACTCTAATCCTGATTTTGCATATTTTCTACTGGTCTTGGCGTTGTTTGAGGAATGTGAAAACAAACCTGATCTGTCCTGTGGCATAACAGTGTGAATAACTGGATATAATAAAAAAGTTACACACTATTGACTAATAGGATCTATTAATAAACTGTCATCAACATTTAAAACGTCTGCTGCAATTTTTTTAAAATCAGGCCCTTTCCACAAAAATGTCGTTAATGAATGGTTTAATTAATATTAACAGTCAGATTACATTGATATATTGTAATATTATACATGGACTGTAGAAGGCCTGGGTTTGTTATATAAAGACATCAATACACATTAAAAAAATAAAACAGTTGTATTAAAAAATCCAAAATAATACACGTGCAGACATCTCATTTAATCGGAACACAACTTTGCACAGAAATTAAAGTAAAAAAGCAAAAAAGTAAAACAATTCCATGACGATGAACCTCCGTAAATATTGAGCAAGAGGTTCTATGCTGACAGAGGTAGTAACCAAATTAGATCTGCACAAATGCATCAGCATGGGAACGATGACAGTAGTGTACCACATAGAATCATAGTAACATGCTTACTGTACATCACTTCAATTAGGAACCATCATGCTGAATCAATTCATTGCAGCTAAAATTATTTTAAAAAAATTTGATAAATTATACATTTTCCTTGCTTTATTTATTTGACATTATTAGTTGTAACTTAACATGACTGTTGCCATTTAAATAGTATTCTGGTATGAATCTATACCTACTTTCTGCAAAGAAGGTACTGTCAAACATGTAGTGAAGTTCGTCTAAGTTACAATCAATATTACATTTTGTGCACTTTTTTAACAAGATTTGCCATCCAAGCCAAAGGCCCAGATGGCAAGTGGACAAGGAAGCCATTGGCTTATCGAGAATCCAACAATGTTCATCTACTTATAACCCGCCCTCCTGAGATGTGTCAACCTTGTTTTTAAACATATTCACGCTGCTAGCAGTTACACAATCTGTAGACAATTTATTCCATTCATTTATTGTCCTCTGTGAGAATGAGTGCTTCCTGATGTCCAATCTACATTGATCCTTTACTAATTTTACCTCATGTCCTCTAGTTCTGCTATCCTTCTTGAGTGAGAAAAACATATTTCTATCAATATTTTCATACCCATTCAATATCTTAAAAACTTCAATCTGATCTCCTCTTAACCTCCTTGTCTCTAGAGTTGTTAAACCACATTCTTTCAGGCGTTCTTCCTAACTATAATAATCTCTCAGTTCTGGAATCATTTTAGTTGCTCTCCTTTGTATGCGTTCAAGCGTATCTATATCCTTCTTACGATATGGTCTCCATGCTTGTATACAGTATTCTAAATGAGGTCTAACTATTGCTTTATAAAGAGGTATAATTAACTTTTTTCCCTTGTATGTTATTTTTCTTCTAATCAATCCAAGAATTTGATTACCCTTTGAAGCTGCAATACCACTTTAATTTATATCAATGGACAAATAGCAAACTGTAACTCATCTAGTTTGTGAGACATTTGTAATTAAATACAGACAGATTAATATGGCTATTCCTCCATTCACCAGCTTGACTATGTCATGTTCACAAAACATTGCACCCGATGCTCTGACACACATATATTAAATTTTTTTTCAATTAAATATCTTTATTGCAGACTCAACTGTGCAGCATGTACATAAAAAACATACACATAAAGTAAACAAAATATAAGAGTATTAAACAATGGGGCCTACTAAATGTAGACTCAATCAAAATTATTATGTATATATATATATCTTTATCCAATGTCATCGTATTCTCGAAAACCACTTTAAATCACTGTTCACTATTGCAGTCACCAGCTTATTATAAGAGGCATCAAGTCTCAGCATGAATGTATACACAATATTTCGAATCACATTACCATCTTATACACAGCCTGATTTAAATACCAATAAATAAGCAGTCTAAAAATGTATCCAGGCACACCTCTGTCAATCAACTGAAATTCTGAAATAATATAGAGTGTTTTGCTTTATCAAAAGCCTTATAAGCATTTAGAAAACACATAAACATTGACCCATTTAGGCTTATATGCCTGTCAATAAATAACTTCCTTTAATACATAACTGACATAGTAGATAGCATAACCGATATTCTATCCAACAATACATTTTTGACATAATACTTGCTAATGCAATAGGTCAATCATTTTCTTTACTGTAAATCTTGCCACATTTATCTTTGATAATTGGAATAAGCACAAAAGACAAATAATTAGGTAAGAATCCATGCACAAAAAAGCTAGTTATGCACATTGCAAGTAAAGCCACAATGTTTAAGGCGTTCAGCATATATGCCGTCCATACCACGTCTTCTTTATATCCAGATGTTTAATAGCATTTTCAACTTCACATACTTCCACAACTATATCATGTGTATAGCTGACATCATGATCTATATCACTAATTCAATTAAATAACTGTTTAAAGTGAGATCTCCATAACTCAGTAATTTCCTCCTTCCCTGAAATACCCTCAACACTGTTAGGTAGAGGTTTGTTACAACTGTTAATTTGACGTATCCCTTTCCAGAAGTCTTCTGGCTTACTCTGTGACAACTTCTTTGCTAATGAATCCTTCCTGAGTTGAGTCTCATGATTTTTAATCAAACATCGCATGATTGATGATGATGAGTTAAAAAACAGGACCATTTTTAGGTTTATGAGCATCAACCCACATTACAAAACATTCTCTAGAAGCAGTGTGGAGATATGTGGCATGGCCATTCCAGCCAGGTCTACATTGATATAGTCTCGCCTTATCACCCTGCTGACTCACCAGTTCATCACTAGCATTTGGCATGAGTTCTATTACATCATCATAAAGAACATTTATCGCAGATATTTGTGCATCGTTTGTGTAGTTTACATTATTACAAATAATAGCACCATTTTCTAGGTTATTTTTTTTTGCCTTAGCATAACTATTAATACAGTTGTCACTAAATTGGCCCCAGCTGTGATATAGATTAAGATGTTCTACAAAGAGGTCTTCATGATCATGAGATTCATAGGGCATGTATACACATAGTATAACATATTTCTGGTTATTATAGTTAATTTATATTACAGTTAGCCAGTCAATATCCAGATTTAAACATGCAACAAGCATATCAAAGCAAGTGCGCCACAGTATGGCCACTCTTCCTGGGTTATGGCCTCTGCACAGGCGATCACTATAATCTACTGTAGTTGCCCATGTGCCATGAAAATCTGAATGCAGAGTATTTAAAGATCCAAGATCTTGTTTACTGAACCAAGTTTCTTGGCGACATACAATATCAATGTCATCATTATTCAACATGTCCAGCACACACAGTCTGTGATGTAATTTTGAGGCATAATTTGGCAAGTCCCTACAGTTACATGAAATAACTTTCATCACTGAGAGTCCGTAAGATTGCTCCTACTAGCATCTGATAGTTTCACATCAGTGTTTGTGCCATCACGCCTGTGTTCTCGGGTATGATTTCTCCACCACCAGATGTATGCACCCTCTGGCCATAGCGTTGCAGACAAGAATACCTTCGGAAGTGGGCAGTTGCAAGTGATGTGAAAAAACTGTACATCTCAGTAGACTTCACCTGTTCTACCACAACGTCAAGGGTCAACGAGGAGTCCAGATATGCATGCAGCAGCACAGCTGTTAAGTTTGGATCAAGACGTGAATAAAATACATTTGCCCAGCAGAGATCTGACAGTTTAGCAGCTCATATTGCCACATTATTTGCACTGCCAACGATTGCTGAACCTTTCTGCACTAACTTGGTAGGCACAGTCCTGTGTTTCTTACGAACTGTCTTCCATGTATATATATATATATATATATATATATATATATATATATATATATATATATATATATATATATATATATATATATATATATATATATATATGATATATACATGTATAACCAATGCTAGTTGCTGATTAGGCAGTCTGTGTAACAAAGCATTTGATGCAATTCAAGTACTTTTATAAGAATAACACCTAATAAGTGTATGAGCTCTAAAACGACTCATTTCGATTGGTGCTAAGCGTAATGGTATACACAAAAGGCTAATTAGTTTCATAGCACATTCTTAAAGCAATAGGAAAGGCAATATTTATACCGTATAGGCCCATTAACAATCACACATGGCTTGCATACCATCAATACCATTATGGCTTGCATAACATCAAGGCTTGTATACCACCAATACCACCATGGTTTGCATACCATCAATACCATCATGGTTTGACTACAAATCTCTTGTTAAACAATCAAGTCTCTTCTTTATCCTCTACTGCTTCAGTCTTTTCATGTTGTTTAATTTCGTCTTTATGGTGGTCCAATTGTGTTGTATCTTTTGATTCTTTTTTGAATGCTTCTATCTCGGTATTTCCTGTTGAAAGAAATGTTAATGCAACAATTGAGCAGAAAAAAAAACAGTTGTTAGAGTGAATCAGATGCACCTATTGTCCTCTTGTAGGGGTTACCTTAATATTGTTTAATTAATCAAAAAATCACAATCTTCCAATGTATATTTTAAGAGTAGCACAATACAATTTTGAAGCAGATGTATCATAAGAACCGTCCAAGCGTCATCAAACTTCACGGTGCATTTTTCTTATCACCCATATCAATGCAAACTCTTAGTAAACATATTTTCCACCAGTCCATGAAATAAATGTGTGTTTAATAGTAAAATGCTAGCATGAAACTTGATTAGTTATGTTTTATTAACTTTAATAGATCATAGACCCAACATATTGCATTCTGTTCATTTTACAATAATATATCTTGTGCCTAAATAAGAGGAAAACTTATCTGTTGTATACAAGTAAAATAACTGACCAGGTAATGACTCTCCATCATACTCTTTTCAAAATATGATGTGTTTAGCATGGTCTCCTCCTCACTCCACCGTGTGTATGGCCTTTCGGAGCTGCAAGGGAAAACAACAAATGTGACTTGTGGGAAGCATTTTACAATAAAAGTAATTCAAGGTATACAAGTATACATACTTCCAGTATATATACTTGCATTCCAGATTCACAAAAAGCATTTCAGATTCAAAAAATGTGCATCATCGATCGGTCGTATTGTAGGCCTTTTTATATGCCTATGATGCCATTTAAGTTTATAAATTTCCTAATACAAAATTTTCAATATATGTACAAAATAGTTATTGTCAGATTAAAGGGTAGAATATAAAACAAAGTTTAAAGTGAATAAATACTGTGGCTTAGTCTTAGCCAGGGGCACAGCCAGGATTTTCATAAGGGATGTAGTGGGGTAAAATCGGTTTTGCCCAAATGTGGACTTTTCACAATGCAAGGTGTTTATGAGGTTTTAGGTGATCAATGTTGACATTTAAGATGAGTATACAGTTTACTAATTAATGCTCTATTTGTTTTATTTAACTGTCTATATTTGTAGCACAGGCAGACCCTTGAACAATTTGTTATGGCTGGCCCCAAATTGAAGACGTTATAATCACCTATATTGGTAAAACTAAGTCAGGTACAATAAGAACACTTCATATACAGATTAACTGTCAACTGATGCCATTATAATCACCTCTGAACGGCTCCATTTGCTGCTCATTTGTGGCAGTCGAAGACCCTCCAAAGTCCACAAATCTCATGTGCATACATTTTAGTATTAAACAAACACATGATTGCTCATACATTGGTATAATTATGTCAATGTGCAATTGGGACATTTCATATAATAATTATTATTAATGACATTATAATCAACTCTCAACGGCTCCACTTGCTGCTTATTTATGGCAGTCGAAACCCTCCAAAGCCTATAGATGTTAGGTGCATACATTTTAGTATTAAGCAAACACATGATTGCTCATACGTTGGTAGAATTATGTCATGTGCAATTTGGACACTTCATATACAGATTAAATGTCAACTGAAAACATTATAATCACCTCTGAATGGCTCCATTTGCTGCTGTTTATTTGTGGCAGTCGAAGACCCTCCAAAGCCTACAAATGTCATGTGCAAACATTTTAGTATTAAGCAAACACACGGGAACAGCTAGCCTATAGATACTATCTGTAGATAGACACATAAATATGCTTAAGGCTCAAGTAATCAACGTGTATGATGTACCCTAACCCATTCTAACACGAAACATCTGCAATCACCACCTGTTCATTGGTGGATATGTGGGTGATGGCAAAAATGCAGTAATATGGTACACCTCTATCTACCACCACCCGCGCAACAGCATTCCCATTCTTTTCATATGGCACCAGTCTACCTTTCCTGTGTGATGGCTCAGTGGCATCGACACTAGATTCGATTAAGCCAATACATAATATAGTAATAGACACTTAAGTAAGGACTAAATAACCATGTCTGAAAACAGAGGAATTAATAAATAGTATAATTTATAATTCTCACAAGACATGATGATATCCATTAACTAATCACATACAATCATTAGTAAAATGTTATGCATATGAACTAACCAGAACTCCTTCTCTTGAACAACGAAGTGGTACATGTTGTACCCTCCTTTCTACTTCTTCTGTGCAGCTAAAGCTTTTCGCTTGACAAGCAATTTCCCTGCCTCTGGGTGATCTTGCGTTACAACTGTTCCAAAACCTGACAGACAGAACAAGTACAGAATTTATTTTATATCTACCTGTTAGTTAATGTAATTCCACTAATAATTATAGCATTTTATATATATATATGTGTGTGCGGTAAATAAAATAAAAACATGATTGTAGCAAAGTAATGTTACAATCAGACATGGAGTCAATGTTTTCCTTTAATAAACCACTGGTGCAATTTTCTTTATTGTAGTTGTAAATCACTGTGTTGTATCAGTTTTAACATAATTTAGATTTGTCATCCAAGCCAAAGGCCCGGATAGCAAGTGGACAAGGAAGCCATTGACTTATCGTACAGTCCAACAGTGTTCATGTACATGTGACCTGCCTTCCTGAGATGTGTCAACCTTGTTTTTAAGCATATTCACGCTGCTAGCAGTTACACAATCTGTAGACAATTTGTTCCATTCATTTATTGTCCTTAGTGAGAGGAGGTGTACACCCAGCAATGTTGTTTAAGACTTCAATAAACATTTATTGTCCTTAGTGAGAGGAGGTGTACACCCAGCAATGTTGTTTAAGACTTCAATAAACATTTATTGTCCTTAGTGAGAGGAGGTGTACACCCAGCAATGTTGTTTAAGACTTCAATAAACATTTATTGTCCTTAGTGAGAGGAGGTGTACACCCAGCAATGTTGTTTAAGACTTCAATAAACATTTATTGTCCTTAGTGAGAGGAGGTGTACACCCAGCAATGTTGTTTAAGACTTCAATAAACATTTATTGTCCTTAGTGAGAGGAGGTGTACACCCAGCAATGTTGTTTAAGACTTCAATAAACATTTATTGTCCTTAGTGAGAGGAGGTGTACACCCAGAAATGTTGTTTAAGACTTCAATAAACATTTATTGTCCTTAGTGAGAGGAGGTGTACACCCAGCAATGTTGTTTAAGACTTCAATAAACATTTATTGTCCTTAGTGAGAGGAGGTGTACACCCAGCAATGTTGTTTAAGACTTCAATAAACATTTATTGTCCTTAGTGAGAGGAGGTGTACACCCAGCAATGTTGTTTAAGACTTCAATAAACATTTATTGTCCTTAGTGAGAGGAGGTGTACACCCAGCAATGTTGTTTAAGACTTCAATAAACATTTATTGTCCTTAGTGAGAGGAGGTGTACACCCAGCAATGTTGTTTAAGACTTCAATAAACATTTATTGTCCTTAGTGAGAGGAGGTGTACACCCAGCAATGTTGTTTAAGACTTCAATAAACATTTATTGTCCTTAGTGAGAGGAGGTGTACACCCAGCAATGTTGTTTAAGACTTCAATAAACATTTATTGTCCTTAGTGAGAGGAGGTGTACACCCAGCAATGTTGTTTAAGACTTCAATAAACATTTATTGTCCTTAGTGAGAGGAGGTGTACACCCAGAAATGTTGTTTAAGACTTCAATAAACATTTATTGTCCTTAGTGAGAGGAGGTGTACACCCAGCAATGTTGTTTAAGACTTCAATAAACATTTATTGTCCTTAGTGAGAGGAGGTGTACACCCAGCAATGTTGTTTAAGACTTCAATAAACATTTATTGTCCTTAGTGAGAGGAGGTGTACACCCAGCAATGTTGTTTAAGACTTCAATAAACATTTATTGTCCTTAGTGAGAGGAGGTGTACACCCAGCAATGTTGTTTAAGACTTCAATAAACATTTATTGTCCTTAGTGAGAGGAGGTGTACACCCAGCAATGTTGTTTAAGACTTCAATAAACATTTATTGTCCTTAGTGAGAGGAGGTGTACACCCAGCAGTGTTGTTTAAGACAATAAACATTTGATTTCAGTATGGTTGTATTTATAACCAGCTGGAATAGATGCTGAGGTGATGTATGATGTGCAGAAAATACAAACCGGTCTTAAAGCTGTCCTTATCAGTCCCCAACTGACACCACCAAAGCGCTTCTTCAATGGGAGATTTCTTCTGAAATGTTAGGAACACCAATCATAATGTGGTTTATACGATATTATATCAAGCACATAACATAATTTTTTATAAAATGCATACATGTGCATGTAGGTTACTATTACCATACGACGGACAATAGCAGATGATAGAAATATTCTGATATACATTGATACATTTGATACATTACTGTATACAATTTTAACTTATTTTTGTTAGATTCTGCTCAATAGAAAATTTATGTAGCCTACAGGTGCCCGGGAACTGACACGGCGTAAATATAGAAAATGTTATCAACACCTTGTTATACAAAATCTATGGCTATGCCTTCAAATTGTCACCATATCACCAAAAAATTTTTACAAGATAATCTAGAGAATTAGGTAAAATTATGTACATATCAAGAAAAAAAATGCAATGATACCTTAGTACAAAGGAACAAATAGGACTAATTTGTAATCAAAATGATTGATTTAACAAATTGGAATGATTTAAACAAATCAACGATGCCTGTTAAAAGCAAGTGCTTTAGACAAATGATGTGTAAACATACTATTCAGTATTACTGTCTTCATGATACATCAAAATAGGTCAAACTAAATCATTTTCATCAAGTAATAATTATCGGGGAAAGTAAACAAGGGTCGAGTGATATGTACACATTAAATGCTTTTTTCAACGTTTGGACATATAGTAATTACTAATGTTTTATAGAGTGGCGTCTTTTGGCGAAGTCTTTCGTCCAAGCGTAGCAATTTTGTGCCATGTTTTCGTCGTTCGATAATTATAAATATTTCATTCAAAAACAACTTTTCTAACAAATTGGTTGCACTTAATCGATGAAATAATTGTTAATGATTTTGAATATCAATATCCTGTGCGAAGTTTTTTAATGGCATATTGTATTAAATATATCAAAAATTACCCTAACATGGCATGGGCAACGCCAACGTCAACGAGCATAAACATGACATCGCGGCTACATTTTCCATTACACCTAGGCTACTGAATACTGTAGTTGTCGACATTATTTAATTTATTGCACATTAAATAATGGTGTTCGGTAATTGAAGACATGTGGTTATAGACATGTGGTTATCGCCATTGTACTGTGTGAATTATCAGCACAATTAAGAACAGACTTGTGTAAACAGCGCCGCTGTCAGCGGAAGAAAATCTAAACAAACGGCCCCTGCTCCCTGACGTTTAACTTTAAATTTCTAGGTTAGATTTTATTAAATATATGCGTAATCGCTTAATTGTAATATATCATCATCACAGCTACTGTTCAAAAGATCAGAAACTTACCAATCGTTGTCCGTACGACATTTCTGCTAACGAATTCGCGAAACACGAAAACGCCAAGACCGGAACATATGACACGTGACCTATTTTCCGACGAACCGACGCATGCGCATAATTCGCTTGGAAAAACTCGAACACTTGTCTTGATGCGGTAAATTTTAACCAAAAAACAAAATACGTCAAATTCTCAGTTTTATTCGGGCAACATGTCAATGAAGGTTGTAGTTTGCAAACCATGCAATATAATATCAAGTGCACACACAGTTTATACTAGTATAACACAATATTGCCCAACGCATATGTACAGGCAATAATCGAACACAAAAAGTATCAGCACACAAATCTGCCGTCCGTGTAAATATGAAAATAGAGGCTACAATTCATAATTAGTTGCCAAATTCCGCAAAATAGCACCCATTAAATGTATATGACTAAGAAAAACGTCAGTATATCCACTAGGGGAATGTGTGTGGAAGGTTAAAATATTGCCTGTACACGTATATGTACAGGCAATATAGATGTACAGGCAATGTGGCGATTTTTGGCATTGAATGTACAGGTAATGTGGTATGTAGACTAATATATATATATATATATATATATATATATATATATATATATATATATATATAATATATATATATATATATATATATATATATATATATATATATATATATATATATATATATATATATATATATATATATATATATATAATATATATATATATATATATATATATATATATATATATATATATATATATATATATATATATTACTTTGACAAAATATTATAGACACAATTCACGAGTAGCCCAAACAAGATTACATGCATGTGTATGCTCCGTACCCTGCCCCGCTGCCCATGGCTGACACTGTCACGGACACTGACAGCTGCTCTATTATTATTGTAATAGTTTCCACACGTTATACTTTCAAGTTTATGTAACGTGGCTCACTATTTTACTGAATACCAGACACTCAAATCCACAAGCTGACACGGCGCGGTTACAAAAAGGTGTTTTCATATAAGCATTATTAGGACAGAGCGATAATTCAGTACATCATAAATAGGGGTATAAAACACACGCATACGTTGCACCAGGTACATCATTCACGGTCAATTCAACAACGCAATTCAACAATCCATTATGTTAGAAACCATTTCCCTCGCGAAAGTCCGCACGGGGATTCCCAAAAGTGCTGTAGCCAATCAGTAGGTAAGAAGCAAAATAAAATGACGTAATTTAAGAACTGCCTTATTGATGGCATATTGGCCTGAAGCATTTAGTAAACATTGCTATCATGACTGTCACGTATGAACTACCAAGTTATCCCGTCCTTCATCCCAACTATAACTCGACTTCTCTGGGAAGCTTTCAGCCACTCTGAAATTACTGGTCGAAGACTATTCGTTCACATATCCTCCACCGAGTGAACTGCAGCAAAGTGGATTACACGAAATTTTCCAAGCGCTACGTGGAGTTGGGGTGCTGGGTAGGCGCTACGGAGCGCTACGGAGCGCTACGGAGCGCTACGTGGGGTTGGGTGTGTCCGGGTAGGCGTTACGGAGCGCTACGGAGCGCTACGTGGGGTTGGGTGTGTCCGGGTAGGCGCTACGGAGCGCTACGGAGCGCTACGTGGGGTTGGGTGTGTCCGGGTAGGCGCTACGGAGCGCTACGGAGCGCTACGTGGGGTTGGGTGTGTCCTGGTAGGCGTTACGGAGCGCTACGTGGGGTTGGGTGTGTCCGGGTAGGCGTTACGGAGCGCTACGTGGGGTTGGGGTGTCCGGGTAGGCGTTATGGAGCGCTACGTGGGGTTGGGTGTGTCCTGGTAGGCGTTACGGAGCGCTACATGGGGTTGTCTTGGCTCGTCTAGCTGTTGATGTCAGATTGATAGCATTGATTGCTATGTCAGTATGCACTCCCCAAACAGCAGTGGTGTCTGGGACACCAATATTCTCCATGGGGAAAACTATGAATCCTTGGGAGGGTGTCTAATGTGCATATAAGTGGGTAAATCAGATTTATATAGACATGGACATCTGATTTACCAATCCAGCACAAATTGACGATGACCTGGACAGTTATGTGTTTTAGATGTGCCCAGATTTCCAACAAAAAATGCAACCAAATTCAACCCTGGGGATTTTTTATCATATTCCTTGATTTGGGGGTATTTCGGTCAAAAGGTGTCGCTCCGATTTGTTTTTAAATATTTATTGGTAAATACGTTTGCTGTTCTATGTATAATGGTGCATTATGTTAAACATTAATTATATAGCTTAGTGTCATTTGTCAATAGTTATCACTTGACACATGGAAGATTGCTGTGAAATGTTAACGAAGCAGGCCGATAAAGTTTACACCGACAATGCATTCAACCAATAAAATGCTAGGAAAATTATTAATATACCCCACAGAGTAAATGCTATATCACTCCAGGTATAATTTAACTAAGAGAGATTGTTATGTTTTTATTAATTTAATTATATGTTAAGATCCCTGTTGTGTTTACCACATACATTTGTTGTAATTTAATCATAATTACAAGGCGCACGAATTTTCGGAAGTATGGCTGAACCTGACATGCTGAGCCTGGCATGCTGAGCCTGGCATGCTCAGCCACACAGATATTTGCTTCTTTCCAATCAATAAGAACCAATTCCTCTTTTAATGACACATTGAATACTCTTGCAAGTGGTGCACTAATTTTTTTTACTGTTTCCATAAGTAGTTTTTGAGGTATTTTATATATTATTTTAATGGTATTAATAAATATTTTTTTTTAAGAACATAACACTATAACCTCACTATTACAATAACCTGTAGGAAACTGCAAACAACACACCTTAAAAAAAAAACTTACAGCGCATAACAATCCTAACAGTTACTGTTGCTAACATTGATAATTATAATGTTTGGGAAGCTGGCTTGGCTTTTTAATCAACGACATGAAACCATTATGATCAGCTCTTCTGAAAACATAAAAGTTACACACATCTACTGGCAATGATTTGCTTACAAAGTATGTTAGTAACACATTAATCATACAACTAATGTGGACGTAATCATATCACACAATGCTAACCCTGGTCTTGGGCCTTGGGTTTAGGCTATAACCTTTACCATCCGTAATGCGGCATTATCAATCGGTATACAGGTTCTATCAATTTTTTTTCTAAATTGATGCTTAGCCTTAAAAGATTTTAATAAAAATAAAGCGGCGACATATATGGGAAACATGTGGCCTATTTTAGTGAAAGCATAGCAAACAAATGCCGAGACGCTCTCACATGAAATTGCTACCTTTAGACGAGTGACTGCAAAAAGACTTCAGCTGTTCATTGTATGACATGAGCAACTGTTTTGTTAGGCTATGTATGGCTCCGCAGTAGGAATATCAACTCACATATAGTAGCAGTTCCGATGTAAAGTCACATTTGATGATACAATATATTTTGTTCGTTGGAATGTTTTTTAATGATGTATATTTCTCTACATTTTTTCGAATGATTTTATTTGTATTTTTCTAATATGCTGTGATATGATTAAATGCATTTTTATTTCTTGGAATTAATAAAATATTGTCTATTCAAAAACTCCTCTCGCTGATCTGTCTGCAAGCTCTGGCCTCTGCGTCGATAACCACAAGGTCCAAGTTCCTGGTTGTGGCATCAAAGAACGACAGGTCAGGTAGACCCTCCGCGAATTCTACGTTTGCCTGGGTCGTCGACAACGTTTAGTACAGAGGCTGCCATTCCCCGTAACACCACATTATCTTTTTAGGTGGAAAGTTTATCGGTGTGGAAAAGTAGCCTAGCAAAAGTTACGTGTAGCAAACGTCGTTTTACCACAGCCTGTCGGATCTGCAACGACACAGTTAAACTGGTGAATTAACCTCGTCATTACTTTACACAACTAACTAAACTGACGAGCGTGCAAGGTACTTATACTTCGACAAAACAAAGAGATGCAGGTAAATGTTTGCACATATTGTATTCGATTGTACAACGAAGACATTTACAAGTCACCGTCAAATACGAGGAAGGCACGTTGCGCATGCGCAACTGGAAGTGGATCCGAGCTCCACCAACCACCTACAGAGTATATTTTGGTCTAAGCCTCAGGATAGCAATTTTGTGCGATGACGTCTCGGCACTTTGTTTGCTACGCTTTTAGTAAATTAGGCCTCTAGAGCCAGAGCCGAGGTCGTCGTATTGGGAAGCGGGTGGTTGCGCATCTTGCTCACAGAGGGTGATAAATGAATGGAACAAACTGCCAAATGATTGTGTTAATGCTAGAAGTGTGAACATGTTTAAAAATATAATTGACAGATATTTGATAAGGGTGGGCTACACACAGATAAGACAATTGTTGGACTATCGATAAGCCAATGGCATACTTGTCCACTTGCTATATGGAACTTGTTGTTTTGGATGGCAATATTGTTAAATCTTGTTCAATAGGAAATACGCGCTGGGCAATAATTGACGTTTTAAATACGCAAAATGCTTCTGTTACTAGGCGTTAGGAGCACTATTTTACGAAAATTAGCTGATTCACTAGCCGTCAGGGGCGTTTCTGGTGACATATTAGTGCGGTCACTGTGTGACAGGTGGCGTATGAGAAATAGTTCGGTTATTAGGCTATAGGTCGCATTTTTACGAGGGAAAACAGTTCATAGACTACCCACCAGGGGTGCCATTAGTATCAAAACTTATAATCGGGGCGCTCATAAATGCGCTAGGTGGCGCCACCGTAAGTACGGTCACGTGACCGTGTGGATCCGGGCTCCGGCAACCGCCGCCATGATTGTAAGGGACACTCCTACAACTGACGTCACTGCCGCCTTAACGTTTTCCACATCCTCAATTCACATTCCAAATTTCAGCGTCGTCAGTATTGTAGTGTAAAAAACAAATATACGGGCATGACCGCTTGACGCCAGTCATAATAAAAAGACATTTCTCATGCCTTTCTCAATGCCAACAATACCAATGGCGCACTCTAAATTGTTATGCTAACAGTCATAATTATTATAGCGACTTGCATACATTTTCTCAACCAAGCATTGTTGGTCGGCCACCTGAAGAACTTGCATCGCAGGCGTTAGTGGTTGCATCCTGTACCGAAAAAAATGCATTATCGTTTGATCATCACGGAAACTGTGCATGGCATTCGAATGTCTGTCAACATGATGGAAATGTATCCTTGGCAACCACACACCAGCCCCTCTCAAATCATTTTCTTTCGCGAATCTGCTGTTGCTACCACATATTTCTCGTATCTCTTTATATATATTTCCCATCTGCTTGCTGAAGTTTCGGCTGGTTCAGGCTCAAAAGAAGGTAACACTTGACATATGTGCCATTTTAAAATAGGTGACAGAGGGCTACCAAAAACCTACCTACCTGTTTCTTTCACTTATATGTGCTGTAAAATCATAGAACATGTCCTATGCCACTTTATCGTGGCACATCTTGATAAAAGCAACATCCTAATCAACTCCCAACATGGATGCATGCACGGCTAAGCATGAAAAAGTCAGATACTCCCAAAGGTTTACTCTCTTGCAATATCTTTAGACAACCATAAACAGACAGGTGTTATAATCCTAGATTTCTCCAAAGCTTTTGACACTTTCCCTCACCAGAGGCTCGGTACTGTGTTCCCGGGGTACTGTGTTCCCCAGGGTACTGTGTCCCCAAGGTACTGTTTTCCCCAGGGTACTGTGTTACCCGGGGTACTGTGTCCCCAGGGTACTGTGTTCCCCAGGGTACTGTGTTCCCAGGGTACTGTGTTCCCCGGGGTACTGTGTCCCCCGGGGTACTGTGTTCCCCAGGGAACTGTGTTCCCCAGGGTACTGTGTTCCCCAGGGTACGGTGTTCCCCAGGGTACTGTGTTCCCCAGGGTACTGTGTTCCCCAGGGTACTGTGTCCCCAAGGTACTGTGTTCCCCGGGGTACTGTGTTCCCAGGGTACTGTGTTCCCCGGGGTACTGTGTCCCCAGGGTACTGTGTTCCCCAGGGGACTGTGTTCCCCAGGGTACTGTGCTTGCGCCGCTCATGTTTCTATTATACATAAATGGCATCGGAGAAAATGTTACTTCTCACATTAAGCTATTTGCTGATGACTGTCTGCTGTTCATGACAATTGACAGTGTCGATGACACAATTGCTATTCAAAATGATCTCTGTAAAATGTCACTCATGGCTTGGAAATGGCAAATGATTTTTAATCCAGAAAAATGCTATACACTCCAAATGTAGAAAGCCAAAAATCCACTACATATTGGACTATGTAATGGAAGGTGTCATTCTCAAGTCTTTCAGTCGCCATCCATATCTTGGAGTTGAATTACAGCGCGATCTTCAATGGAAATCACACATCGATAACATAACTTCTAAAGCAAATAAAACTCTTGGGCTAACCAAAAGAAACCCACATAAGTGTTCACAAGAGGTAAAGGCGAAAGCATGCACCACCCTTGTTAGATCTAATCTCGAATATTCATCAGCCGTATGGGACCCATACCGCAAATGTCAAATTAATCCACCAACAAAATTCAACGCAGGGCTGCCTGTTTTGTTCTACACTATTACTGTAGATAATCCACTGTTACTTGTATGTTGTCCACACTTAACTGGCCAACTATCCAAAATAGAAGGAAAGTTGCAAGACTGTGTGTATTCTACAAAACCGTACACCACTCCATACCCCCAGTAGTTCAATCCGACGTGTTCAAGTCTAGTTTCTTTCCACGCACAGTTACACACTGGAATTCCTTAAGCCCCGAATGTCCAACAGTGAAACAACATCCACTTTAAAAGCAGATTAGATAAAAACTGTATTATTAGTGTACTAAACTGGAAGCCCCGTGGACAGCATCCACAGCCATAACCACGTCACTCAAAGCATGTGTTCATTGTCTTTCAAATTCTCAGTGACTGATGCTGTCCACAGGTTTATACACCGAATTGTACTGTAGTGTACAGGTAGTGTTGACAGAATGGTTCTTCCCATTATCCATGTAGATGTAGACAAATTCCTGATAGCGCACCATTCGCTAGTAGGCCGAGTCTGGCATACTTGCGCTCATTCTTGCTTCCCGATCATTCGCTAGGTGGCGATAGTGGTCAGCTATTACTAAACATACATGATCAATCATGATTAACAATAGCACGTTATTCTTAGCGAAAGCCACATTCGCCAGTTGTTGGTAGAACAATCACCAGATAATTGTATACTGTTTGCATCTTTCATTGAAAGAGAACAGTATGACAATAATTCACAATTGTAATGGATTTTGGGACTATTCTATTCATATATAAGACTAAACACGGATTAGATGAGCATAATATCAGCATGTGTTCAAGATTTGTAGCAAATCTATAATTTGCATTAGAATGGAGTGACGATTTGTAACAATTCTAAATCTGTTGTTGAATGTATCTGAATGATGTTACCACATTACACCGTTATGTTTAAATGATGTTACCACATTACAGCGTTATGTTTAAATTATGTTATCACATTACACCTATATGTTTAAATTATGTTATCACATTACACCGTTATGTTTAAATTCATTCTCGCAGAATGACTGCAGAAATAAAGTGGCCCCTTGGACGCATGAAGCGACCATGCTTCCTTCTTATTGGTATCTCGCTTATTGCATATTTGGTAAGTACACATTTCTCCCAATGCACAGGTGTCTGACCATATTAACGCACGCTAAAGACGTGATGACATATCCATCTTGGAAAGTCATTTTCATGTCAGATCCATCAGTACATCTGTTAGCATGAACAAGGCTTTAATAAACTTGCAGTGCGTCCGTGCATGTGTGTGCGTCCGTGCATGCACGTGCATGCATATGCGTCCGTGCATGCGTATGCGTCCGTGGATGCGTGCACGTGCGTGCCTGTGTGTGCGTGCGTGCATGCGTGTGCGTCCGTGCATGCGTGTGCGTCCGTGCATGTGTGTGCGTGCGTGCATATGTATGTGTGTGTCCGTGGATGTGTGCGTGCTTGCATGTGTGTGCGTTGGTGCATATGAACTATATTTAGCTGTATAAATAGTTATCTTTGCTGTTCCGCTTCTTCAAGCAAGTACTGCATATTAGCCAAGTTATTTCAAAACTTTCTAGGATCCAAGAAAATAGCGAATAATTAATTTATGTGCACTTGAAATTATAGTGGTCAAAACATCCACATTCAACAGTGATTGGAATTATGAGCACTATTGTTAAAAACAATATAATTATAAAGGATTGTACCAAGCCGGTGAATCTCTTATTTGTAACAATATGTTCTCTTTGTTTTTGCAACTTGTTGTAAATTAATTTAAGTACATATGTGAATTTTGACTCACCACATATTCGTGGATTTATGGAATGAAATAGTTGTTAATGGTCCAAAAACTATGCCCAACTACAGCTTATTTTCTGACAACAGTACATAGGCAGGTTAACGCCAGCTCGCCAAAAACCAGCCCAAGACAGCAGGAAGGAAACACCAACTAGCCGGCGGTGGGTCATTGTTGTCGGCTATAACGCATCATGTGACACGCTGGCGTTGACATTCGTTGACTGGACGGTGCTGATGGTCAATGGAGGCACAGCGCGTCGCAGGTCTATTTGCTTTACATATCTTAAAAATCATCTGACAATGCCTTGCTGGGATCAATTAAAAAATGAATTGGAGTTGATAATGCAGTTCAATCCCAGAAATGATCCGAAATTTCCAGTTTATTACATGTACTTCCCGTTAGTCGGACTATATCTGGGCATTGGCTGCAAGTAGTAGACAATTAGGTTTCATACCCCAAACCGTGGAAACCAGAGGAGTCCATGGTCATTAATCATCCGCCATTAGCCACCATTAGCTTCCGGTAAGTGCTCAGCCAATCAGAGAGGGTCACGTGAGCGCTCAGCCAATCAGAGAATGTCACGTGAGCGCTTATCCAATCAGAGAGCGTCACGTGATTAGCGCAGAGCCCTCTGGGTAATATCAGCGCCTCCTAGCGATCGTAGCGTGATCTAATATCGATGATTAGCGCCTCCTAGCGACTAGAAGATGATCGAAACATTATTTTAACCCTATATTTGGTTATTTTACCCTATATTTGGTTATTTTACCTCACGTTACCCTATATTTTGTTATTTTACCCCACGCTACCCTATATTTGGTTATTCTACCCCACGCTACCCTATAGTTGAGTTGTTATATTTTGCCCTACGGTAATCAGTGCGACGCGATGCGGTAATCTGTTGTTGTAACTTGATATTCAGTGGACTGTGGGACGACAGCCCGAAGTGGATTATTGTCGCAATGACACACGGATTGCATCGTTGGTGGAGGAAAGTTTGCGGGAAATAGGCGTGTAGAAACTACGAAGGTTGGTGGAATGTTGCTCAATATTAGAAATACAATATATCGAGACTTCTTGATGACACGGACTGCATCGATATCGTTAATACGAGCGTGTGAGATTTTAAATAGTGTTGTGTAATTGTTGCTCAATATTTTATGACTATTATGTATACGGACTGAATCGAATGCGCGAGGTTGTAACTCGATACCTAACCGAAACAGTGGAATCTATATATAGCGTTAGAGTTAAATCACGGCGTAGACCGATGTTGTTGACGATGTAACCGAAACAGTGGACTCGTTTTTTTAAGTAGACAGCTGCATTCTGTTGTAGAAGATAATTCGAGTCGCGTCCGTTCTCAATGGAACAGCGGGCGTACTGCGGTTGGAGTTTATTCGTGTTGCAAGCGGTTGGACTTTGTGTGAACGACCGTGTATAATAAAAAGTATATTTTTGGTCAAATGGAATGCATTGTTTACCGAGAACGATAGTGTACACAACAGACATGTATTAACGATGCAAAACAAAATTTAATATAGAAAAGATACACAACGAAGCGGCATGTTATAATACAGATACATAATGAAGCATCAATTAATACGTGTAGCAGGCAGATAATTATCATCAGTAATAATATATTAACGATGCAAAACAAATTTAATACATAAATAATTATCAACAGTAATATAAGAAGCGGCAAATTTCATTTTAATCATCAGTTGTTATATTTAATCATCAGCATTTATCATCAGTAATAGAAATTATTAAAAATAATTATCATACGAGAAGCGGCAGATGTTCATTTTCAAATAGAAATAATTATCAACAGTAATATGAGAAGCGGCAAATTTCATTTTAATCATCAGTTGTTATATTTAATCATCAGCATTTATCATCAGTAATAGAAATTATTAAAAATAATTATCATACGAGAAGCGGCAAATGTTCATTTTCAAATATTTAATAAAATGTCTTTGGAGGAGTTGCAAATGTTAATTTTTTGAGGATAGTGTGTATTGAAGCGTCATACGGGAAGAATCTCAGTCTTCGATTACGATGTCTAGGCCGGATAGACGAACGAGACGGAGGCGACTGCGATGAAGGGTAGACGAACGACGGAGGAGGAGACAACTCGTCCTCCCAGTTCTCGGATTCTAGAGACAGGGTCGACGGACGAGACGGTAACGGCGGTGGAGGGCGGGCTCGATGAGCGAGGTGGCAGCTGCGGCGCCGGCGGCGGTGAAGGGCAGGCGGGAGACAGCGGCGGCGGCGAGCAGGCGATCGGCGGAGGCGGCGGGCAGGCGGGAGACGGGAGGTGGCAGATCGAGCAACTCGTCCTCCCAGTTCTCGGGTTCTGGAGATGGGGGGGGGGGTGTTGATCCAAAAGGAGGACTGGTTGTTGCGATCAGTTGTTTCATTATGAAAGGCCATACGAGTAATTTTGATGGTCGTGAAGGCGGCGGAGGAGGTGTACCTGGCGCTGCTTTTCCGCTCAGTATGGCGAAAATTTCCGCCATATGAACGCGTAGAATTTTGCTGACGAGCTCATTCATAACGGCGTCCCACTTTTCAGCGTGTTGGCTGCAAGGAAGAAAACAAGTGAGTTAGAAACAACACATTACTAACACTACAATGACGATTACGAAGACATTAGTCACCGGTAAGCAAACGTACTGTCGATGATATTCACGTAGGTAGACCGCTGTCAATATTTGACAGATCTCGTATACGTCCACACAGTATTGTATGAAACAATTCAGAGTCAGTTTGCTGATGACCCTGACCAGTGACACCATCGTGTACGCTATATACGTGAGTGACATGTAATACGACAACATGATGACGAAGATGACGAGAACACGACGAGAGAGGTCTTATATAGTGTGAGAGGAAATATTGTTGACAACCTCAAAAACAACGGAACTCGTCATATCGGAGAGCTGTCAGATAACAGACGCAGCAGTCATCCTTCAAGCAGTCAAAAAACCCGAGGTGAACACAGTACTACAACGCATATAACGCAGTAAATGTACATTCCAGCATCATAACACAAGCATGGATCGTCCGATTCACTTTAGAGGCGGTAATAACTATTTGTCTAATTTTTATGCGTGTAGAATACGCGTGTGGGGTAGAGAATTTCACAGCGTTGAAAGCGCTTATCAGTGGAAGAAATGTGTGCATAATAAAGACTGGAAGACAGCTGAAACAATTATAACCACACGAACCGGCCTGCAGGCTAAATACCTGAGCAAGAGCATTCGATTGAAGGCACATTGACAAGATGAATGGAACAGGCAGCGATGTTCCGTGATGCACGCGCTAGTAGCTGTGAAATTCCGTCATTTGATGGAATGGGTAAAAAGCAAAGAGGGGTTTTGGAGTGCGTTGACCTACAATGGTCAAGCTGGCCAGAATATACTTGGTGAGATACTCATGGAAGTAAGAGAGTTCATACGAGCGCACCAGACAGTAAAAAGCGGGTCTAACGTAACACCCGGAGACAGGGCCGTACGAGATTACAACCAGGCACCCGCACCGATCGAAAACATCACGCGCTGTGTAGGCAACGAGCCAAGTTGCGGTCGAAAACATCACGCGCTTGAACGGTGCATCGAGTAAAACTGCGCAATAACCAAGTTGTGGTCGACAACATCACGTGATTGAACGGTGCATCGAGTAAAACTGCGCAATAACATCACGCACTATGAAGGCAACGAGCCAAGTTGCGTCGACAGGAGGACTATATAATGGCGGATATGAAGACACAGGAGTATTACAATTGTTCTGATTGTGGTTTGATCGACTCTACACTCTACACGAAGATGGATGCCTCACAACAGACCGATAGCGAGATGAATCTGACGAAATTGCAAGACGAAGTAAGTGCTGGTCGCTATTTGTTTGAACAACCGTTAGTCATAACGGCATGCGGCGTCCAAGATAAACACGTTTTTTACATAGCGTGTTCGAGATGTCCTAAAGGACTCAGCAACGGCGTCTGTCCAGTGCACGGGCTGCAATCTGAATGCGTGTACAGGTTCGTTCTGCGTATCCTTCTGACAGACAGTAATGGCAGCGAATGTTGGTGTACTTGTTTTGACGAAAATGCGGTTAAAATTTTAGGGTTCACAGCAATCGACTACGTGGCTTTGACGACAGACGAGCAACGCTACGAGTCGATGTCGTCGCTGCGAGGCAGTCAGGTCATGGTCGTTATTAGGAAACGCGTGACCAAAGTGTACGTAAACTACAATGTGGCTGATATTGACACCGTAACCATGTAACTTTGTTGACAGGACGAAACTACTACCAGAGTTGCTGCTGCTGCTGCTGCTGCTGCTGTTGCTGCTGCTCTTGCTAGTACATCCAGTGGAGATGTCGACGAAAAAGCGAAGGTGAGGAAATGGTTAAATGATAATAGTACCAACGATTTATTCTCTTCTTCTCCTCCTTCATCGACAGACATGATTGTGATAACAGACGACGAGGAAGATAATGATAAATCCGATGTCATAATCATCAACAAAAGCAGCATCAGCAGCGGCAGCAGTGACGGTGAGGACATGTCGCCGACGACGCGTCAAATATATAGGATTCTATGGTTAACGAACAGAGGTTTAATGTAGCTGTAGAGAGTGCTGCTGCTCAATACGCGTGCGATGAGGTGAGTCGTGTAATGAATTTAGACTCAGACGATGATTACATACCCTCATCCGACACGATCATGCATATCTTGCGGTGGTTAAGTATAGAAGTGATCACAACGTGTGGGACCATACAGTGGAGAGAACGCGTGAAAGACAAGGTGAGAGATGTGATAATTGAACGATATATGCAACGTATGAACTAATCTTTTTGTTCAAGAAGGCGTCACTAACCTTTCGGTTCGAGAAAACGCACAAGAGACAGGCGTCGAACGACGACGACGACGCCATCGAATGGATGATGACAGTCAAACATCACAAATCGTCAGGAGTTTCACCGGCGTCGACGGAAGTACCCTCTTACCCGGAGGGTTGTCCGTTGTCCTGGCCGCAAGATGACAGTTCCAAGTCACCAGACGAGGGCATGTCATGCGATAAAGATGTTGCTGTTGACAGCCCCGAGTCACCAGACGCACGCATGTCGTCGGAGGAATGTAACATCGTGATTGAAGACGCTATGATTCAGAAGATCATAAGCGAGTGTCAAAGTAGTCGTCTCTCGCTCGAAACGATGACTTACAACGTTTGTCAGGACGTTGCCACTACAATCATGAGTGGCAAAAAGGTCTTCGACGTGACATTCAACGCGTCGAACCACATTTGAAATGAACTTTTTAATCTCTCTCTCTCTCTCTCTCTCTCTCTCTCTCTTTGAAATGACCATTTTAATGTCAACATTTCTGGCGTTTATAGTAGAAACGAACATTACGTAGTTGAATATATGGCCACTGTAGAAACGAACATTACGTAGTTTTGAATATTATCACAGTGGAAACGAACATTACGTAGTTGAATATATATAACCACTGTAGAAACGAACATTTCGTAGTTTTGAATATTATTTCATAACCACTGTTCTGAATGTTATCACAGTAGAAACGAACATTACGTAGTTGAGTATATAACCACTGTAGAAACGAACATTTCGTAGTTTTTAATATTATTTCACAACCACTGTTCATACCCATTTCATAGCAGCTGTAGAAATGCTCATTTTAGACTGGTTCGCTGTTGAGATTCGGATATGAATTAATACATTTTTATATTGTTGTTATTGTTTTATATATATATATATATACATCTCTGCGAAAAAGACTTATTCATCTACTAGCCTCTGCCGTATCGATAACCGATCGTAAGCTAGGGGTCACTGTCGAGATCATAAAGATCCACAAACCTAATAACATATCGTACACTAGGGTCACTGTCGAGATCGTAAAGATTCACAAACCCAACATATCATTAATCATATATAAGTTGAATCGTATGTGTATGTATGTATGTATGTATGATTACAAACAATATAATAAAAATGAAAATATATGACGCTTGTTGTCCTGTCAGTCCTTCATCCCGTAGTCGTACATGGAACGGTAATGTCTAGATATGGCGCCCTCTGCGCTGAAGGAACTCGCAGTCCGTTCGATGTCGCCACCGTACGGTCCTGCATAGATAGAGTGGCGCCCTCTGCGCTGAAGGAACTCACAGTCCTTTCGATGTCGCCACCGTACGGTCCTGCATAGATAGAGTGGCGCCTTCTGCTGTGTATCAAATATCTAATACGTCCTGATTATTCGCCGTCGTATATTGGTACCCTCTGTATATCAAATAATGAACGATCCTTCGAATAATGAACGGTCCTGAATATATATATATATATATATATATATATATATATATATATATATATATACTATAGCGAGAGTCAATGTTTGTCATTGTAGACGTGTCAGTAGAGGCAGCATGAAACGTCATCTATGTCGCCATTGCGGTCTCGCAGTCGATACGTATGCAGAGCTAAAACGTCACGTAGAGAGTCATTCGATACCGTCTGAGCATTCTTATTCGATAGCACCACCTAGCGACCTAGAGAATCATCCGACACCGTCTGAGCATTCTTATTCGATAGCACCACCTAGCGACCTAGAGAATCATCCGACACCGTCTGAGCATTCTTATTCGATACTCGTGTAAATGCAATGAGACGTTCACAAGATGGGACAATCTACAGCATCACGTAAGAACAGCATGTCGTTTTACGGACACCGCGTACACGTGTACGAAATGCGGAAAGAATTTCAAGACACGCAACAATCTACAGCGTCACGTAAGAACAGCATGTCTTCTTAAAAAAAGACCACCGCATACACGTGTACGAAATGCGGAAAGAATTGCAAGACACACAACAGACTGACCAGACACAACCTGCACAAACACGAACCACCACCACAACCACCGAAGAGATCAAACGCAGAAGACACCACATCCCATTACCCGCTAGTTATCGACGAAGATCCCGTCGACCCACCCGCTCGACTTCCCTTTGCCGATAACCTATCGACGGAACTGCTAGATGTCGTTCGAGCGCACTGGCAAACCATACGAACACGCGTGCCGAGAGGACCTCTCCAGTGCAGGTACGATTAAATATTAACCACGCTAGACACGACCGTTCTAGAGATGCCTTTGAAGAAAATGTACCAGGAACAAACCAATGCCTTCAAGATTAACCTCAGTTACGGATTCGTGTTGAGGAACAAGAACACGGGACGATACAAGTACTATCACTCCTCGTGTAATTGCTGTGGACGATACCTGGACGAACCCAGTCTCGTCACCAACAGTGAGGATTTTGACTTTCTCGAACGCATCCGCGAAACCGACGTCTTGCAGTGGGCCATCAATCAAAGACCGGATTCTGCGTGAGTGTGCGAACTCGTGACCAATGTCACATTTTTCGTCAACCGCATCGTCGATCATTCGATAGGATGTGTAAACATGATCCCTCTTCCAGTCTACATCAAGAAGAACAAAGCCGTCATCGGTCTGGACAAAGACCCCAAACATTCCAAAAGGAACACTGATAACCTGTGTCTCTTCCGGTGTTTGGCCCTGCATCGTGGATGTGACATACACCAATTGGAACCAGCGGTGAAGACGCTGTACGAGGCTTACAACAAAGACGGTGTACTCATGGAACAATTTGCTGGGGTCACGATGAAAGACCTCTATCGTGTAGAGACGACGTTCCAGACGAATGTGTGCGTGTACAGTCTCGTCTAACCGGATGAGGAGGACGAACGACCGAACGCCGAACTCATCCGTCGATCGATCTGTAAATATCCTACCACGCTCTACCTCAACCTTCACGAGACACATTTCTCCTTCATCCAGGATGCGCGCATGTAGTGTCACTCGTACAGATGTCGGAAATGCAACTCGTTGTGGACACACGCATGGAAGTTGCGTCAGCACGAGAGCACGTGTCCGGGAGGCGTGCGTCGATTCTTTCCCGGAGGCGTGTACCATTCGACTCCGACCATATTCGAACGACTGGACGACGAGAACATCCGAGTGAACGAATCGTTGCGGTACTACCCGTACCAAGCCACTTTTGATTTCGAGTGTTGGTTCGACACCGGACAACTTCCGTCTGACAGCGACCAGGTTCACTGGATTGCGCGTCACGTTCCACTGAGCGTCAGCGTGACGTCAAACGTACCAGGACACGAACGAGTGAAATGTCTCGTCACGAACGGAGACACCAACAAGTTGGTGATCGACATGATGGCCATTCTGATATCGATGAGTGACGCCGCGTACGACAGCATCAAAGACTCGTACGAGAGCGTGTTGGATCAACTCGCAGAAGCAATGACGCGGTGGGACGAACAAGAGGAGACTGCACGGTCAGCAGTCAACGAAAAGAAGAAATCTCAACGTACAAAAAATCCATACAAAAAGCTGATGGGACAACTGTATGGATGGATGCGTCAGTTACCCGTCGCCGGGTTCAATTCGGGTCATTACGATCTCAATGCCATCAAACAATTCCTCGTACCTTACTTTCTGTTCACTGCAAAGGAACGAGAAGAGAGGAAGCAAGGTGAAGAAGAAGAAGAAGAAGAAGAGAACGAGGGTGCCGGTTCGTTTTTCGTCATCAAGCGCAACAACACTTTCATGTGTCTTTCGACGGATCAGCTTAAATTCCTAGACATGACCAACTACATAGCCCCTGGGTTCAGTTACGACAAGTATCTGAAAGCGTACGGATGCGAGTTGACGAAAGGTCATTTCCCGTACGAGTACATGGATCGACTGGAGAAGCTCGACGATACCGCTCTTCCTCCGAAAGAGGCCTTTTTCAGTCGTCTGAAGAACGAAGGTATTTCCGACGAGGATTACACCAGTTGTCAGGAGGCCTGGCGCGACAACGACATGACGACGTTGCGAGATTTTCTCGTCTGGTACAACGACATGACGACGTTGCGAGATTTTCTCGTCTGGTACAACAACATGGACGTGGTTCCCTTTCTGCAGGCCATCGACAGACAGTTTGACTTCTATCAACAGCGAGGGGTAGACATGTTCAAGCAAGGCATCAGCGTACCTGGTCTGACCATGTTGTACTTGTTCAACGACCTTCCGGAGAAGACCTACTTTACCATCTTCAACGAGAAGAACAAAGACCTGCACGACCTCGTCAAAGATAACATTTGTGGTGGTCCGTCGATCATATTTCACCGCTATCACGAAAAAGGGATCACCATGCTACGTCTGAACGAGTACGGAAAGGCTTCCCGTCCGTGTCGATCGATCGTCGGATACGACGCGAACGCGCTGTATCTGTGGTCGGTCATGCAAGACATGCCTATGGGATGGTACACGCGACGACGGGTTGAGAAGGACTTCCGTCCCGAATCGGCGCAGCTATACGGACAGATGGCTGCGGAATGGCTGACGTGGGAATCCGAACGTACGGGACTTTCCATACGACATCAGATCAACGGACGAGAGAAACGGATAGGCAAGCATCGGGTGGATGGATGGTGCAGCGAGACGAAGACGGCTTATCAGTTCCACGGGTGTTTTTTCACGGTTGCCTGTCACCTCGAGAAGAGGTCAATTCCGTCAACGGGAAATCCATGACCGAACTGCTCGATAAGACCCGAAAGACCACCGCCTACCTACATCACTTCGTCAAGGTCGTCGAGCTGTGGGAATGCGGGTGGAAAGAGATGAGACGAGATCCGGTCGTAAAACGGTGTTTGGACGCTACATTTCCCCGACGTCGACGTCACGTGAGGTGGACGACGACGACGCAACATATCCTGAACGGGGTGCGCGCTGGAACCGTGTTCGGCATGATCGAGTGCGACATTCGCTTGCCAGAAGAACTGCGCGAGTACTTTGCCGAGATGCAGCCCGTATTCAAGAACATCCGTCTGATGCGCGAGGATCTCGGTCCGTTCATGCGTCGATACGCCGAAGCGCACAACATCATGACGACTCCGAGGCGCATGCTAGTGGGCAGTTATTACGGTGATAAGATATTGCTCGCCACGCCTCTGTTGCGATGGTATCTGGACCACGGTCTCGAGGTGCTGCACGTTTATCAGGTCATCGAATACGATCCGATTCCGTGTTTCCGACAGTTCGGTGATGCTCGACGCGAGGGAGACATCCACAGAGACAGGACCATCATCGCTGATACTATGAAGTTGCTGGGGAACTCGGGTTACGGAAAGACCATCACCAACGTGGACCGACATCGTGACATCAACTATTGCACGAAGAAGACGGCATCGCATCTGATCAACAATAAACGGTTCCGACAACTCGACATCGTCATCGACAACGCGTACGAGATAGAGATGAGCAAGAGAACCGTCACGTACACACTACCCGTACACGTGGGATTCTTCGTTCTGCAATACGCCAAGATGCGCATGTTGCAGTTCTATTACGACTTCATCGACAGATACGTGGAACGACCTTTGTTCCAATACTGTGAGATGGATACGGACAGTGCCTATTTAGCCTTGACCGGAGAGTCCGTTGATGACCTCGTGACCCCAGCACTGCGAGATCATTATTTCCGACATCGCTCTGAATGGCTTCCGTCCGAATGTTGCGACGAACATCGGAACGAGTACGTGCGCTGTCGACTCGTCGGTCGACCTTGGGTCGGAGACGAGGCGTGCTGTAAGGCGCGCAGAGCGTTTGACAAGAGGATACCGGGTCTGTTCAAGGTAGAGTGGTCGGGCGAAGGATTCGTGGGGTTGTGCAGCAAGACGTACTATTGTTTCGGGGCCACCGACAAGTACAGTACCAAAGGTCTGAGCAAACGTCACAACGTCATCGACAAGGTGGCGTTCCTGGAAGTGCTCACCAACCGTCAGAGTGGAGGTGGAAAGAACCTTGGATTTCGAGTGCACAAATCGACCGTGCTGACGTACGTGCAGGAACGAGCGGCTCTTACCTACTTCTACGCCAAACGCGTGGTGCACGAGGACGGTCTGAGTACGGGTCCGACGGACGTGTAGATAAAGACGCTGTACTGAGGTCGTCTTTCATAATCGATCATGGACACGCGATGGAAACATCCCTTCACGTGCATCGTAGCCGGACCGACGGGATGCGGTAAGAGCACGTTCGTGAAGCGTCTGTTGAGTAACGTCTCTGCGATGATTGACCCACCTCCCGAAAAGATCACGTGGTGTTACGGAGAATGGCAAGAGGCTTACGCAACGACGAACTTGACTCACGTGCGATTCGAGGGAGGGTTACCGACGGCTGACATGTTCGAAGCGACAACGAGGAACCTCATCGTCATAGACGATCTCATGACGGAAACGGATGAGCGGGTCACGACCTTGTTCACTAAAAAAGTCACCACAGGAACACGTCCGTGCTGTATCTCGTACAGAACCTTTTCCCTAAAAACAAAGATAGTCGCACCATCAGTCTTAACACTCACTACATGGTGTTGTTCAAGAATCCACGCGATGCAACGCAGATATCGCACCTGGCTCGTCAGATGTATCCGAGACGCACGAAATTTGCGCTAGAAACTTTTAAAGATGTCACGACGGTGCCGTACGGTTATCTATTGATCGATCTCAAACAGGACACTCCCGAGGACATGCGTCTGCGCGCGTGTATCTTTCCCGACGACGACGTGCAGTACGTGTACCTACCTAAGGTATAAAAAGATGGAACGCGTGAATCGTCTCTTCATTCGCACCATGTCTGAGCTGGTGAAGAGACACATTTTGTGCAAACAGACTCTGAACAGGTACAAGAACGCCAAAATAAGAAAGACCATCATCGCCAACGCCAACGCCGATCTGCTATGTGCACTGGCCGAGTGTGCCTACAACATACTAAGGAAGAACATTCCGTTGACTCCATTACAGAGGCGTCGTTTGGATAAATACAAGACGACCTTACGTAAGTTGTCTCAGAAACGAACGTCGGCTGCCGAAAGAAGACGCCTCCTCTTGACGCGACCGCAAGTCGGCGAGGGTCAGAGCGGAGGTTTCCTATCGGCCTTCCTAGCGCCGTTGGCGAGTTCTGTCTTTCTACCCTTGCTTCGCGAGGTGCTGTTTGATAAGAAGTAGACGCATGGAACACGCACGCAAGATGGCCTTGGTGGATCCGCGGCTGCTTCGTTCGCCGCCTCCGCCAACGGATATCGTAGGTAAGAAGGTGCAAGCCCTCGATGACGAGATGAAGGTCATCCTCGATAGAAAGGACCTCGACGACGGGACCAAGGTCACGCTGTATAATCAGGTGTTGCAGCGGTACAACGTCCTGGTCGATAAACGCGTCAAGGAACCGGTACGCGTGATCGCGGTAGGGAAGGAAGTGGGGACGGAACCCGAAAAAACTTCTAGTATGGAAGCCGACGTGGTGAACACCGTTCCCAAGAGCCTGCAGTTCAAAGCCAGACGTTTGATGGAACATCTCAAAAGAAACGTCGTGTGGAGCGATCGTGGCGAACTCATACACGAGGGTGTTCCGGTTGCCGGAAGTAACGTGGTGGATCTCGTTCACGATCTGTTGCGTAAGAGGAAGACCGGCGATCCGACGGGTTGGCAGTCGTTCGCACGACAACTCCACGTCATCAACATACCCATGGAGTTGGTCGGTAACGCTATCAGGAAAGCCTACATACAACAGACAGCGACTCCCGCCGCTGCTACACCACGACTACAACGACAACGACGATCGTCAAGCTGGTCGCCTCTCGAACGTCAAATGGAACATTCCCTGCCTACACCACCACCTGAATTGATGAGTTGGGCCAACTTATAAGAAGATTGTATCGTAGTCGTAACGCATTCATGTTGTCACATTCACAGGACGAGTACCTTTCCGTCGTCGCATCGATATCGTTTAGTGGACTTACCTTGCTTGGTGACGTTGCAGCCGAAATTCTTATACAACTGGTGTTATTCAGACTATGGTTTCACTACTACGTTGTTGTTCCACCGCTACCGTTGTGGGAGTGATAACGTGCGTTCTACTATACGTCAGCGCACTCCTCGTCGTTTATCAGTATTCAGGAGTCGTCAACGTCACCGTCAACGCATCGGACCTTCTGTTTTAATGACGTCGAAAAGACTGAAGACGGTCTACTTCGATCCAAAGAGGGTAGGCAGTTATGGAGAGGTCGACGCCTTGCGACGCGTCACGCACGCGCCTCGAAAAATAGTCGCGCAGTGGTTGTCGGAACAGGACGCCTACAGCTTACACAAGCCGGCGAGACGACGTTTCAAGAGACGATGCGTCATCGTGGGCGGTATGAATCAACAGTGGCAGGCCGATCTCGTCGATCTGACGACGTTGAAAGACGACAACGACGGTATCACCTTTCTCCTCACAATAATAGACGTCTTTTCGAAACGAGCCAGATGCATTCCTATGCCAAGGAAATCCGCTGCGTCATTGGTCGCGGCGCTGCGAATCGCGTTCGCGAGCGACCGGCGGTTAGGGTGTGCCCAAGTTGAACGTGTCGGATCGCGTGCGCATCAGCAAGTACAAAGGCACGTTCGAAAAGGGCTACGAGACGAACTGGAGCGAAGAGGTGTTCACCGTACACGAAGTTCATCCCTCCAAACCGCCCGTGTACCGCCAGCGGGACGATATCGTTGACGTGCTGGACGGCACCTTCTACGAACTGGAGCTGCAGAAAGTGTCGGTACCGGCCGATAAAGTGTACCGCGTCGAATCGGTACTGCAGCGTCGTAAGTTTGCAGGACGAAAGGGGGTTTTGGTGAAATGGTTCGGACATCCGTCCTCATTCAACAGCTGGATCGATGCCAAGGCACTCATCTATAAAAACTAGCAGCACGTAAATCGGGTCGTCATTATGTCACAAGACACGACACCGCAGACCATCATAGAGGATTGTACCGACGCGTCGAACGACGACGACGACAGTACTCCTTGGCATCTGTTCGGCACCGAGTGTCCCAAAGAGGAGATAGTGTTTCTGTGTCAGGTCGTCATCTTGTACACGGTCATCGTGATAAGCGTCTACAACCTGACTGTAGGTCACGGCGATTCTAATCTGTGGACGGCACTGTTGAGTAGTTCGTTGGGTTACCTACTGCCCAATCCCACGTTGAGACGCAATGGCGACTGAATTCTACATGAAGCTGCCTAGCAACGCTTCTATGAAGACACATCTCGACAACACCTTGACCCATTACATTACGGACTTGCCTCAGCGCATCGATCTGACCGGCGAGTGGGAGTTTGGGTTGGCGGAGTTCCAGTATTCACACACTTGGTACAACGTCACAGAGAACGATGTCTGGTTATTCCTCAACACGATCGATAATCCGGACGTGACCCGACGTGCGAAGTTGTCGTGTGGGTATTACGACGATCCATTAACATTGATGTATCACGTCAACAAAGGACTGCACAACCTGTGGACGTCGAAGACGCGGGCTCGATTGAGCTATAGCCCCGTCACTCAAAAAATGACGTTACACATGACAGAGAACACCCTGTTCACCATACCGAACCACAGCGCGACGGCTTCCATGCTAGGATTCCGTGGACCCGTAGCCAGCGAACCGAAGGCAGTCTCCGTCACCAGCTCCAACTCCTAGTACCCCTTCGAGATCGAGGCCGACGATGTGGTGAACATGACGCATGGATTCGACACCCTATACGTCTACACGGACATCGTGGAGTCTCGTATAGTGGGCGACACTCTCGCGCCTCTGTTGCGAGCCGTTCCGATTAGTGGACTTCACGGTGGTCTGTTGCGCAGCGCCATGCCGCTCATCAAGAGAGGTGCCGTGGCTTTGGGTAAAGGCGCGTTGAAGACCGGCGTTCGTATAGCAGGCGACGTCTTGTCAGGCCAGAACATAAAAACGGCTGCCAAACGACGCGTCACCGACGCCGTGCTGAGCGGTCTTCGAGCTCCCCCTCGTAAACGTATAAAACGACCGTCCGCAAAGGCGACTATCACTGCAGTAAAGAGACGACGCAAGAGAAAGACGTCCAAGAAACGAGAGGCCGACATATTCGGCAATGGCTTTCGTGCATAGACAGCCGTGCGAGGGAGTCAAGACCGAGCTGGATCTCTTTACCGTACCTCCCACTCAAAACTGCATCAGCGACAGTCACGTGGTGGAACACCAACCCACGGCCTCTCTGGACTCTGGAGGACCGATAGAATTCCTCATCTCCGGATCGGGAGACGATTACCTGGATCTCGCCAACACGATGCTACACGTGCAGGCGAAGATAACGCGAGCCGACGGACACGATCTCGACGCGAACGAAACCGTGGGACCGGTGAACAACTGGCTGCATTCGATGTACAGCCAGATAGACCTCTACCTGAACGGCACGCTGGTGACGTCTTCGTCCAACACGTACGCGTATCGAGCCTACATAGAGACGCTGCTGAGTTACGGACCCGAGGCCAAGTCGACGCAGCTAACGAATCAGCTGTGGTGCAAGGACACGTCTGATCGCATGGACGCTGTCCAGCTAGCCGCCGGAGCCGCTCCTAACCGCGGGTTCGTGTCTCGACGACAGCACCCATCCAGAAGTCGCGTGGTCGACATGATGGGTCGTCTCCACGTGGATATGTTTATGCAAGATAAATTCCTGATCAACGGTGTCGACGTCAAGTTACGCCTGGTGCGTAGCAAGCCCTCGTTTGCGCTGATGGCTCTTGGAAACACGGAATACAAGATAATCATCGTCAACGCGTCCTTGTTCGTCAAGAAGGCCACCCTCAATCCCGCGGTGCAAATGGCCCACATCAAAGCTCTCGAAACAAACACGGTCAAGTATCCGTTACGGCCGGTCGACTGCAAGGTGTACTCCATTCCCGCGGGAGCTCTGTCGCACACCCACGAGAACCTGTTCCTCTACAACCTGCCGAAACGTCTCGTACTGTGCTGCATCGACAACGACGCCTACAACGGTGCGTACGACAAGAACCCGTTCTACGCCAAAAACAACTGCATAAGCTTCCACTCGGTGTACGTGGACGGCCGTCAGATACCCTCCAAACCCTTCCAGCCCAACTTCGCAGAAAACCTCTTCGCCAGGAGCTACGCGAGCTTGTTCACCTCGACTGGCAAGATGTGGCAGGACGAGGGGAACGGTCTGACTTGCGACGACTACCGAGACGGTTACACCTTCTTCTGTTTCGATCTGACCCCCGACCAGTGCGACGGTCCCTGCTTCCATCTGGTACAAAAGGACAACCTGCGCATAGAATTTCATTTCCGAGAAGCGCTTCGGACCACCGTGAACGTCGTCGCCTACGCCGAATTCGAATCCGTGCTGGAAATCGACAAGAACCGCAACGTCATCTACGACTACTGAGATGGACACACTGCAGATCGCCCGTCTACTGGCGATGGATCCGAACACCGCGTCCGTCTTTGGAGGCGTCGTGTCCAAAGATGGACTGCCTAAAAAAATAGACGCTTTGCCGATCGCCTTCGTAAGCAACACCGACAACGGTGAAGAACCGGGATAACATTGGATAGCGATGTACCTGTCCTCCGACGGGCGCGGCGAATACTTCTGTTCGTACGGTCTGCCGCCTCTTCACGCGATGTTCCGCGCCTTCCTGAACAAACACTGTTCCGAGTGGACTCATAATAGCAAGAGACTTCAGAGTCAACTGTCTAACGTTTGCGGACAATATTGCATAACTTATATAATGCTTCGTTGTAACGGTTCTTCTATGAGAACTTTCGTAAACGCTTTCCACATTGATCTGGTCAAAAACGATTGTCGCGTGTTCGATTGGATTAAGCTACTGAAAAAGGGTATACCATACTATCGCATATCGTACATAGACTGAGCCTCTGGCGCGGTGGTCGCACCACCCGTAAGCTCGCCCTCGAACCTCTGGCGCGGTGGAGACACCCGTAAGTTCGCGACCTCTGGCGCAATGGTCAACATTCGCAAGTCGCATCATCGTCATCATACCCCTGTTGTATTCATTCGAACACGCTTGTACTGCTGCTAATGTATTACGATCGTCTCGCTTGTACTGTTGCCGCTTTGTTTTATTAAAATACTTGTGCACCGTACGCTTTTGTTCGTTTCCTTACTAGGTTAATGATCCTCCTGACTGTAAATGATCCTCCTGTCTGTAAATGATAGTCCGTTAAGTGTCCCCGCCCGCCCGCCCGCCGCCCGCCCGAAAGGGGGCGCTATTCATCGATCACGCTACAGTCGCTAGGAGGCGCTGATATTACCCAAAAGGCTCTGCGCTAATCACCTGACCTTCATGTCAGTCGTTAGAGGGCGCTAATCATAGTTCACGCCACGATAGCTAGGAGGCGCTAGATCACGCAACGATCGCTAGGAGGCGCTGATATTACCCAGAGGGCTCTGCGCTAATCACGTGACGATCTCTGATTAGCTGAGCGCTCACGTGACGTTCTCTGATTGGCTGAGCACTTACCGGAAGCTAATGGCGGCTAATGGCGGATGATTAATGACCATGGGCTCCTCTGGTTTCCACGGTTTGGGGTATGAAACCTAATTGTCTACTACTGCTGCTGATTCGAGCATGTTTGGCGTTATGTTGATGTCGGTTTAAATTAAGGAATTGTTCGACTTGGATTTGATTCACTTTATTGCAATTGAAAGGTGCAAGGCAGAATTGGAATTAATTCGATACAAAATTAAATTAGAATTGATCGATTGGAATTTAAATGAATTGTGAATTTTTAAGCTGAATTGTATAACGGCGCAAATCATTTATTTACACTTTCAATGACATGGAGAAGCTTCTACATAATGATGTTCACATGGTCATAAACCTTGTGCACGCATATATAGGTGATTCTTCGGTGATGGAAATTGGATTATGTTTCCTTGCTAGTGTAGCGGATATTTCGTGTGCTTATTGAATTGTAATAATATAATGTGTATCTAGTTTTCAATATCGACCTATTAGCCTAAGCGTAAGTTTCACTTCTTTATCCCTTGGAATTTCTTTTAGTTTTACCACATAATTCAATACTGTGTCACCAGAACAATTATTACCTTCAGTTGTTTTATTACATTTCCTATGTAGGTGGTAAATGTATAAATTGTTAACTGAACTGTATTTAATGAACATGAATAACTACTAACTATAATTAACCTTATACTTTTCGTTCCTTGTAGATAAAGCTTTATTCTACATTCAGGTTCACACGATTGCTTTGACTCTGGTCTGGCACAAAATATTGGTGTAATTGAAACAATTTATAATTGAATAGAGTGTAAATATTGTCAACCTACTGTTTCTATCAACGAAGCACACAAGGCATTAATAATACGTTTTCAGGCATTCTCGATGTGTTATCCTGAACGAAGATGACATCGATTGGACGACCACTCAGTTGCTTCTGTCTAATAAGCGACAGTCTCGTCTCCTTGCGGCTTTCCTCTATGTCATCAAGGTTTGTAACCACGTGACTGCACCAACATTGAACCTTCGGTGCATTTAAGCAGCTAGAAATGTTGTGCCTCTTTTACCAATGTCCCATACAGCAATATTTGTTTCGTAAGCTATGTACTCATATGGAATATATACCCGCTAAATCTTTCTTTCGGTATCTTTATAATTTGTTATATTCAACAATTTTTTTTTTTCAGATAAAAACGCGGTAAGCTGGTGTAGCCTTTAGTTCTTTGTTTGCATAAATGTCAACGTGTGATTATCAAAATGGTTTATGATTATATGATTATTAGCCAATCGATGCGAAGGCCCAACTACCTCTTACCTGTATAGTCGCCCTCACACGTTGCTAGTTTTAAAGCCAACAAAATGTTGATAATTTCTTGGTAGTCATTTTTTAAATATTTAAAACATTATTTATTTTAAATGACAAACGTTCACATTCTGTCTTGCAGCGTGGCGCCAATGCTATCTTACCCATCATGGTGTCTGGCGATGCCAGCACGATACAGACGCTCAGGCCTGCAGCCACGGTCGGACCAAACACGGGGTTAGTCGCCATGTCTGGCGGCATTATGCTTGACGTCGCAGCTCAATTTGGCTGCAACAGGACATCACATGGAAAGCACTCCCCATCAGCACTGTCGTATTCAATGTGCCGTCACAAAGTCGCTGCCATTCAGACGACGGCAGCGTGTCCTGGAGTGCGGACTCCAGACCCGTCGAACACTCGTCCAGTCTGTGATGCCCACGCCCCACCGGTAGCGTTGGCCAACGCAATATTCGCACCGGTTCATCTTGAAGACGCCCAGTACACACGCGACGCATTCTGGGCCCTGCCTGCAGCGCTGGTGACTGATCCGGACGAGAGCTTAATGTGGAGTTTAGTTGTGCAGCGGTTGTTGTACGACGTTGTAGGATTAGCTTGAGTTCGTCAACGAGCAGTCGGTTATCCTCCGCAGCATCTCGACTCAAAAAGTGGCAGTGTCGAGCTACGACTATGAAGCGATGTATTCACGATCTAATAGCCAATAATTCTGGGCTGCTGAATGATTCAATAGCGTTTTCTTACAGCCGCTGGTTGGATACTTTGGATAAGACTGGCTACATGTTTCCACAATTCAACCCTTTCAATGAAGCATGTGAAAAGGTACTATAGCATGCAGTAGATTATACAGTGCCTACGTTGCGTCGAAGTTTCGGTGCAGGATTATACTCCCCAGTCACTAATATCGAGCCACTAACGAAACTCTACATAGACAAATGTCACCGCCATAACGTAACGATGACTAATTACGTACACATCAACTTTGCACATCCGTGGACACAGTTTGATGATGTGCTTCTCTTAGTCGTGTTCAACAACCCGCGTTATGAAGCAATTCCATTCGTAGAAACACTATATCGGCCAATCTTCCCCAATATTCTATACTGTGGCCCAGGTAAAATCGATGTAAATCGTTATCCAGGTGTTAATAATTTTCCATTTTCTTTCATTTCCTATGGAGAAAACCTTCGGGATCACGCGGCTGGTGCTTTCAATTACAAGTGTATGGCAATGGCATTACAACTGGACTACGCTGTCCAGGGTTATTTAGCAAAGGCTGATGATCTGTTTCTTGTGGTGCACACGTTGTCAGAGCTGGTGAGGAAAGCCGTGTGGTTTTTGCCGAACGAGTGGATCCGAATAAGTGAAATCAGCAAACTTCGCGAGTGTAAGCTAGGAGTGTGTGACGTTGTCATACAATGGCCCTGGTGGAGCCGATACAAGGATGCAACGGTCGATGCTCTCAGAGAGATTGCAAACCGAACAAACTCATATGTGGTCATGCGCGCATGTTACCAGCGTTTGTTGTTCGAGAACGGTGCAGCTGACCGGGCTAATGCCGCTTTCTCCGACATTTATTACATTCCAAGCAAACTTTCGCAAGAATTCCTTGAAATTGTTGACGTATTTCTGCGTCATAGGGTGTTCTTGGAAATTGGCGTGGCAACGACAATACGATGTCTAGTAGCACCAACGGATGTACAACCGCTCCTTGGATATGCAATTTGGAATAAGACACGGACGCATCCAATGGTGCATTTTAATACAAAATCCCTGTGTGGGAAGAGTTATTATCATCCCGTCAAGTGGGGATTCTTAGCACGTGGCTCAACTGAATATATCCAGTTGTACTGCACAAAGGTTCTGCCCTACGTACACGACCGTCTCACGAGGACCATCGATTAAAATATACCATAAATGCATTGCTGCTTTTAGTGGTACAAAAGAAGTGTATTAAGGCAATGGCATTCTCTCTTTTGCCGCAAAGTTGAGATGGGTAGACAGAATGCTATGCATAACGCTGTAGTTGCACACTATTTGTAGAATATGTACAATATATGTAGCGACAGAGATTATACATGGAACAGTCACACATATTAACACAACCAACACACGGGGTTCTCACCCGCGTTATTCAATATATTGGAGTATTACGCTGTTTTCTGGCAAAAGGCATCATCTCTACATATATGTCTAATATGTATTAGTAATTGGCACCCTCACGGCCAGCCAAGAATTGGCCAATCAGTGACCGACAGCAGCTGTACTCGTCGTGATCTTTAATCAAAAATCAAATTGGGAATGGAGCGAGTGTAGAACAAAGTGGCAGTGTATAGACACGTCGCCCTTTTAACCACACACATCATTTAGTATGGGCACGTCGCTCGTCTAAACACACACATCATTTAGTATGGACACGTCGCTCGTCTAAACACTCACATCATTTATTATGGACACGTCGCTCGTCTAAACACACACATCATTTAGTATGGACACGTCGCTCGTCTACACAGACACACATCATTTAGTTTGGACACGTCGCTCGTCTAAACACACACGTCATTTAGTACGGACACTTCGCTCGTCTAGACACACACATCATTTAGTATGGACACGTCGTTCGTCTAAACACACACATGAGTGAATGCAAAAAGACTTCAGCTGTTCATGCTATAACATTGGGACTGTTTTGTTAGGCTATGTATGGCTCTGCAGTATGAATACCCACTCACATCTAGTAGCAGTTCCGATGTACAATACAATATATTTTGTTCTTTGGAATGTTTTTTGAATAGTGCATATTTCTCTACATTTTTTTTTAATGATTTTGTTTGTATTTTTCTAATATGCTGTGGTATGATTAAATGTATTTTTATTTCTTGGAATGAATAAAATATTCTCTATTCAAAAACTCCTTTCGCTGATCTGTCTACAAACTCTGGCCTCTGCGTCGATAACCACAATGTCCAAGTTCCTGGTTGTGGCATCAAAGAACGACATGTCAGGTAGACCCTCCGCGAATTCTACGTTTGCCTGGGTCGTCGACAACGTTTAGTACAGAGGCTGCCATTCCCCGTAACACCACATTATCTTTTTAGGTTGCAAGTTTATCGGTGTGGAAGAGTAGCCTAGCAAACGTTACGTGTAGCAAACGTCGTTTTACCACAGCCTTGCTGTGGGACCTGCAACGACACAGGTAAACTGGTGAATTAACCTCGTCCATAACTAACTAAGCTGACGAGCGTGCAAGGTACTTATACTACGACAAAACAAAAAGATGCAGGTAAATGTATGCATATATTGTATTCGATTGTACAGTAACGTTGCGCAAGCGCAATTGGAAGTCGATCCTAGCTACACCAACCACCTACAGAGTATATTTTGGTCTAAGCCTAAGCTAAGGATAGCAATTTTGTGCGATGACGTCTCGGCACTTCACTTCACTACGCTTTTAATAAATTAGGCCTCTAGAGGTCGTCGTATTGGGAAGCGGTTGGTTGCGCATGCGCAATAGGAAATAAGTGCTGGGCAATAATTGACGTTTTAAATACGGAACATGCTTCTTTTATTAGGCGTTAGGGGCACTATTTTACGAAAATGAGTTTATTCACTAGCCGTCAGGGGCGTTTCTGGTGACAAAACTGTCCACCGTGGGCGCTCCATTAGAAAGGTCACTGTGTGACAGGTGGCGTACTCGAAATAGTTCGGTTACTAGCCAATGTAGCGCATTTTTACGAGGGAAAACAGTTGATAGACTACCCACCAGTGGCGCCATTTGTAACAAAACTGATCATCGGGGCGCTCAGAAATGCGCTAGGTGGCGCCACCGTACCTACGGTCACGTGACCGTATGGATCCGGGCTCCGGCAACCGCCGCCATTACTTGTAAGGGACACTACTACTGACGCCATTGCCGCCTTAACGTTTTCCACATCCTCAATTCACATGCCAAATTTCAGCGTCGTCGGTTTTGTAGTGTAAAAAATAGTTATACGGTCGTGACCGCTTGACGCCAGTCGTAATAAAAATGCCTTTCTCAATGCCAACAATGCCAATGTCGCACTCTAAATTTGTATGCTAACAGTAACAATTATTATAGCGTCTTGCATACATTTTCTCAACTACGCATCGTTCGTCGGCCACCTGAAGAACTTGCATCGCAAGCGTTATTGATCCTGTACCGAAAAAATTGCATTATCATTTGATCCTCACGGTAAGCTGTGCATGGCATTCGAATATTTGTCACCATGATGGATGTATCTCCTTGGCAACCACACACCAGCCCCTCTCAAATTATTTTCTTTTGAGAGTCTACTGTTGCTACCACTTATTTCTCGTATCTCTTCATATATATTTCCCACATGCTTGTTGAAGTTTCGTCTGGTTCCGGCTCAAAAGAAGGTAATACTTGACATATGTGCCATTTTCAAAAAAGGTGACAGAGGGCTACCAAAAAATCTACCTACCTATTTCTTTCACTTATGTGTGCTTTAAAATCATGGAACATGTCCTATGCCACTTTAGCATGGCACATCTTGATAAAAACAACATCTTGATCAACTCCCAACATGGATGCATGCACGGCTAAGCATTCGTGAAAAAGTCAGATACTCTCAAAGGTTTAATCTCTTGCAATATCTTTAGACAACCATAAACAGATGGGTGTTATAATCCTAGATTTCTCAAAAGCTTTTGACACTTTCCCTCACCAGGGGTTCGGTCTCAAACTAAAACACTGGCATCCAGGGACAGACATGGCGTTGGATCAGTTTTTTTTCCACAAATAGGACAAAACGGTTTGTAGTTGACGGTGATGTTTCGAACAAAATTCAAATGTTTTTCGGTGTTCCTCAGGGTACTGTGTTCCCCAGGGTACTGTGTTCCCCAGGGTACTGTGTTCCCCGTGGTACTGTGTTCCCCAGGGTACTGTGTTCCCCGTGGTTCTGTGTTCCCCAGGGTACTGTGTTCCCCGTGGTTCTGTGTTCCCCAGGGTACTGTGTTCCCCAGGATACTGTGTTCCTCAGAGTACTGTGTTCCCCAGGATACTGTGTTCCCCAGGGTACTGTGTTCCCCTTGGTACTGTGTTCCCCAGGGTACTGTATTCCCCTTGGTACTGTGTTCCCCAGGGTACTGTGTTCCCCGGGTTACTGTGTTCCCCAGGGTACTGTGTTCCCCGTGGTACTGTGTTCCCCATTGTACTGTTCTTGCGCCGCTCGTGTTTCTATTATATATAAATGGTATCGGAAAAATGTTACTTCCCACATTAAGCTATTTGCTGATGACTGTCTGCTGTTCGGGACAATTGACAGTGTCGCTGACACAGTTGAAGTGTCGCTGACATAGTTGACAGTGTCGCTGACACAGTTGCTGTTCAAAATGATCTCTACAAGGGTACTGTGTTCCCCAGGGTACAGTGTTCCCCAGGGTACTGTGTTCCCCGTGGTACTGTGTTCCCCAGGGTACTGTGTTCCCCGTGGTTCTGTGTTCCCCAGGGTACTGTGTTCCCCGTGGTTCTCTGTTCCCCAGGGTACTGTGTTCCCCAGGATACTGTGTTCCTCAGAGTACTGTGTTCCCCAGGATACTGTGTTCCCCAGGGTACTGTGTTCCCCGTGGTACTGTGTTCCCCAGGGTACTGTATTCCCCTTGGTACTGTGTTCCCCAGGGTACTGTGTTCCCCGTGGTACTGCGTTCCCCAGGGTACTGTGTTACCCAGGGTACTGTGTTCCCCATGGTACTGTGTTCCTCAGAGTACTGTGTTCCCCAGGATACTGTGTTCCCCAGGGTACTGTGTTCCCCAGGGTACTGTTTTCCCCGGGGTACTGTGTTCCTCAGGGTACTGTGTTCCCCGTGGTACTGTGTTCCCCAGGGTACTGTGTTCCCCGGGGTACTATATTCCCCAGGGTACTGTGTTCCCCGTGGTACTGTGTTCCCCAGGGTACTGTGTTCCCCGGGTTACTGTGTTCCCCAGGGTACTGTGTTCCCCGTGGTACTGTGTTCCCCATTGTACTGTTCTTGCGCCGCTCGTGTTTCTATTATATATAAATGATATCGGAAAAATGTTACTTCCCACATTAAGCTATTTGCTGATGACTGTCTGCTGTTCGGGACAATTGACAGTGTCGCTGACACAGTTGAAGTGTCACTGACACAGTTGACAGTGTCGCTGACACAGTTGCTGTTCAAAATGATCTCTACAAAATGTCACTTTGCGCCTGGCAATGGCAAATGATTTTTAATCCAGAAAAATGCTATACACTCCAAATGTATAAAGCCAAAAACCCACTACAAACGGATTATGTCATGGAAAGTGTCACTCTCAAGTCTGTCAGTCTCCATCCATATCTTGTGTCGAATTACAGCGCGATCTTCAATGGAAATCCCACATCGATAACATCACCTGTAAAGCAAATAAAACTCTCGGGCTAACCAAAAGAAACCCACATAAGTGTTCACAAGAGGAAAAGGCGAAAGCATGCACCACCCTTGTTAGATCTAATCTCGAATATTCCATACCCATACCGTAAATGTAAAATTTATCCACCAAAAAAATTCAACGCTTGGCTGCCTGTTTTGTACTACACTATTATTGTAGATAATCCAGTGTCACTTGTATGTTGTCCACACTTAACTGGCCAACTATCGAAAATAGAAGGAAAGTTGCAATAATGTGTGTATTCCACAAAGCCTGATTAACAATAGCACGTTATCCTTAGCGGAAGCCGCGTTCGCCAATTGTTGGTAGAACAATCACCAGATAATTGTGTAATGTTTGGAGCTTTCATTGATCATAAAAGAGAACAGTATGACAATAATTCACAATTGTAATGGATTTTGGGACTACTCTAATCATAATCGAGATAATCGAGATAATGTTTAAATGATGTTATCACATTACAGTAAAATTCTCTGCCGTATCATCCTGGATAGGATACAAGAAACAGTTGACAAGAAGCTAAGAAAGGAACAAGCTGGCTTTAGAAAGGATAAATCCTGCACAGGTCACATTGCTACACTCAGGATTATCGTTGAACAATGCATTGAATGGCAGAGCTCCCTTTACATAAACTTTGTGGACTTCGAAAAAGCATTTGATAGTATAGATAGGACAGTTCTGTGGAAGCTCCTGAGGCATTATGGTTTACCTACAAAATTTGTAACCCTAATAAAGAACATGTTCGAAGGTTTCACTGGTCATGTCATCTTTAATGGACAAGTTTCAGAAGGCTTCCAGATTGGAACTGGAGTACGACAGGGCTGCTTGCTATCTTCACTGCTCTTTCTGTTAGCCATAGACTGGACAATGAAAAGATCCACAGAACACCATCGTACTGGGATCCAGTGGAACTTGTTCTCACAACTAGAAGACTTGGATTTTGCAGATGATCTAGCACTACTCTCAGAAACCCATAAACACATGCAACAAAAAACAGAAAGGCTTCAAGAAAAAAGCAGCCAACTGGGTCTTAAGATCAATGTGGGAAAGACAAAGGTGATGAAAGTCAACAGCAGATCCTCCGAACCCATCTCACTAGAAAGTGGTACTGTTGAGGAAGTACAAGACTGCATCTACCTCGGGAGCAACATCAGTACAAATGGTGGAGCTAACAAAGATGTGGAGCTACGCATCAATAAAGCTCGCCATGCCTTCAGAACCCTACGCCCTGTATGGCTCTCTTCCCAACTATCCATAAACACTAAGATCCGCATTTTCAACACCAACGTTAAACCAGTTCTTCACTATGGCTGTGAAACGTGGAAAACTACTCAGTCTCTCAACAACAAACTCCAAGTCTTCATCAACAGTCGCCTCCGATACATCCTTAAGGTATGGTGGCCTAACAAAATATCAAATAAAGAGCTCTGGAAGAAAACCAAACAGGACGAAATAAGCACTACAATCAAGAGGAGAAAATGGAGCTGGATTGGCCACACACTCAGAAAAGATCCAACAAATACAACCAAACAAGCACTGGACTATAACCCACAAGGAAAGAGAAGACAAGGAAGGCCAAAAATCAACTGGAGACGCTCAACACTACAAGATCTTGAAAAAGTGGGGGTCACCTGGCAAGAGGCCAAAGCTATAGCCCAGAAGAGAGTGAGGTGGAGAAACATGGTTGACGCCCTATGCTCCTGAAGGGGCCAAGAGGATTAAGTAAGTAAGTAAGTAATCACATTACACCGTTATGTTTGAATATTTTTTTGCAGAATGACTGCAGAAATAAAGTGGAGCCTTGGGCGCATGTAACAGAATGATGTTATCACATTACACCGTTATGTTTAAATGATGTTATCACATTACACCGTTATGTTTAAATGATGTTATCACATGTCACCGGTATGTTTAAATGATGTTATCACATTACACCGTTATGTTTAAATGATGTTATCACATTACACCATTATGTTTAAATGATGTTATCACATTACACCGTTATGTTTAAATGATGTTATCACATTACATCGTTATGTTTAAATTATGTTATTACATTACACCGTTTTGTTTAAATTATGTTATCACATTACACCGTTATGTTTAAATTCATTCTCGCAGAATGACTGCAGAAATAAAGTGGCCCCTTGGACGCATGAAGCGACCATGCTTCTTTCTTATTGGTATCTCGCTTATTGCATATTTGGTAAGTACACATTTCTCCCCATGCACAGGTGTCTGCCCATATTCACGCATGCTAAAGACGTGATGACATATCATTCTTGGAAATTCAGTTTCATGTCAGATCCATGAGCACATCTGTTAGCATGAACAAGGCTTTAATAAACTTGCAGATATGCGTGCGTGCGTGCGTGCATGTGTGTGCGTGCATGCGTGCGTGCATATGAAATATATTTAGCTATATAAATAGTTATCTTTGGTGTTCCGCTTCTTCAAGCACATATTACATATTAGGCAGGTTATTTCCAAACGTTCTACATTCCAAGAAATTAGCTAATAATTTAATTTATGTGCGCTTGAAATTGTACTGGTCGAAACACCCTCATTCAACAATGATTGGAAATATCAGCACTATTTTTCAGAACAAAATAATTCTAAAGGGTTGTACCAAGCCGGTGAATCTCTTAATTGTAAAAAAAATATGTTCTGTTTGTTTTGCAACTTGTCGTACATGAATTTAAGTACATACGTGAAATTTTACTCACCACATATGATGGATTGATGGAATGAAATAGTTGTTAATGGTCCAAACATTACGCCTAACTACAGCTTATTTTCTTGCAATAGTACATAGGCCGGTCCACGCCAGCTAGCCAAGAACTGACCAAAGACAGCAGGAATGAAACACCAACTAGTCGGTGGTGGGTCATTGTTGTCGGCAGTAACGCATCATGTGACACGCTGGCGTTGACATTCGTTGAATGGACGGTGCTGAAAGTCGATGGAGGCACAGCACGACACATGTCTACGTGCTTTACATATCTTAAAAACCATCTGGCAATTGGACTGCATTGGAGTTGATAATGCAATTCAATCCCAGAAATGATCCGAAATGTCCAGTTTATTGCAAGTACTTCCCGTTAGTCAGGCTCTATCTTGGCATTGACTGCTGATTCTAGCTAGGCTCTAGCTCTAGCTCTAGACTCTAGCTGGGCTCTATCTCTAGCTCTAGGCTTTAGCTCTAGGCTCTAGCTCTAGCTCTATGGTCTAGCTAGGCTCTAGCTCTAGATTTAGATTCTAGCTGGGCTATATATCTAGCTCTAAGCTCTAGCTCTAGCTCTAGGCTCTATCTCTAGCTCTATGGTCTAGCTAAGCTCTAGCTCTAGCTCTAGGCTCTAACTGGGCTCTATCTCTAGCTGTATGCTCTAGCTGGGGATTGGATGCTGATTCGAGCATATTTGGCGTTATATTGATGTTGGTTTAAATTAAGGAATTTTTTGACGTAGATTTGGCTCACTTAACTTGCAATTGAAAGGTGTAAGGCATATTTGTAATTAATCAAAAGGATTTGATAGGAAATTAAATTGCAATTGATCTACTGGAATTTAAATGAATTGTGATTTAATAAACTAAATTGTATAACATGGAGAAGCCTCTACGTAATGTAGTGTAACGGCTATTTTATGTGCTTATTGAATTGTAATATGTGTAGCTTGTTTTCAATATCCACTCTATTGGCTTAAACGTAGGTTTCACTTCTTTACCCTTTAAAATTTTTTTTTTTTTCTGATTTAATATTATAATTATAATAACTCAATAATGCGTCAACAGAACATTTATTACCTGCAATTTATTGTTGCATTTCAGTATGTAGGTGATACATTTATCAATGGTTAACTGAATTGTATTACATATTTAATGAACACGAATAACTACTAACTATAATTATCCTTATACTATTCATTCTTTGAAGATAAAGCTTTATTCTACATTCAGGTTTACAAGATTGCTTTGAATTTGGTCTGGCACAAAATATTGGTGTAATTGAAACAATTTATAATTGAATAGGGTGTAAATATTGTCAACCGTGCTGTTTCTATCAAAGAAGCGCAAACGGCATTAATAAAACGTTTTCAGGCATTCTCGATGTGTTATCCTGAACGAAGATGAGATCGATTGGAATACTACTCAGTTGCTTCTGTCTAATAAGCGACAGTCTCGTCTCCTTGCGCCTTACCTCTATGTCATCCAGGTTTGTAACCACGTGACTGCACCAAACATTGAACCTTCGGTGCATTTAGGCAGCTAGAAATGCTGTGCCTCTTTTGCCGATGTCTCATACAGCAATATTTGTATCGTGAGCTGTGTACACAGAGGGAATATATACCCCGCTAAATACTTATTTCGGAGTCGTTATAATGTGTTTATTTTCCAATTTTTTTTATATTTCAGATGAAAACACGGTAATCTGGCGAAGCCTTTAGTAGTTAGTTTACACACATGTCAAACTGTGATGATCAAAATGGCAGATGATTATAAGATTTTTAGCCAAACGACGCGAAGACCCAACTGCCTCTTATCTGCATAGTCGCCCTCACACGTTGTTAGTTTTAAAAAACCAGCATAATGTAAATAACTTATTGTGAGTCATTTGTGAAATATTAAAAATATTATTTATTTTAAATGACAAACGTTCACATTCTGTCTTGCAGCGTGGCGCCAATGCTATCTTACCCATCATGGTGTCAGGCGATGCCAGCACGATACAGCCGCCCAGGCATACAGCCACGGTCGGACCACACACGGGGCTGGTCGCCATGTCTGGCTGCATTATGTTTGACGTCGCAGCTCACTTTGGCTGCAACAGGACATCACATGGAAATCACTCCCGATCAGCAATGTCGTATTCAATGTGCCGTCACAAAGTCGCTGCCATTCAGACGACGGCAGCGTGTTCTGGAGTGCGGACTCCAGAATCGTCGGTCAACCGTCCTGTCTGTGATGCCCACGCCCCACCGGTAGCGTTGGCCAACGCAATATTCGCACCGGTCCATCTTGAAGACGCCCTGTACACACGCGACGCATTCTGGGCCCTGCCTGTAGCGCTGGTGACTGATCCGGACGAGAGCTTAATGTGGAGTTTAGTTGTGCAGCGTTTACTGTGGCTCAGTGGGAACCAGGTTGTTGTACGACGTTGTAGGACTAGCTTGTGTTCGTCAGCGAGCAGTCGGTTATTCTCCGCAGAAACTCGACTCAACAAGTGGCAGTGTCGAGCTACGACTATGAAGCGATGTATTCAGGATCTAATAGCCAATAATTCTGGGCTGCTGAATGATTCAATAGCGTTTTCTTACAGCCGCTGGTTGGATGCTTTGGATAAGACTGGCTACATGTTTCCACAATTCAACGACTTTTTCAATGAAGGATGTGAAAAGGTACTATGGCAAGCAGTAGATTATTCAGTGCCTACGTTGCGTCGACGTTTCGGTGCAGGATTATACTCCCCAGTCACTAATATCGAACCACTAACGAAACTCTACAACGACACATGTCAATGTAACGATGCCTAATTACGTACACATCAACTTTGTACATCCGTGGACACAGTTTGATGATGTGCTTCTCTTAGTCGTGTTCAACAACCTGCATTATGAAGAAACACTATATCGGCCATTCTTCCCCAATATTCTATACTGTGGCCCAGGTAAAATCGATGTAAATCGTTATCCAGGTGTTAATAATTTTACATTTTCTTTCATTTCCTATGGAGAAAACCTCGGGATCACGTGGCCGGTGTTTTCAGTTACAAGTGTATGGCAATGGCATTACAACTGGGCTACGCTGTCCAGGGTTATTTAGCAACGGCTGATGATCTGTTTCTTGTGATGCACACGTTGTTAGAACTAACGAGGAATGCAGTGTGGTTCTCACTGAACGAGTGGATCCGAATAAGTGAAATCAGCAAACATCACAAGTGTAAGCAAGGAGTGTGCGACATCGAGGCACAGTGGGTCTGGTGGAGCCTATACAAGGATGCAACGGTCGACGCTCTCAGAGAGATTGCAAACCGAACAAACTCGTATGTGGTCATGCGCGCATGTTACCGGCGTTTGTTGCCTGAGAACGGAGCAGCTGACCGAGCTAATGCCGCTTACTCCGACATTTATTACATTCCAAGCAAACTTTCGCAAGCATTCCTTGAAATTGTTGACGTATTTCTACGTCATAGGGTGTTCTTGGAAATTGGCGTGGCAACGACAATACGATGCCTAGTAGCACCAACGGATGTGCAACCGCTCCTCGAAGATGTAGTTTGGGACTGGACCAGGCCGATCCATCCAAAGGTGCATTTTAAGACAAAATCCCTGTATGGGAAGAGTTATTATCATCCCGTCAAGTGGGGATTCTTAGCACGTGGCTCAACTGAATATACTGCACCAATGTTCTGCCCTACGTACACGACCGTCTCGCGAGGACCATCGATTAAAATATACCATAAGTGCATTCGTGCTGCATTTGTGTGGTACTTCAGGAGTGTACTGAGGCAATGGCTTTTTTCGCAAAGTTGAGATGGGTAGACAGAATGCTATGCATAACGTTCTAGTTGCAAACTATTTGTAGAATATGTACAATATATGTAGCGACAGAGATTATACATGGAACAGTCACACACATTAACACAACAAACACACGGGGTTTTCACCCGCGTTATTCAATATATTGGAGTGTTACGCTGTTCTCTGGCAAAAGGCATCACCTCTTCATATATGTATAATATGTACTAGTAATTGGCACCCTTACGGCAGGCCAAGAAGTGGCCAATCAGTGACCGACAGCAGCTGTACTCGTCGTGATCTTTTATCAAAAAGCAAATCGGGAATGGAGCGAGTGGAGAGCAAAGTGGCAGTGTCTAGACACGTCGCTCGTCTAACCACACACATCATTTAGTATGGGCACGTCGCTCGTCTAAACACACACATCATTTAGCTTCGTAATATGATGCGACCCCGTGTCACCCGAACTGTTGGGACACAAAATCAGCCTTTCTTGTAAGGTTGGTTTCATAAGATAGCGCGAATTGCTCGATCTGTCTTGAATGTAACAAGTACATCAAACACAGTATATTAGTATTGGCACAATGCGATGCCACTGGTGGTCTTACGTAAGGATGTTTAATACCAGCTGGCTGTTCATATGAACACATTGCATTGCGTTATGTAAGGACGTATAATAACTTATGACTGTTCACGTGATCACTTTGTAGTCTTGTGTTTAATAACATTAGCTGGCTATTCCACAAGAACACATTGTATTGTGGTATATAAGGATGTTTAGTAAATCGAATAAAAACACTGCAATCGAATTACAATATTTCGTGTATCTTGTTATCATAAGATGACAACTAATATTATGCTTAATAACACTGCTGATAGTCAGTTTATGAATTGTATAAGTTGCGGTGCATGTGCCGTGGAATCAGTTCATCAAGGCAGATAGGACTAGATACTTGCTTCTGCATCTGTGACAGTGAACCCTCGACCCAACTATTCCTTGTGGCTTCTAGTTTAAGTGGCTGACATGAATCAGATGTCTGAGACTCACCGTTCCGTCAATGAGAAGTTCCTCTCTTGGAATCATGTCATCAGTCGGTCGACTCAGCCTTTTGTTCAGATGTCGATAGACATGGCCCTAGAGCAGTCCACCAATCTTGACAGCAAGACAAGCGGTGGCATCATAGACATCAGTAAGAGACCAGGAGCTGTGGAACGATGATTCCATTCGTGACATATCACGAACGAGCAGCCACCACAAGAGCAATCAAGGAGATGTGTGCCATACAGAACTCGCATTGGTACCACAGAGAAGCAGCACCAAAGAGGGTGGAGAGAGGTGAAGGTGACGTTCGGAAGATGTTGACTCTCATCGCATCAGTGCTTATGTCCCTGGACGAGGACGATGACGGCATTTCGCCCGTCATCAGTATTGCTACAGGACTAAGGATGCCCCAAGATTGCTAAACTCCTTCGAACTTGGCACTGCTCAGATTACAACATTCGTTATCAACAGTGCCATCATTCCTGGTCCATCCAGACGGCAGTTTGAAGAAAACCAACAAGATGTCTACTGACTACTGTGAGATGTCTACTGCCCACATCTTCGATGCGATGCATACATATGACAAAGTCTGCTGGTGCAGCAAACTTTGGTGAAATGGCAATAAAGTATTAGCCTGGATACTGCATCTCTAAGTCTGAATAATTGTCGGCGAATTGATGTTGTCTTCAGACTCAGACTCAGACTCAGACTCAGACTCATTTATTTTGACCAAGTAAATGTAATACAATCGGCATATAAACAAAGTAAATAAAACAAATGGTCACGGAGACTCCCATTAAGACATTGAGTATGTCGCTATCATGGGAGCCACCACTGGTTTAGTCAAGCAATTGAAAATATTATATTAAAAATTAAGAATACAAGTGATAGCAATAATAAAAGTACTAAGTTTATAATTATATAATAATCATATATATATATATATATATATATATATATATATATATATATGTATAAACTATATGTATACAAGCATATCCATGTACATATATGCATATATATGGCTGCCTACAAGATATACCTACATATTAATTACACAAATAAATAACTATACACGTATGCCCTGATTTCGGCAAATGTAACAATTTGTTTTGGTACAGTTGTATTCATAATTACCAAGAAGATATTGTTTTATGTAACTGGAGAAACCATATAGACTATGAGTATGGACTTTGTCAGTAATATCATTTGGACTATTGTTAACAGTTCTAATCATGCTGTATCTAATACATTTGTTTGAAAACATGATTATTTCTTGACATAAATAAGCGATTTTTGTCTCGTGTGTCATATTGATGTATTTCAAAAGTGTTAGTATAAGGTATATTATAAAAATATTCAGGTAGTTGTTTATTTATTAATTTATGATAAAACTTAAGTTCTTGTAGCTTGTAGATGTCACTGACCTTTACTAATTTGAGTTCTTTATAAATAGGAGCAGTGTGTGCATTATATTTACTTAACGTGATTATTCTAATTGCTTTTTTCTGAAGTATAAATATGCGTTGCGTTTGATATCCCCATGCCAATATACCATAGTTTATATGAGGTAATATGATAGAATTGTACATTGTCCTTAGAATATGCTGTGGTAAAAAATGTGTCAGTTTTTTTAGAATTCCAGTGGTTCTAGATATTTTGTATGCTACTTTGTTTATGTGACTGTCCCAGTTCAAGTGATTATTTAATGTGATGCCCAAAAAGTTGAAGTTATTTACATATTCAATTACAGTTCCATTTACTAATAGCACAGGCTTTTCTACTTTCTTTTGTGGCATATGAAAAATCATAGCTTTAGTTTTGTCAACATTTAGAGCAAGTTTGTTTACGTTAAGCCAGTCACATATCTTGTTTAGTTCTTCGTTTATATTGTTATTTAAGTCACCGGGTCGATTAAAGACATCTAATGTACTGGTTAGGGTTGTATCTTCAGCATAAGTTATGAAGTTGAAAAGGTCACTAGCAATTGGTAGGTCATTAATGTATATAATGAACAACAAAGGTCCTAATATCGACCCTTGCGGGACACCAGTAGTAATATATGCTTCTTTAGATTTTACGTGTGCAAATTGTACGTACTGTTTACGATTTGATAAATAGTTCTTAAAGAGGTTAAATGCTGTGCCTTTTATGCCATAGTGCTTTAATTTATCCATGAGTATATTATGGTCTATTGTATCAAAGGCTTTTGATAAATCAATGCATATATTTATTGGAGTTAGATGTTTGTCCATTTCCTGAATAATTCTGTCTATTATTTCAAGGGTGGCAAGTTCGGTTGAATGTTTCTCTCTGAAGCCATATTGACTACTGTAGTATAGCTCTCTATTGTGGAAATATTCGTGTAGTTGGTCAAATATGACTCTCTCAAATACTTTAGAAATTGCTGGTAAGATCGAAATTGGACGGTAATTATCAAAAATGGTATTATCACCTTTTTTGAATAGTGGTATTACTTTAGCAACTTTTAGTTTGTCAGGAAATATACCTGTTGACAAAGATTGATTGAGTATTGTGGTGACAGGTTTACAAATTTCATGTTTTATTGTTTTTAATAATATAGTTGATATGCCGTCTTTGCCACTACTAGATTTAGGATGCATACGGTTAATTATATTAATTGTAGTATCTTCACTTATAGGTTTAAACGTGAATTTATGTATGGTCTGGTTTTTCAAATAATCTCTATGACATTTGCCGTTACTACTTATTTGTGATGCAAGTTTGGGACCAATATTTGTAAAAAATAAATTAAATTGATTGGCAATATCCGTTTTATCGGTAACAGTTGTTCCATCAATTTTAAAAGAGTTAGGAAATTGTTCAGTCTTTGTTGTTTCATTAATTATTTCTTTAATAATTGACCATGTTTTTTTAATGTTGTTCTTATGTTTCTCAAATCTCGATTCAAAATATATTTTTTTGGCCAGACTAATATTTTTTTTAAGAATTTTATTATAAGCGAGCAAATTAGCTTTAAGGACTTGATATCTTGCTGTGTCTATAGTAGTTTGCTTCATTTTTAGATATAGCTTATCTCTGAACGTTATTGATCTAATAATACCTTGAGTAATCCAAGACGATTTTTTATATTTATGTTTGTTATATTTAATTGTCTTAGTGGGTAAGCATTTAATCATAGTATTTAAAATAATTTCTTCAAGAATGTTATAATTTTCGTTGGGATTACCATCAATATTCTTATTTAGTTTATCATAAATGTTTGAGTGTATTAATTCTAATCTAAATTTATTTAGCGAATCCGGACTTTTCTATGTTATTGTTATGAATTTGGGTACCGTGTCTCGAGTTAATATGCAGTCCATGCAAATGAAACAGGGAAGATGATCAGAAATTTGGTTGATTAAAATGCCAGAAGTGGAGTTCAATGACCCCTCTGACAGTTTACATAAAAAATTGTCAATAAGTGTACCACGATGTTCTGAAAATCTGGTAGGCAATGTGATTCTAGGAAAGAAGCCTTGTGCACTGATCATGTCAAAGTATTCACTAAATACAGGTTTTTCTTTGATTTTCAGTAAGTCAATATTAAAATCACCTGCTATGATAACTTCACTCTTTAGTCGTTGTAAATGAGTGAGTATCGGGGTTAATTCGTCAATAAAGGTCTTGTAATTCTCAATAACATCTCTTGGTGGTCTATATATATTTCCCAGTATAATTTTTTTTTGGATAGTTTTTCCAGTTATCTCAATAAACTGTCCTTCCCATACATTTGATACATTGTTAATAGATAATATTTTATAGTCATATTTATTACTAAGATATATCGATAGGCCACCATGAGCACTACACATTTTACCTTGAGAGATTAATGTAAAACCATCTATTTGCAGCAAAGAAATGTTGGAGTCATTGGATAACCATGTTTCTTGTAAACAAATGGCTCCAATTTCACAGCTGTTGTTTCGTAAATTTTCTAATTTCATATTAATTTGATCCATTTTTGCATTAAGGCTTTGACAATTTAGACTCAACACTACAAAAGTATTCTGCTTGTTTTTTATTTTGTCTATTAATTCTTCATCAGTAAAATTAAGAGACGAACAGTGGAGAAGGAGATGAAAGAATGCGGCCTGACATGGAACACCATCACCAAATGGGCTGCAGACCGACAGCAGTGGCGCTCTCTTGTTGATGCCTTATGTGCCACCAGGCACGAAGAGGACTAAGCTAAAGCAACAAAAATATTCACATTTATGTTACGCCTAAATTTTAGGCCCCCGCAGTGACTGATCCTTGGCATGTATAGTGGCTTGTAGTTTGTTTATGATACTTCAATTTGAAACAACATACTGGCTGGAGGGTCTATTCTTTCAATTTGTCAAGTCAAACCTTTTCTGTAAGGGGAACACATGCACCTTGCATGCAGGACCTTTTTGTAATATGCAATTAATGTGTGTATGAAAGGTCATTAATAGAATACACACAGGGTAAAACATGTTAATATTATAAATATTGAATATCAAGTTTCACGCAAGACTTAGAGACATTGACATACTCTATATATATATATATATATATATATATATATATATATATATATATATATATATATATATATATATATATATATATATATATATATATATCTATATATATATATATATATATATATATATATATAAACCCACCAGTGCAAATGAGTTATACTCCAATATACGTAAAAGTACACCTTTTTCAATGATACCTAAATTCATAAATTATGATTCCTTTGATATGAAAACTAATTATGACATGTTGTTGACGTCACGGAACATATATATATATATATATATATATATATATATATAATATATATATATATATATATATATATTTATATATATATATATATATATATATATATATATATATATATATATATATATATATATATATATATATAATATATATATATATATATATATATATATATATATATATATATATATATATTTATATATATATATATAATATGTATATTAAGGAATATATCCAGTGCAAGATTTCAAAATGTCGCCGAGCCGACTGCGCCTGTAGAACCAACAACATGCCGTTCACAGAAGTTTGTGCATGAATGGTTAAAGAAACTTGTGAGGATCCAAGGATAGCCCGTGATTCTACCGATGAAGAAGATGCTCACTGAAAGTGCATCAGTGTTGACGTACAGAACTCCCAGTGTTAAACGTGAGAACTATTATCATCCACTCTGGTGAATGTGCATCAATGTTGACATGCACTAGTCATAGGCGAATGAACAGTTGCAATTTTCTTTCTGAAAGGTAAACAACATGCAAGTAAGAACACTTGAATTTGTGTTATATTTCGTATTCCTTATTTTCCAATAGCTGTACATATTCTATGTACCTGTACATTATAAACCAAATCCAATGATGCCTCAATATTGAAACCAAAAACATGTTTTGCTAATATAATAATCATACCCTCACCATAACAATATGTTCTAACTAAGTCTCACTATTCTGCTGCTTCTAGGTATAAGCTACATAATAGTATTGTTTCATAGACAGATTACTTTGACAAAATATTATAGACACAATTCACGAGTAGCCCAAACAAGATTACATGCATGTGTATGCTCCGTACCCTGCCCCGCTGCCCATGGCTGACACTGTCACATACACTGACAGCTGCTCTATTATTATTGTAATAGTTTCCACACGTTATACTTTCAAGTTGATGTAACGTGGATCACTATTTTACTGAATATCAGACACTCAAATCCACAAGCTGACACGGCGCGGTTACAAAAAGTTGTTTTCATTTAAGCATTATTAGGACAGAGCGATAATTCAGTACATCATAAATAGGACTATACAACAAACGCATGCGTTGCACCAAGCACATCATTCACGGTTAATTCAACAACGCAATCCATTATGTTAGAAACCATTTCCTTCGCGAAACACCGCACGGAGAATAAAATGACATAATTTAAGAACTGCCTTATTGATGGTATATTGGCCTAAAGCATTTAGTAAACATTGCTATCATGACTGTCACGTATGAACTACCAAGTTATCCCGTCCTTCATCCCAACTACAACTCGACTTCTCTGGGAAGCTCTCAGCCACGCTGAAATTACTGGTCGAAGACTATTCGTTCACATATCCTCCACCGAGTGAACTGCAGCAACGTGGACTACACGGAATTTTCCAAGCGGTACGTGGCGTTGGGGGTGTCGGGTAGGCGTTACGGAGCGCTACGTGGGGTTGGGGTGCCGGGTAGGCGTTACGGAGCGCTGCGTTGGGTTGTGATGTCCGGGTAAGCATTACGGAGCGCTACGTGGGGTTGGGGTGTCCGGGTAGGCGTTACGGAGCTCTACGTAGGGTTGCGGGTGTCCGGGTAGGCGTTACGGAGCTTTACGTGGTGTATGGGGTTTCTGGATAGGCGTTATGGAGCGCTACGTCGGGTTGGTGTGTCAGGGTAGGCGTTACGGAACGCTACGTGGTGTTGTGGGAGTCCGGGTAGGCGTTACGGAGCTCTACGTGGGGTTGCGGATGTCCGGGAAGGCGTTACGGAGCGCTACGTGGGGTTGGGGGTGTCCGGTTAGGCGTTACGGAGCGCTACGTGTGGTTGGGGGTGTCCGGGTAGGCATTACGGAGCGTTACGTGGGATTGGGGTGCCGGGTAGGCGTTACGGAGCGCTACGTGGGGTTTTGGTGTGTCCGGGTAGGCGTTACGGAGCTCTACGTAGGGTTGCGGGTGTCCGGGTAGGCGTTACGGAGCGCTACGTGGGGTTTGGGGTGTCTTGGGATCGTTATTTTCGTCACATAAAACGTTTCTTCCTCGTCTAGCTGTTTATGTCAGATTGATACCATTGATTGCTTTGTCAGTATGCACTCCCCAAACAGCAGTGGTGTCTGGGACACCAATAATCTCCGTGGGGAAAACTATGAATCCTTGGGTGGGTGTCTAATGTATATATAAGTGGGTATTTTAGTGTGTCGTGACTCCGACGCATGAGTGAATCAGTGCAGAGAAGAACCCCAAGAGATTCAACACATTCATCATTACACATATTAAACGTACATAGACATGGACATTTGATTTACCAATTCAGTACAAATTGACGATGACCTGGACATTTCAGTTAAAAAGCCACTTTTTTAGATGTGCGCAGAATTCCAACCAAAAATGCACCCAAATTCAAACCTGGGGATTGTTTTTATCATAGTCCTTGATTTGGGGGTATTTCGGTCAAATGGTGTAGCTCCGATTTGTCTTTAAGTATTTATTGGGAAATAAGTTGATGTTCTATGTACAATGGTGCATTATGTTAAAAATTAATTATATAGCTTAGTGTCATTTGTCAATAGTTATTACTTGACAAATGGAAGATTGCTGTGAAATGTTAACGAAGCAGGCCGATAAAGTTTACACCGACAATGCATTCAACCAATAACATGCTGGGAAAATTATTAATATACCCCACAGAGTAAATGCTATATCACTCCAGGTACAATTTAAATAGGAGATATTGCAATTTTTTTCATTAATTTAATTATACGTTAAGATCCCTGTTGTGTTTACCACATACATTTGTTGTCATTTAATCGTAATAATTAAGGCGCACGAATGTTCTGAAGCATGGCTGAGCCTGGCATGCTGAGCCTGGCATGCTCTCCCACACTGATATTTGCTTCTTTCCAATCAATAAGAGCCAATTCCTCTTTTAGTGACACATTGAACACTCTTGCAATGATGCACTCATTTATTCTACTGTTTCCATAAGTAGTTTTTGAGGTATTCCATTCACTCCAAGTGATTTATTATCCTTCATTGCCTTTATTTTCTTAGTTACCATTTCTGGAGTTACACTTAATTGCCCTGAATATTCTGATTTAGCCTCCTGAAATTTAGTATCTGGAACTGGTAATGAACTAATATCTTGTAAGGTAAACACTGAACTGAAGTAATCATTTAGGTCTTCCGCCATTAAAATCCCTTGTGATATTATATTTCCAGCACTGTCTACTAGAGGTCCAACCTTGTATCGTATGTTTTGCTTACTACTGGCATGTGGATAGAAATCTTGCTGTCATGTTTTATGTTACATGCTACTTTTTGCGCATAGCTTATTACAAATTTTCTCATTTCAGTCGTAGCTGCATTAAGTACCTCTTTGTAATCTGTGCAGTCTTCATCCTTTCTGGTTCGCATATAGATCCTCCACATATCTTGTTTATGCACTATTTTTCTAATACCTTCTTTTGATTAGTGTTTCTTTCTAGACCATTTTCCTTGTTTATTCAAGGGAACAAATTGATCAATGATACTTTATTTCATTATGATCACTGTTACCCAATGGTTCATGCATTTTGACATTGTCCAATAATTAATTGTGTGAAGACAAAACTATATATTTTCTCCCGTAGTTGGCTCTAGCACGTGCTAAGTAAGAAAACTATCCTGAATTAAAAATAGAAAGTGTTGGTCCTCATCCCCTGTACTCTGTATGGTCATACAGGTATATTACTTATCATGGGTAATTTAGCAAACTTGTAAAAGCATTAATGGTTTTGGCCAGTAATTGCATATATATTTTTATTTTTGGTTATATATAATTATATATATATATATAAATATATAGACCGCCCTGCGTGTTGAATCGCCTTCGTGATTCTGATGCAACTATAATATTATTAGCGTTCATTCTGTAAACGCGGCATGTCGAAAACTAACTAAAGCAGGGCAAATGCAATTGCCATGAAACGCAATATTTGACAATCATATGTGCCATTTGTGCACCTAAACTAAGGTGATGTAATATTATATTGATATAGTGAACGTCTTGGGATAGATAAAGAAAGGTAGAAGTGAAACACAACGTTGTCCACGTTTAGACGCTAATTGGATAGTATAACATTTACAAGACAGTCAGACTCCAGAGGCAGACATAAAAAATACAACCGGTAAAACAAATGAATTGATGTTGGTTTGTTATTTATGAATCGTTTGAACTGTTGATTAACTTACATATTAAGAACACAACATATTATTTTAATGGTATTACTACATTTATTTGTTTAAGAACATAACACTATAACCTCACTATTACAATAACCTGTAGGACACTGCAAACACCACACCTTCAAAAAAACCAAGCTTAGGATGTTATGTTTTAAAATACAATCACACAAGCAAGGAGTCAGACTATATATAATTACATATAACAGGTATTCGGCTTTAGGCACACAATTACTATAGGCATGTATAAATCATACTCTGCTCCTAATTGCAGTAACTGTAATATAAAATCATCCATTGATTTGATTCATCTAAGTCTAAGATGGAGTGGCATCTATAAATTCAGTAGGCCTACAGCGCCTAACAATCCTAACTGTTACTGTTGCTAACATTAATAATTATAATGTTTGGCTAGCTGGCTTGGCTTTTTCAATCAACGACATGAAACCATTATGATCAGCTCTTCTGAAAACATAAAAGTTACACATATCTACTTAGATCTTGCTTACAAAATGTGTTAGTCACACATTAATCATACAACTAATGTGGACGTAGTCATAAATCACACAACGCTGTCGTAGGAAAGTTGGAAGATAGCTGCACTTAGTCTTAACCTTAGTGAAAAAATAATGACTGAATAAAATATGATTGTCAAAAGTGAAAGCACTTACCTTTACGAGACAAACCCTGGCCTTGGGCCTTGGGTTTAGGCTATAACCTTTACCATCCGTAATGCGGCATTATCAATCGGTATACAGGTTCTGTAAATTTTTCTACATGTATACTTAAAAGATTTTTATAAAGATAAAGTGGCGACATGTCGGGGAAACATGTGGCCTATTTTAGTGAAAGCATAGCAAACAAATGCCGAGACGCCATGACATGAAATTGCTACCGTGACTGTAAAGACTTCAGCTGTTCATTCTATGACATCAGCAACTGTTTTGTTAGGCAAAGCCAATCGCCCTACAATGTTTTTCTATCTGGCTGTTGCTGTAGTAGGGGCGAAGATCTCGTTCATCAAAAGCTTAAGTATTTTCATGAAACGTGAAATCTTACAAAAACGCCATAAACAGAGCAATAAACACGTCTTTCGTGTATGTATGCATTCTTATATGTATATCACTAAAGTTACATGACAATAACCATGTAAAAATGTGAAATTATTACCTTTTTGTCAGAACGCATGTGCTTGTCAACATTTGTATATAACCGGATGTTGTTGTGAGCGAGAATACCAAGCGGGAATCCCGTGGATCTATGTAAGGTTACGCTAAGAATTGCCATCTGCTGGCCATGGAGTTACATCATTAATCATGCCCCTATAAACTACTAACTTACTAACGGGTGTTTTATTTATGTCTGTGCTGCTGACCCATTCTTGCCTCATTCTACACGAAATCGCGTTTGATCATGTGACCCAAAGGCAACATCACGTGCACAGTATGGCGGTTAATTGTGAAATGTTTACTATGTCACCGATAAAAGTACTCATAAGTAATTATTTGGAGCACATTTCTTCATTTTCTTGTCGCCCAATTGTCGGTTGTATGTCACAGAATACACATGTGAAACGGTTAGTGCATATTGGTTTTAAAACTTAAGTTATTAGTTCCGTAGCCATTTGGCTACGGAACTGCCAAAATGGCGCGTTAGCAAATGCCCCTGAAGATCTCCGCCCCTAGGCTAGCTCAAGAGTGGGGCGGATGACTCTGCCTACTGTTTTGTTAGGCTGTGTATGGCTCTGCAGTATGAATATCCGCTCACATTTAGTAGCAGTTCCATTTGACGATACAATATATTTTGTTCTTTGGGATGGTTTTTTAAATGGTGTATATTTCTCTACATTTTTTTCTAATTATTTTGTTTCTATTTTTCTAATATGCTGTGATATGACTAAATGTATTTTTATTTCTTGGAATGAATAAAATATTCTCTATTCAAAAACTCATTTCGCTGATCTGTCTGCAAGCTCTGACCTCTGCGTCGATAACAACCAAGCCCAAGGTCCAAGTTCCTGGTTGTGGCATCAAAGAACGACATGTCAGGTAGACCCTCCGCGAATTCTACGTTTGCGTGGGTCGTCGACAACGTTTAGTACAGAGGCTGCCATTCCCCGTAACACCACATTATCTTTTTAGGTGGCAAGTTTATCGGTGTGGAAGAGTAGTCTAGCAAACGTTACGTGTAGCAAACGGCATTTTACTACAGCCTGTCAGACCTGCAACGACACAGGTAAACTGGTGAATTAACCTCGTCCATACTTTACACAACTAACTAAACTGACGAGCGTGCAAGGTACTTATACTAAGACAAAACAAAAAGATGCAGGTAAATGTTTGCATATATTGTATTCGATTGTACAACGAAGATATTTACAAGTCACCTGGAAGTGGCTCCGAGCTCCACCAACCACCTACAGAGTATGTTTTTGTCTAAGCCTAGGATAGCAATTTTGTGCGATGACATCTCGGCACTTTTTTTGCTACGCTTTTACTAATTTAGGCCCCTAGAGGTCTTCGCATTGGGAAGCGGGTGGTTGCCCGGAGTACTGTGTTCCCCAGGGTACTGTGTTATCCGGGGTACTGTGTTCCCCAGGGTACTGTGTTCCCTTGGGTACTGTGTTCCCCGGTGTACTGTGTTCCCCAGGGTAGTGTTCCCCAGGGTACTGTGTTCCCCGGTGTACTGTGTTCCCCATGGTACTGTGTTCCCCAGGGTACTGTGTTCCCCAGGGTACTGTGTTCCCCAGGGTACTGTGTTCCACAGGGTACTGTGTCCCAAGGGTAATGTGTACCCAGGGTACTGTGCTCCCCAGGGTACTGTGTTATCCGGGGTACTGTGTTCCCCAGGGTACTGTGTTCCCCTGGGTACTGTGTTCCCCGGTTTACTGTGTTCCCCAGGGTACTGCGTTCCCCAGGGTACTGTGTTCCCCGGTGTACTGTGTTCCCCAGGGTACTGTGTTCCCCAGGGTACTGTGTTCCACAGGGTACTGTGTCCCAAGGGTACTGTGTTCCCAGGGTACTGTGTTCCCCAGGGTACTGTGTTCCCCAGGGTACTGTGTCCCCAGGGTACTGTGTTCCCAGGGTACTGTGTTCCCCAGGGTACTGTGTTCCCCAGGGTATTGTGTTCCCCAGGGTACTGTGTCCCCAGGGTACTGTGTTCCCCAGGGTACTGTGTTCCCCAGGGTACTGTGTTCCCCAGGGTACTGTGCTTGCGCCGCTCATGTTTCTATTATACATAAATGATATCGGAAAAATGTTACTTCCCACATTAAGCTATTAGCTGATGACTGTCTGCTGTTCGGGACAATTGACACTGTCGCTGACACAGTTGCTCTTCAAAATTATCTCTACAAAATGTCACTTTGGGCCTGGCAATAGCATATGATTTTTAATCCAGAGAAATGCTATACACTCCAAATGTATAAAGCCAAAAACCCACTACAAATGGACTATGTCATGGAAGGTGTCATTCTCAAGTGTGCCAGTCACCATCCATATCTTGTTTCGAATTACAGCGCGATCTTCATTGGAAATCCCACATCGATCACATCACCTCTAAAGCAAATAAACTCTCAGGTTAACCAAAAGAAACCCACATAAGTGTTCACAAGAAGAAAAGGCGAAAGCATGCACCACCCTTGTTAGATCTAATATCGAATATTCCATACCCATACCGTAAATGTCAAATTAATCCACCAACAAAATTCAACGCAGGGCTGCCAGTTTTGTACTACACTATTACTGTAGAGAATCCACTGTTACTTGTATGTTGTCCACACTTAACTGGCCAACTATCCAAAATAGAAGGAAAGTTGCAATACTGTGTGTATTCCACAAAGCCGTACGGCACTCCATACCCACAGCAGTTCAATCCGACGTGTTCAAATCTATTTTCTTTCCACGCACAATTACACACTGGAATTCCTTCAGCCCCGATATGTCTAACAGCGAAAAAACCTCCAGTTTTAAAAGCAGATTAGATAAAAACTGTATTATTAGTGTAGGTAACTAAACTGGAAGCCCCGTGAACAGCATACACAGACATAACCACGTCACTCAAAGCATGTGTTCATTGTCTCTACAAGTAATGTGTTTAATTTTCTTTCTAATTCTCAGTGACTGATGCTGGCCGCTGTGTGTTCACAGGATTACACACCGAATTGTTCTATTATGTACTTTAGTGTTGACAGAATGGTTCTTCCCGTTATCCATGCAGATATAGACGAATGCTTGTAGCGCCATCATTCGCTAGTTGGCTGAGCCTGGCATAGTCTGCCGCATTCCGCAGGTGCGCTCATTCTTGCTTCCCGATCATTCAGTAGGTGGCGATAGTGGTCAGCTATTACTAAAGATACATTATCAATCTTGATTAACAATAGCACGTTATTCTTAGTGAAAGTTACATTCGCCATTTGTTGGTAGAACAATCACAAGATAATTGTGTACTGTTTGTATCTTTCAATGATCATAATACAAGAGAACAGTATGACAATAATTCACAATTGCAATGGATTTTGGGACTATTCTAGTCATAATCGAGACAATATATAAGACAAAACATGGATTAGATGAGCATAATATTAGCATGTTTTCAAAGTTTGTAACAAATATATAATTTACACTAGAATGGAGTGACGACTTGTAACAATTCTAAACATGTTATTGAATGTAACAGCATGATGTTATCACATTACACCGTTATGTTTAAATTATGTAATCACATTACACCGTTATGTTTAAAAGATGTTATCACATTACACCGTTATGTTTAAATGATATTATCACATTACACCTTTATTTTTAAATTCATTCTCGCAGAATGACTGCAGAAATAAAGTGGCCCTTTGGACGCATGAAGCGACTAATCCCATGCTTCCTTCTTATTGGTATCTCGCTCATTGTGTATTTGGTAAGTACACATTTCTCCCAATGCACAGGTGTCTGCCCATATTCACACATGCTAAAGACGTGATGACATATCATTATTGCAAAGTAATTTCCATGCCAGATCCATCAGCACATCCGTTAGCATGAACAAGGCTTTAATAAACTTGCAGATATGCGTACGTCCGTGCATGCGTTTGCGTGCGTATATGTGTGTGCGTGCGTGCATAAGAAATATATTTAGCTGTATAAATAGTTATATTTGCTTCTTCAAGCACATATTGCATATTAGCCAAGTTATTTCTAGGATCCAAGAAATTAGCGAATTATTTAATTTACGTGCGCTTGAAATTATAGTGGTCAAAACATCTACATTCAACAGTGATTGGAATTATCAGCACCATTATTCAAAACAAAATAATTATAAAGGATTGTACCAAGCCGGTGAATCTCTTAATGTAACAATATGTTCTGTTTGTTTTGCAACCTGTACATGAATTTAAGTACATATGTGAATTTTGACTCACCACATATGCGTGGATTTATGGAATGAAATAGTTGTTAATGGTCCAAAAACTATGCCCAACTACAGCTTATTTTCTGACAACAGTACATAGGCCGGTCAACGTCAGCTCCCAAAGAACCAGCCCAAGACAGCATGAAGGAAGCACCAACTAGCCGGCGGTGGGTCATTGTTGTCGGCAGTAACGCATCATGTGACACGCTGGCGTTGACATTCGTTGACTGGACGGTGCTGATGGTCGATGGAGGCACAGCGCGTCACAGGTCTACGTGCTTTACATATCTTAAAAATCATCTGACAATGCATTGCTCGGATCAATTAAAAAATGATTTGGAATTGATAATGCAGTTCAATCCCAGAAATGATTCGAAATGTCCAGTTTATTACATGTACTTCCCGTTAGTCGGACTATATCTGGGCATTGGCTGCTGATTCGAGCATGTTTGGCGTTATGTTGATGTCGGTTTAAATTAAGGAATTGTTCGACTTGGATTTGATTCACTTGATTGCAATTGAAAGATGCAATGCAGAATTAGAATTAATTCGATAAAAAATTAAATTGGAATTGATCGATTTGAATTTAAATGAATTGTGATTTATTAAACTGAATTGTATAACGGCGCAAATAATTTATTTACACTTTCAATGATACGGAGAAGCTTCTACATAATGATGTTCACATGGTCATAAACCTTGTGCACGCATATATAGGTGATTCTTCGGTGATGGAAATTGGATTATGTTTCCTTGCTAATGTAGCGAATATTTTGTGTGATTATTGAGTTGTAATAATATAATTTGTAGCTAGTTTTCAATATCCACCTATTAGCATAAACGTAGGTTTCACTTCTTTACCCCTTGGAAATAATTTTTTTTTAGTTTGACTACGTAATTCAATAATGACTTTGTGTCACCAGAACAATTATTTCCTACAGTTTTTTTATTACATTTCAGTATGTACGTGATAAATGCATAAATGGTTAACTGAACTGTATTTAATCAAATGAATAATTACTAACTATAATTAACCTTATACTTTTCATTCCTTGTAGATAAAGCTTTATTCGATATTCAGGTTCACACGATTGCTTTGACTCTGGTTTGGCACAAAATATTGGTGTAATTGAAACAATTTGTAATTGATTAGGGTGTAAATATTGTCAAACTACTGTTTCTATCAACGAAACACACAAGGCATTAATAATACGTTTTCAGGCATTCTCGAAGTGTTATCCTGAACGGAGATGACATCGATTGGACGACCACTCAGTTGCTTCTGTCTAATAAGCGACAGTCTCGTCTCCTTTCGGCTTACCTCTGTGTCATCCAGGTTTGTAACCACATGATTGCACCAAACATTGAACTTTCGGTGCATTTAGGCAGCTAGAAATGTTGTGCCTCTTTTACCAATGTCTCATACAGCGCTATATGTACCGTGAGCTGTGTACTCATAGGGAATCTATACCCGCTAAATCCTTATTTCGGGATCGTTATAATTTGTTTATATTCCACCATTTTTGTATTGTTCAGATAAAAAACACGGTAATCTGGTGTAGCCTTTAGTTCTTAGTTTGCATAAATGTCAACGTGTGATGATCAAAATGGTTGATGTTTATAAGATTATTAGCCAATCGATGCGAAGGCCCAACTACCTCTTACCTGTATAGTCGCCCTCACACGTTGCTAGTTTTAAAGCTAGCAAAATGTTGATACTTTCTTGTTAGTCATTTTTTAAATATTTAAAACATTATTTATTTTAAATGACAAACGTTCACATTCTGTCTTGCAGCGTGGCGCCAATGCTATCTTACCCATCATGGTGTCAGGCGATGCCAGCACGATACAGCGGCCCAAGTATACAGCCACGGTCGGACCACACACGGGGCTAGTCGCCACGTCTGGCGGCATTATGTTTGACGTCGCAGCTCACTTTGGCTGCAACAGGACATCACATGGAAAGCACTCCCCATCAGCACTGTCGTATTCAATGTGTCGTCACAAAGTCGCTGCCATTCAGACGACGGCAGCGTGTTCTGGAGTGCGGACTCCAGACCTGTCGGTCACCAGTCCTGTCTGTGATGCCCACGCCCCACCGGTAGCGTTGGCCAACGCAATATTCGCACCGGTTCATCTTGAAGACGCCCTGTACACACTCGACGCTTTCTGGGCCCTGCCTACAGCGCTGGTGACTGATCCCGACGAGAGTTTACTGTGGAGTTTAGTTGTGCAGCGTTTACTGTGGCTCAGTGGAAACCAGGTTGTTGTACGACGTTGTAGGACTATCTTGAGTTCGTCAGCGAGCTCGGTTATTCTCCACAGCAACTCAACTCAACAAGTGGCATTGTCGAGCTACGACTATGAAGCTATGTATTCAGCATCTAATAGCCAATAATTTTGGGCTACTGAATGATTCAATAGCATTTTCTTACAGCCGCTGGTTGGATGCTTTGGATAAGACTTGTTTTATGTTTCCACAATTCAATGACTCGTTCAATGAAGCATGTGAAAAGGTACTATGGTATGCAATAGATTATTCAGTGCCTACGTTGCGTCGACGTTTCGGTGCAGGATTATACTCCCCAGTCACTAATATCGAACCACTAACGAAACTCTACTTTGCACATCCGTGTACACAGTTTGATGATGTGCTTCTCTTAGTCGTTTTCAACAAACCGCATTATGAAGCATTTCAATTCGTAGAAACACTATATCGGCCATTCTTCCCCAATATTCTATACTGTGGCACAGCTAAAATCGATGTAAATCGTTATCCAGGTGTTAATAACTTTACATTTTCTTTCATTTCCTATGGAGAAACCCCTCGGGTTCACATCGCCGGTGCTTCCAATGACTAGTGTATGGCAATGGCATTACAACTGGACCATGCTGTCCAGGGTTATTTAGCAACGGCAGATGATCTGTTTCTTGTGGTGCACACGTTGTCAGAGATGGTGAGGAAAGCCGTGTGGTTCTGGCCGAACGAGTGGATCCGAATAAGTGAAATCAGCAAACTTCGCGAGTGTAAGCTAGGAGTGTGTGACGTTGTCACACAATGGCCCTGGTGGAACAGATGCAAGGATGCAACGGTCGATGCTCTCAGACAGATTGCAAACCGAACAAACTCGTCTGTGGTCATGCGCGCATGTTACCAGCGTTTGTTGTCCGAGAACGGAGCAGCTGACCGAGCTAATTCCGCTTTCTCCGACATTTATTACATTCCAAGCACATTTTCGCAAGAATTCCTTGACATTATTGACGTATTTCTGCGTCATAAGGTGTTCTTGGAAATTGGCGTGGCAACGACAATACGATGCCTAGTAGCACCAACGGATGTACAACCGCTCCTTGGAGATGCGATTTGGAATAAGACACGGAAGCACCCAGAGGTGCATTTTAAGACAAAATCCCTGTATGGGAAGAGTTATTATCATCCCGTCAAGTGGGGATTTCTAACACGTGGCTCAACTGAATATACCCAGTTGTACTGCACCAAGGTTCTGCCCTACGTACACGACCGTCTCGCGAGGACCATCGATTAAAATATATCATAAGTGCATTCGTGCTGCATTTGTGTGGTACTTCAGGAGTGTACTGAGGCAATGGCTTTCTGTATTTTGCCGCAAAGGTGGGTAGATAGAATGATATACGTAACATTGTGGTTGCATAGTATTGATAAAAAAATTACAATGTATAATATATATACAGCTGCAGAGATTATACATGAAACAGTCACAAACATTAAAACAACCAACACACGGGGTTCTCATCCGCGTTATTTAACATATTGTGGTATTACGCTGTTTTCGGAAAAAGGCATCGCCTCTACAGATCTGTCTAATATGTACTAGTAATTGGTACCCATAAGGCCGGCCAAGAAGTGACCAATCAGTGACCGACAGCAGGTGCACCCGTCTTGACCTTTCATCCAAAATCAAATCAGGAATGGAGCGAGTCAAGATGAAGGTGGCAATGTCTAGAATCTTTGCTCGTCTAACCACACAAATAATTTAGCTGCGCACAATCATGCGATACCATGTCACCCGACTTGTTGGGGCACAACGTCGTTCGCGTAAACTGGCCTATCTTGTAAGGTTGGTTTCACTGAAAGCACCAACTGTTCGTTCCGTCTTTAATGTAACAAGTAAATCAAATGCAGTATATTATTATTGGCACACTGCGACGCCACCGATGAACCTAGACGAAGTCCGGCAAAAAAACAGTGGCTGGGGAAATTACAGGTGACATTGTACTGTATTATGTAAGAATAATTCGTAATAGCTGACTGTTCACGTGAACACTTTGTATTGTCGTGTGTAAGAATGATAATTAACAACTGACTGTTCACAAAAACACATCGTGTTGTCTCATGTAAGAATAATTAATAGCAGCTAACTGTTCACATGAACACATTGCATTGTTGTGATTGTAAGGATGTGTAATAACAGCTGACTGTTCATATGAACACATGTTTAGGAAAAGCTGACTGTTCACAAGAACATATTGCTTTGTCTAGTGTATAAGGATGTGTAATAACAGGTGACCTTTCACATGAATATATTGTATTGCCTTATGAAATGTTGTTTAGAAACAGATGAACAGCTGACTGTTCACATGAACATTATTGTCTGATGTAAGGATGTTTAGTACCAGCTGACTGTTCACATGAACACACTGCGTTGCAATATGTAAGGATGTTTAGTTACAGATGACAGTTCACGTGAACACATTGTAGTATTGCGTAGGAATGTTTAATAACATTAGCTGGTTATTCACATCAAAACATTCCATCTTAGCACGTAATGTTGTTTACTCATCTGGTAGTTGCTGAGTTTGCATTATTCTATGGCGACTTATGCGGTACATAGACACGTTCGTGCATGGATTATACAATATCCCAGAACTATTCTGGAAACAATTGAATTAATGTTAAAGCGACATTTTCTAACAGAAGGTCGGAAATCTGCCCGTTTATTACCGACAGGTCCCTCACCAATGCCTGGCAACACAGAACGTAAGTCTCGTGACCTAGTTTTAACTCTGGGGCGAGGTTCGCGTTAGTTAAGCCGATTTGTGACCACTTGAACTTATCGCCTTATCGCCCACCAAGTTACGTTATTGTTTATAACTAGTTTATGTTTATTACAACTTTATTGATTTTATTATGGCGTTACGGCTTCAGTTTTATGACTAGCGTATGCTTGTATATATCTCCACGTTTTCCTCCTAGACGGCTTGCACCTCGGGCACCAAACTTTCTGGGATTAATCTACGACCCCCTGAATGAAACGTAACACCTATATTTTTCGAAATACCCCGTATATCAAGGGTTTTTAATGGTTTTTATGATAACGCGGTACGTAAACCGTTTGAGAGTACGTAGCGCCATCTGGGAATTTTATATTTTGGTTCGAGGTCGCAGAATGAGGACAATGCACAGTAAAAAGATATTCTACTATTCTATAACCAACACAAGTATCCATGGGTCTAAATTCACGCGACCCTTCAACATTTCGAACATGCAACGAGTGTTGCATCACGTGCATGACACGGTTCTTTCTGGTAATACGTTTGCCTCGAGCGCATTTATGGCATATTGCCCTGAGGCATTTGGCAAAACATTGCTATCATGACTGTCACGTATGAACTTCCCGTCCTGGGACAGGCATTTTTGCTAGTATATTTTATAACAAGATAAACGTTAATGGATATATTGTTATACCTACATTAAAACATAATCTGCCAAATAGCAGGTCAGTCAACCCATACCAACTTAACCTTACCTCGGCCTTGGGCATGTAAAAGCCATACATCGTTATGGTAACAGGAGTAAATTTACTGACATAACAAGGTAAATAAATTATACTAAGAAAATGTGGTGTCGCTGTACTAATTACTAGTAATACAGGAACCATTTCTTATAGGAGGCTAACTGAGGAAAATCGTTCAACACCCCCTAAAGAAAAGGTTGACTTGACAAGGTGTTAGAATAGACGCTATGGAACACCTCCAGATAGTATGTGGTTTCAAATTGTGGTATCATGAAAATTGTACAGGCCACTATACATGCCAACGGTCCGTCACTGCGGGCCGCTAACATTTAGGCGGAGACGTAACGTAAAAGTGAATATCTCTGTCCAGACTCAACGTGTTCTCAATATTGTGAAACCATCTGCTTCGTATTATAATTCTCTGTCAGAATATGCGCAATAAAATAAATGTATTGAATAATACAAACACTAGAGGTAAAAATCATAAACATATCAAATATTATGACCGCTTTTCTTGCAGGGCTCTCAAGTGGAGATGCATCAAAATAGTAAGTTACATTTACTTGTCAATGCTGTTTATAAGCTAAATAGTGCTTTCCTGACCAATCCATGAACAATTGTACACAACCTTCTAGCACGTCCTTCAGTGACTGAACGTCTTCATCAGTTCTATCACACACTTCGTCAGTTCAGCTGTTGCTGTCAAGAGTTATTACGAGCGTAGAAGTAGTTGTTGATGTTTGTTAAGGGTTTATGACAGGTAATGATATGATATTACTAGCCAATCGATCCTAAGCTATAAATTATACTTGTCGGTGTCAGTCGCACACGTAAAATTTTACAATCTGACTTGGGCGATAATACGTCGAAATCATGTTGTTCAACTTAATTAAGCATTACTAGTGGCTTTCGTCTTATTATTCTTCAAAGTACAGTACATCCCTCGTTAACGAGTATTGTCGTGGGTTAACATTGTTGCTAACAATAGCCAGTCCAGAGAATCAGAAGGTATCGGACCTGTTACCTGTAAAAAGAAAGAAGCTGACAAACGTTCACAAGTGCATAATTTGTGAGATGGACTGAAACGAGAATCTGATAAAAGTTGGAGATATCTCCACACAAACACCTGTTGCAGCACTGGAACTCCGACGAGATGAAGTATGCGAGTGTTTTGAACAGACATATTGTCAGTTGCTGATGTCGAATGACACTCAAGAAACTACGAAATGTGGCCAGGCAAAGAAAGCCTGCGCTACTTGCGCAAGAGAAGATCTGCATCCTCACCGTCACCCTCACAGACATCCTCACCGACGCCGTCAAAAGTATTTAACATTAGCACATAGTATGACGCGAGTTCGGCAGAGACCCCAGTGTGTCCATGTCGCGGTCAACGTCCACTGACTGGAATTTGTGTCTCTTCTGCAAGAGGAAACACATTAATAGGTTAAGGTGATGACCATTGTCAGTACTTTCCAACAATTGATGGTGGAAAGCCTTTAACATGTCAATAGTGCTCGACAGATTCATCGATTTTCTGAGTGAACAGGAAGTGAGAGTCGAAAAGCACTTTGGTAATAACAATGTCTTCCATATGCCACATGATTGCTCTAAATCCGAGTACTGTACTCAGGCTTGTCACAGATCGGAGATCGAGAGAGGATGTATATAATTAGCTTTATTACTTGAGCCACCTAGCGATTGATATTTTGGTGAGAAAGCGTCGTGCTAGTGGCGCCGAATAGCGACCGATGGCTACTCTAGAGATCGAAGCGTATTTGCGGATAGGGGAAAGGGTGCCTCGATCAAGTGGCACGATACGTGGCTGTTTGCACATGAACGATGTTTGGTTATTCGGGGAATTGATAACAATTTATTTCCGCCGTTTTAAGCATAACGCGCGGCAAAGTCCCCAATCCCTCCAGGTGAGTGCATTCAGGGGACTCTAATCCACTCCCTTCTTTTTTTCCCGAGGTTTCCATCTGGCCAGGGGCAATGTGCAGGCTTCTCTGTTCGCACACCCAGATGACTCCCCAAAGTTACGTAGTTAATCTGATGTGTCTGACTATCAGTAGTGTTATTAAGCTTAATACTAGTTGTCATCTTATGATAACAAAATACACGAAATATTGTAATTCGATTTCAGTGTTTTTATTCGATTTACTAAATATCCTTATATACCACAATACAATGTGTTCTTGTGGAATAGCCAGCTAATGTTATTAAACACAAGACTACAATGTGTTCACGTGAACAGTCATCAGTTATTACACGTCCTTTCATAACGCAATGCAATGTGTTCATATGAACAGCCAGCTGGTATTAAACATCCTTACGTAAGACCATCAGTGGCGTCGCATTGTGCCAATACTAATATACTGTGTTTGATGTACTTGTTACATTCAAGATAGATCGAGCAATTCGCGCTATCTATGAAACCAACCTTACAAGAAAGGCCGATTTTGTGTCCCAACAGGTCGGGTGACACGGTGTCGCATGATACTGCGCAGCTAAATGATGTGTGTGGTTAGACGAGCGGCGTGTCCATACTAAATGATGTGTGCGTTTAGACAAGCGACGTGTCCATACTAAATGAGGTGTGTGGTTAGACGAGCGACGTGTCCATACTAAATGATGTGTGTGATTAGACGAGCGACGCGTCAATACTAAATGATGTGTGTGGTTAGACGAGCGACGTGTCCATACTAAATGATGTGTGTGGTTAGACGAGCGACGTGTACATACTAAATGATGTGTGTGTGGTTAGACGAGCGACGTGTCTAGACACTGCCACTTTGCTCTCCACTCGCTCCATTCCCGATTTGATTTTTGATGAAAGATCACGACGAGTACAGCTGCTGTCGGTCACTGATTGGCCACTTCTTGGCCGGCCGTAAGGGTGACAATTACTAGTACATATTAGACAACTCTGTAGAGGTAATGGTTTTGCCAGAAAACAGCGTAATACTCCAATATATTGAATAACGCGGGTGAGAATCCCGTGTGTTGGTTGTGTTAATGTGTGTGACTGTTCCATGTATAATCTCTGTTGCTACATATATTGTACATATTCTACAAATACTGTGCAACTAGAGCGTTGTGCATAGCATTATGTCTACCCATCTCAACTTTGCGGCAAAAGACAGAATGCCATTGCCTCAGTACACTTCTCGAGTACCACAAAAATGCAGCACGAATGCACTTATGGTATATTTTAATCGATGGGCCTCGCGAGACGGTCGTGTACGTAGGGCAGAACCTTGGTGCAGTACAACTGGATATATTCAGTTGAGCCACGTGCTAAGAACCCCCACTTGACGGGATGATAATAACTCTTCCCGTACAGGGAATTTGTATTAAAATGCACCATTGGATGGATCCGATTGGTCCAGTCCCAAACTACATCTCCGAGGAGCGGTTGTACATCCGTTGGTGCTACTAGGCATCGTATTGTCGTTGCCACGCCAATTTCCAAGAACACCCTATGACGCAGAAATACGTCAACAATTTCAAGGAATTCTTGCGAAAGTTTGCTTGGAATGTAATAAATGTCGGAGAAAGCGGAATTAGCTCGGTCAGCTGCTCCTTTCTCGGGCAACAAACGCCGGTAACATGCGCGCATGACCACAGACGAATTTGTTCGGTTTGCAATCTCTCTGAGAGCATCGACCGTTGCATCCTTGTATAGGCTCCACCAGACCCACTGTGGCTCGATGTCACACACTCCTTGCTTACACTTGCGATGTTTGCTGATTTCACTTATACGGATCCACTCGTTCAGTGAGAACCACACTGCATTCCTCGCCAGTTCTGACAACGTGTGCACCACAAGAAACAGATCATCAGCCGTTGCTAAATAACCCTGGACAGCGTAGTCCAGTTGTAATGCCATTGCCATACACATGTAATTGAAAGCACCGGCCGCGTAATCCCGAGGGTTTTCTCCATAGGAAATGAAAGAAAATGTAAAATTAGTAACACCTGGATAACGATTTACATCGATTTTACCTGGGCCACAGTATAGAATATTGGGGAAGAATGGCCGATATAGTGTTTCTACGAATGGAATTGCTTCATAATGCGGGTTGTTGAACACGACTAAGAGAAGCACATCATCAAACTGTGTCCACGGATGTGCAAAGTTGATGTGTACGTAATTAGGCATCGTTACGTTATGGCGGTGACATGTTTCGTTGTAGAGTTTTGTTAGTGGCTCGATATTAGTGACTGGGGAGAATAATCCTGCACCGAAACGTCGACGCAACGTAGGCACTGAATAATCTACTGCATGCCATAGTACCTTTTCACATCCTTCATTGAAAGAGTCGTTGAATTGTGGAAACATGTAGCCAGTCTTATCCAAAGCATCCAACCAGCGGCTGTAAGAAAACGCTATTAAATCATTCAGCAGCCCAGAATTATTGGCTATTAGATCGTGAATACATTGCTTCATAGTCGTAGATCGACACTGCCACTTGTTGAGTCGAGATGCTGCGGAGAATAACCGACTGCTCGCTGACGAACTCAAGCTAGTCCTACAACGTCGTACAACAACCTGGTTCCCACTGAGCCACAGTAAACGCTGCACAACTAAACTCCACATTAAGCTCTCGTCCGGATCAGTCACCAGCGCTGCAGGCAGGGCCCAGAAAGCGTCGCGTGTGTACAGGGCGTCTTCAAGATGAACCGGTGCGAATATTTCGTTGGCCAACGCTACCGGTGGGGCGTGGGCATCACAGACCGGACGGGTGACCGACGGGTCTGGAGTCCGCACTCCAGGACACGCTGCCGTCGTCTGAATGGCAGCGACTTTGTGACGGCACATTGAATACGACAGTGCTGATGGGGAGTGCTTTCCATGTGATGTCCTGTTGCAGCCAAAGTGAGCTGCGACGTCAAACATAATGCCGCCAGACGTGGCGACTAGCCCCGTGTGTGGTCCGACCGTGGCTGTATGCCTGGGCGGCTGTATCGTGCTGGCATCGCCTGACACCATGATGGGTAAGATAGCATTGGCGCCACGCTGCAAGACAGAATGTGAACGTTTGTCATTTAAAATAAATGTTTTAAATATTTCACAAATAACTCACAAGAAATTATCAACATTTTGTTGGTTTTAAAACTAACAACGTGTGAGGGCAACTTCGCGTCGATTGGCTAATAATCTTATAATCATGAGCCATTTTGATCATCACAGGTTGACATGTGTGCAAATTAAGAACTAAAGGTTACGCCAGATTACCGTGTTTTGCATATGAACTATACAAAATGGTGGAAAATAAACACATTTTAACGGGCCCGAATTAAGGATTTAGCGGGGTATATATTCTCTCTGTGTACACGGCTCACGATACAAATATTGCTGTATAGGACATTGGTAAAAGAAGCACAACATTTATAGCTGCCTAAATGCACCGAATGTTCAGTGTTTGGTGCAAACACGTGGTCACAAACCTGGATGGCATAGAGGTAAGCCGCAAGGAGACGAGTCTGTCGCTTATTAGACAGAAGCGACTGAGTAGTCGTCCAATCGATCTGATCTACGTTCAGGATAACACATCGAGAATGCCTGAAAACGTATTATTAATGCCATGTGTGTTTCGTTGATAGAAACAACAGGGCTAACAATATGTACATTCTACTCAATTATAAATTTGTTCAATTGAAATTCAATAAACACGCAGAATAGCCGCCACATTAGCAAGGAAACATATTCCAATTTTCATCACCGGAGAATCACCTATATATGTGTACACAAGGTTTATGACCATGTGAACATCATTACGTAGAAGCTTCTCAGCATCATTGAAAGTGGAAATTAATGATTTGAGCCGTTATACAATTCCGTTTAATAAATTACAGTTAATTTAAATTCCAATCGATCAATTCCAATTTAATTTCCTTTCAAATACTTTTGATTAATTCCAATTCTGCCTTACACTTTTCAATTGTAAGTCAAGTGAATAAAATCCAAGTCGAACAATTCCTTAATTTAAACCGATATCAACATAACGCCAAACAGGCTCTAATCAGCTGCCAATGCCCAGATAGAGCATGACTAACAGGAAGTATTCGTAATAAACAGGATGTCTAGGATAAGTTCTGGGATTGAATTGCATAATCAACTCCAATTCATTTTTAATTGATCCCAGCCAGGCACAGCCAAATGGTTTTTAAGATATGTAAAGCAAGTAGACCTTTTTCGCGCTGTTCCTCCTTCGACTATGAGCACCGTCCAGTTAGAGAATGTTAACGCCAGCGTGTCACAAGATGCGTTACTGCCGACAACAATAACCCACCGCCGGCTAGTTGGTGATTCATTCCTGCTGTCTTTTGCTGGTTCTTGGAGAGTTGACGTAGACAGGCCTATGTACTGTTGCAAGAAAATAAGCTGTAGTTGGGCATAGTTTTTGGACCATTAACACCTATTTCATTCCATAAATTCACGCATATAGGGTGAGACAAAATTCACCTATGTACTTCAATTTATGTACTATAAGTTGCAAAACAAACAGAACATATCTTTACAAATAAAAGATTCACCGGCTGGGTACAATATTTTATAATTATTTTGTTCTGAAAAATAGTGCTGATATTTCCAATCACTGTTGAATGTGGATGTTTTGACCACTACAATTTCAAACGCACATAATTTAAATTATTAGCTAATTTCTTAGAACCCAGAACACTTGGAAATAACTTGCTTAATATGCAGTATTATGTACAATATATAATAAGAAGCGGAACACCAAAGATAATTATTTATACGGCTATATATATTTCATATGCACGCACGCACACACACACGTGCACGTACGCACGCACATCAACATGTTTATTAAAGCCTAGTTCATGCTAACGGATGTGCTCATCGATCTGACATGAAACTGACTTTCCAAGAATGATATGTCAACATGTCTTTAACATGTGTGAATATGGGCAGGCACCTGGGCATCTGGAGAAATTGGTACTTACCAAATACACAATGGGCGAGATACCAATAAGAAGGAAGCATGGGATTAGTCGCTTCATGCGTCGAAGGGCCCACTTTGTTTCCACAGCCATTCTGCGAGAATGAATTTAAACATAACAGTGTAATGTGATGGCATCATTTTGTTGCATTCAGCAAAAAGGTTTAGAATGGTTACACGTCTTCATTCCATTCTAGTGCAAATTATATGTTTGCTACAAACTTCGAAAACATGTTTAATGAACATATATATTATGCTCATCTAATTGATGTTTAGTTTTATATATCGTCACGATTATGACTAGAATAGTCCCAAAATCCACTACAATTGTGAATTATTGTCGTACTGTTCTCTTTTATGTTCATTGAAAGATACAAACAGTACAACATTTGGCGAATGTAGCTTTCGCTGAGGATAACGTGCTATTGTTAATCAAGATTGATAATGTATCTTTAGTGGGAGTTGACCACTATCGCTACCTAGTGAATGATCGGGAAGTAAGAAGAAGCGCACCTGCGGAATGTGGGAAAGTATGCCAGGCTCAGTCAACTAGCGAATGATGCGTCTACAAGTATTCGTCTACATCTACATGGATAACGGGAAGAGCCATTCTGTCAACACTACCTGTACACTACAGTACAATTCTGTGTATAAACCTGTGGACAGCATCAGTCACTGAGAATTAGAAAGAAAAGAAAATATATTACTTGTAGAGATAATGAACACATAATTTGAGTGACGTGGTAATGTCTGTGGATGCTGTCCACGGCCCGGCGCTTCCAGTATAGTTACCTATATTAATACCGTTTTTTTCTAATCTGCTCTTAAAACTGGAGGTTGTTTCACTGTTGGACATATCGTGGCTTAATGAATTCCAGTCTGTAACTGTGCTTGGAAAGAAACTATACTTGAACACGTCGGATTTGTTTTTCATTCTCTCATATTTTTGATCGATATATTTGTCGGTTAATTTTTGGGTCTAAGGGTAGCACATTCGTGCGTTGGCATGTCAGCCCTTTTTTGCTACACTAAAAACAGGTCACATACATTCCCCATTAAGGAAGCGGGTGGTTCGATTGTAGGAGCTTTATAACATTAAATTGTTGATATATCGAATTTTTCGTAATATTAAATTGCACTTTTTCTTCTATTTTTGTCTTTTTGTGCTGCGGTACGAGATATTTGTCAGTGATATCGCTTTCCGGTTCTGATGCCACTGTGATATTATTACAGCACATTTCGGATGATCGCCTTATTAACAATACCGATTGTTGCGAATATAGCGTTGTTTTTGGCACTAAGTGTGCAAAAACACAATAGTTTTTTACAAATATACGTCCGTTTTTGTGCCTGAACGGATGGGGAGTGAAGCAAAGAACACATTAGCATCGACACAATTTTGTAGAAATGTCGTTTAATAGCTTTAATAATTTCGGCCAGACTATTGCATCTTTAGTCTTTACCAAAAGGAAAAACTCTCTCACTCTGGAGTCTGGTAAATGTTACATTATCCATGTAGCGTCTAACCGTGGACAGCTTTGTGTATTCACTCCTACCTCGCTTTATCTATTCCAAGACGTGCATTGCATTAATATCATACTACATCACTTTATATGCACCAATGTCACATATGATTATCAAATATTGCGTTTCATGACAGTTGTATTTGTCGTGTTTTCATTCGTTTTAAATATGCCGCGTTTACAGAATGAACACTAATAATACTACCGTTGCATCAGAGTCACGAAGGCGATTCAACACACAAAGGGTAATATAACCAGAGCAAGTGTATACACTAGCTCTGATATAACATAATAACAGCGTAAGTAATATTTAATTTGCTCTGCATAGCACGAAATAGGTAGTGGAAAATGGAAATATTCCGAAAATTTTAACATGAAAAACATTATTTGTAGAGCACTAACGGGCACTTTTAGAATAATATTTAAAATAATTGCAAGTGCATTTGTTTCAAAAACACACCATAAAGCGACTTGCTAGAGATGCTTAATTGATCTATGTAATAAAAATTGATAATGAAATATCCGTAAAATTTGTGTACGTCATTCATATATATATATATATATATATACATATATATTTATATAAAGGTATATATATATATATATATATATATATATATATATATATATATATATATATATATATATATATATATAGATATATATATATATATATATATATATATATATATATATATATATATATATATATATATACATATAACCCAAAATAAAACTATATATGCAATTACTGGTAAAATCATTTTAGTTAAAGGTAAAATACAGTTTTACTATTGCAAGCAAAACATTACCATTTCGTATCGTTTGCTAAATTGCCCATTAATAAACCTGTATGACCCTACAGGGTACAGAGGGTGAGGACCAACAATTTTGATTTTTAATTCAGGATAGTTTCTTTAAACCGCACGTGCTAGAACCAACCACGAGAGAGAATGTGTTAGATATAGTTTGTCTTTACAAAATGAATTAGTGGACAATGTCAAATTAAACGAACCGTTGGGTAATGGTGATCATAATCAAATACATTTTGACATGAACGTAAAATCAAAAAGAAAAAAGAAAAAACATACAGGAGAAACTTCCACAAAGGTAAATAAAAAGATATGAGAAAACACTTAGCAAAGCTAGATAGAATGCTGACAAGATCAAATAAAGATAAAATGCTGAGGAATAAGATCGCAATTGAATGTTTGAACATTCTAAAATATGAAACTGAGAGTACCATTGATGAAAAACAAGGAAAACGGTCTAGAAAGAAACACTTGTCAAAAGAAGCTAAAGAAAAAAATAGTGTGCAAGCAAGCTATCTGGATGGTTTGTAAGCGTACCAGCAAGGATGAAGAATACTCAAATTACAAAATGTCTCTTAATGCAGCTGTGACTGAAATAAGACAATCTAAACGAAGCAATGAGCAAAACGTAGCATGTAATATAAATAATGACAGCAAGAGTTGTATGCATATGTCAGAAATAAACAAAACATAAGAGACAAGGTCGGATCTCAAGAAGACAGTGCTGGAAATATAATAACAAAAGGTTTTTTAATGACGGAAGACCTAAATAATTACTTCAGTTCAGTGTTTACCATCAAGGATATTAGTTCATTACCAGTTCCAGGTGCTAAATTTCAGGAGGATAAATCATACTATTTAGGGCATTTAAGTGAAACTCCAGAAATGGTAACTAATAAAATAAAGGCAATGAAGGATAATAAATCAGCTGGAGTGGATGGAATTCCGCCAAAACTACTAATGGAAACAGTAAAACAAATTAGGACACACTTGTAAGTGTGTTCAATTTGTAATTAATAGAGGGAGTGGTTCCTAGTGACTGGAAAGAAGCAAACATCATTACACTCTTTAAAAATGGTTCGAGAAATAAGTTAGAGAATTACAGAACTGTGAGTTTACCATCACTAATTTGTATTTTGTATTTTATTAGAAGGGTTAATTTAGTCCTATATGGAGGACTTCCTTTTTAGGCATAACTTATTAAATTCATTTCAGCATGTTTTTTTGAAGAAATGGACAGACGAGGGATCACCAGTAGATACTATCAAAAATTACTACTTAAATTAAAAGCCCAAGGTATCGGGGATAGCATAATCGACAGGATAGAACAATGGCGGACGGACAGAAGAGGTTTCTACCTGGAAATATGTTTGAGTGGCGTACCACAAGGATAAGTGTTAGTACTTTCATTATTCTTAATATATATATATATATATATATATATATATATATATATATATATATATATATATATATAGCAAAAGATTTAGGACTAACAATAAGTGCTGATACGAAAGTTTCAGAGCAGTGTGGCATTGCAGCTTCAAAGGGTAATATTGGGTTGATTAGGAAAAATATAACATACAAGTAAAACAAAACTAATTATACCTCTGCATCAATATTTAACTAGATTTGCCATCCAAGCTAATGGCCCAGATGGCAAGTAGACAAGGAAGCCGTTGGTTTATCGAGAGTCCATCAGTGTTCGTCTAGGTGTAACCCGCCCTCCTGAGATATGTGTGAGACTTTTAACATATTCACCCTGCTAGCGGTTATACAATCCGCAGATAATTTGTTCCATTCATTTAGTGTCCTCTGTGAGAATGAGTACTTCCTGATATCCAATCTACACTGCTCCTTTACTAACTCTACCTCATGTCCTCTAGTTCTGCTATCTTTCTTGAGAGAGAAAAACATATTTCTATCAATATTTTCATACCCATTCAATATCTGAAAAACTTCAACCTGATCTCCTCTTAACCTCGTTGACTTTAGAGTTGTTAAACCACATTCTGTTAGGCGTTCTTCATAACTAAGGCCTCTCAGTTCTGGAATAAGTTTAGTTGCTCTCCTCTGTATGCGTTCAAGTGTATCTAAATCCTTCTTACGATATGGTATCCACGCTTGTATACAGTATTCTAAATGAGGTCTAACTATTGCTTTATACAGAGGTATAATTAGCTTTTTTCCTTCGAAGTTATGTTTCTCCTAATCAACCCAATAATTGTATTACCCTTTGAAGCTGCAATGCCACACTGCTCTGAAACTGTCATATCGGCACTTAAATAATGGTATGATGTTTGCTTATTTCCTTTAAAAGGAACAACTCCCTCTTTTAATGATAAGTTGAACACTATTGCAAGTGGAATATGGTATCAAGCAATAGTTAGGCCTCATTTAGAGTACTGTATACAAGTTGGGAGACCATATTGTAAGAAGAATATTGATACGCTTGAAATAATGATTCCAGAACTGAGATACCTTAGTTAAGACGAACGACTGGAAGATTGCGGTTTAACAACCCTAGAGACAAGGCGGGTAAGCGGAGATCAAACTGATATTGAATGGTATGAAAATATTGATCCAAATATGTTTTTTTTTTCATTCTAGAAGATAGTAGAACTAGAGGACACGAGGTAACCTTAGTAAAGGATCAGTGTAGTTTGAATATCACGAAGTACTCGTTCTCGCAAAGATCAATAAATTAATGGAACAAAGTATTTACAGATTGTGTAACTGCTGTCAGCGTGAATTTGTTTAAAAACAATGTGGACACATATCTCAGGAGGGTGGGTTACACATAGATGAAACATGTTGGACTCAATAAACCAATGGCTTCCTTGTTAATTTGCCATCTAGGTCTTTGCTTTATGGCAATCTGGTTGTTAAATCTTGTTAAAGCAGCGACACTCGTCTAGTGCGTATCCGGAAACCGCCGAATAGGCCGATATGTTGGAAGTGAGTTGTACCAATAATCATTCTTACGAGCAGTTGTTAGTTCTAGTTGTTGCTGTTCATTTGTAGGAAAGTTATAGTAGCGTTTGTCGTGTTATTTTTTGTATTATCACACTTTGTATAATATGTAATTTAACATATATCAGGTTAAGCCATGAATGTGAATGACACAACTAGGTTGGTTGAAGAGTAGCGTAAGACTTTTTATATCCTTCTTGTCCGCTGGGTGGCAGCACAAGTATATATCATAACATCTCCCTTCTTAAGAAAACACATTTCTTGATCCATTCTCTGGTAACATGTATCGTCCATAATTATAAAACGTCTTCTTAATCTGTTCTCTGCTAATGTCAATCAACATGAACGTAAAATGAACCTGTAACACCAAGGAACTAAACTACGATATGATTTAGAATGTAATGTCACATACGTCTGATTAAGACACTAGTCAAAACTTAAGATTATATAGTTCATATCTCACTGGCTCATAATGTCATGGCACACTTTAGACATCAAGACGGTTTGGTGGGTGCACAGATCTCCCCGCTCTTGTCTTGTATGGTACGTATCTTATGTAAGCACATGCTTGTCCAGCTACCTGGCTTGATTCGTTTCCCTTGCTCTGTTCTTCACAAGTAACCGGCTCAGCAGGATTAAATGCTTCGTGCTCTCCGTCTGTGTTCTCGTCATCATGGCGTCTATCTGGGAGTTTGAAGGTTTCTCCAGTCATTCTTATGTGTCGCCGATTCCTACGATACTGAGCTCCAGATTTGGTGGTGACTAGGTATGACCTCGGTTCGCCAACCTTCTGTTTCACTATGGCTGGTTCCCATTTCTTTGTCACATGATCCTGCCCTCTCATACTTTGAGCTCGGTGCAGTTCCTTCAGTGAACGTGTATGTTGGTTATACAGCTGTTGCCACTTTTCTATCTTGTGGAAATTTGCTTTCCCTGTTTTCATGGTGTTGACGATGGGCAAGTTTGATTGAATTTTGCGGTCAAACAACAGCTCAGCAGGTGATGGAACTCCTGGTTCGATAGGTGTTGTACGAAGGCACAGAAGAGCGATGGCTGAATCCTCTCTGGCTTCGTATGCTTTCTGCAGGTTTTTTTTTACTGTGCCAACGAATCATTCCGCCTTTCCATTGCATTGGGGGTATCGAGGACTGCTAGTCTGATGCTTGAAGTCGTAGTCGGATTAAAATTTGCCGAAGTTTTCTGAATCGTACTGCTTGCCCTTATCACTGATGAAGATATTTGGGATGCCAAATTCTGAGAATAATAGCTTCAGCTTACTTACGATCGCACTGGATGTTGTGGAGCTTAGCTTTCTGATGATGGGATACGAGCTGTAGTAATCAACAACGAGCAGGTATTCATCTCCTCTCCAGTGGAACATGTCTAAACCAACGATCTCCCATGGATGGGTTGCTTCGATAGGGATCAGTTCTTCTCTTTGCTGTGATGTTTGGTTGTGTTGACACACATCACATGTCTTGATCATGTTGTCAATGTCTGCACTGATTCCACACCAGAATACAGAATCGCGTGCTCGTAGTCGGCATTTGTCTATGCCTTGGTTCCCCGTGTGTATTTTTATCAATACCTCGGCTTGCCTGCTCTTAGGTATGATGACACGGTTTCATTTCAGAAGTACTCCATTGTACACCACAATCTCATCCCTGAAGTTCCAGAAGGGCGTAATGTCTTCCGGACATTGGTTCCTGTATTGCGGCCATCCATTGGTTCCTGTATCGCAGCCATCCATTGGTTAGAACTTGAAGTGTTTCATCGCATTTTGTCACTTCCTTGATTTTCTCGAGTCTTGATTCGGAAACACCAGTGATGTCGTGAATAGTCACGTTGATGTCTGGCATTTCTTCCCCGTGAATGGGTAGACGGGAGAGTCCATCTGCTATGGGTGTGTCCTTTCCAGGCACATACTTGACAGTGAAGTCATACTTCTGTATACGTAGCAGCATTCTCATCAATCTCGGTGGGGCGTTTGTCAGATTTTTGTGTGTGATGGATTCCAGGGGTTTATGGTCCGCTTCGATGGTGACATGGCGTCCATAGGCGTAATGATGGAATCGATCGAGACCGAACACGATACCAAGCATTTCACGCTCAATGTTTCAATAGTTGCTTTCAGTTTCTGTCAGACTCTTACTTGCATACGCAACTGGTCGTCCATTTTGTAGAAGTGTCGCGCCAATTCCCCTTTTACTCGCGTCTGTCTGTATGGTGACTGGCTTGCTGGGTCGAAGTTAGCCAATGTTGATGATCTTTCACGTTGTTGAACGCTTTCTGATGCTTAGGAACCCACAGAAAGACACTGTCCTTCTTGATAAGATCACGGAGGAGTGCTGTTGTGGTCGCGAGATCTGGCGTGTAGCGTCCTAGGTAGTTTACCTTACCAAGGAAGCTTTGCAATTCCTGGGCACTTGTCGGTGGCGACATGTCAACGATTGCTGCAATCTTGCCCAGGTCAGGTTCTAACCCGTTCGACGAGAGGTAATTTCCGAAGAACTTGATTCTTCTTGATTTCACAACGCATTTGTCAGGGTTGAGACATAGACCGACCTCTTGCGTACGTCTCATGACGTTGTCCAAGTGCTTGTCACGCTCAGCCTCTGTTTTGCCCAACACAACGATGTCATCAGTGATTGCAACAACTCCAGGAAGACCCTCGAAAGTCTGGTCAACTTTCTTCTGGAACACATATTGTGCGGAAACTAAGCCAAATGGAAGACGACGGAAGCAATACCGCCCGTACGGCGTGTTGAACGTTGTGAGCAGCTACGACTCGTCGTCAAGCTTCACATTCCAGTATCCGGATCGTGCATCTAGTATTGTGAAAACACTAGCGCCTTGCAGTTGCGGTAGTATGTCGTTCATAACCTGTGTATACTGATGAGTTCTTCTTATCCATGCAAGTTCAAGTCCTTTGGATCCAGGCATATACGCATCTCACCTGATGGTTTGGTCACATACACGACACTGTTAACCCAGTCAGTGGGCTGGTCAACCTCCTCGATGATGTCTGGTTGAATTATTCGACTCAGTTCCTTCTTCACCGATTCCTTCAACGATTCAGGGACGCGTCTTGGTGGGTGTATGACAGGCTCTGCGTCCTGCTTCAGGTCAATGTGGTACTCGCCAGAAAAAAAGACCAACACCTCGAAAGCATTTCGGGTATTTGTTGAGTAGGTCCCCTTTTGCATCACCCTTCCTACCACTAGATGATGGGTTGTCTCCCTCTTTCTTCAGTGAAGAGACTTGACTGGTGTCGTGACAGTCATAGCATGCTGATTTCTGTTCACAGTTCAGCGAAATCAGTCTCAAGTCCATACATGCTTGCAGTCCTAACATTGTTGACCCGCTGTCTTGAGTGACATGAAACTCGATGTCGAGTTCGATGTCGCTGTGTGTGCAACGTAGCGTGAAACATCCATACTGCTTTACCTTTGTACCACCATATGCACCCAAGCCGACTTTGGGCTTCTGTAAACGTAGTGACCTTCCATGTTTGTCTTGTTTGTCTGGGAATAGGTGTTTGAATATGCGTAGTGGCATTACGTTAACCTCTGCTCCACTGTCAATTTTACATTTCACAAGTACGTCTGTGTCTTGTCCCGTCATCTTTACGTTCGCGAAGGCTTGGGACTTGCTTCCTTCTTTGAATATGGATTCAAGTTTTGCAAGCGGCGTAGTTTTGATTTTATCGAGCACAAAGTCGTCATCCGCTTTGTCGCTTTCACCGTTGTCATTAACAGTATGCACTTTCTTCTTTCCATAGTAGCCTCGATTGTCTTTCGACCGGTTCTGGGGCTGTTGTTGGTGTCTTGCTCCGCTCTTTTGGTCTCGTTTTTTCTTTGAGACAGATGCAAGCCCAGTGTCCCTTGAGAGTGCAATATCGACAGGTAGATTCTGCCGCCGGACATGTGTCACTTTTAGTGTGTGTTTTTCCACAATTATAGCAATCAAGAAGATCGGCTCTTGTCTTCTCAATCTTCCTGTATTGGGGACATTGTCTGTTTTCTGCCTGTACTTGCCGGGTGCCCTGGATGTCATCCATTTGCCTCTCTGTACCTTCATATGCTCGTACTATGGCCAATGCCTGATCCAATGTTGTTGTCTTGTCCTTGGCGGCGTACGTCATCGCTGTGTAGCCCGGCAGTTAGTGTGTCTAGTAGTTGTTCTTCTTTGTCCGTCTACTCGCATTCATTGGCGATTAGGCGAGCTCGCGTCATGAATGCGTCAACAGATTCGTGCGAGTCTTGTTTTACTGCTCGGAGAAAGAATCGAGAAACGCGGAAACTTGACTTAGGTTTGACGTAATCTTCAAAACCTTTCCATTGTGGCGCCAACAATGTCTTGTCGTCGACGGCGAGTCCCCATCCATCGCGAATGTCTCTGCCGTCCTCCCCGACCCATAGCATGAGGTATTGCACCTTAACTATTTCGTCTTTGTCTGCAAGAGGACCGTCCAAAATGTATTCGCACGTTCTCCTGAATTTCCTTAGAGCCTCAGGTAAGTTCGTGGCACGCCAGTCAATTGAAGGTATTGGTACGCCCGTTAGTTCCGCCATCGTTGCCAATAGTGTCAGTCGACAACGTTTACGAACACGGCAGTACCACTACTATAACGCTGTGTCGTGGCTATGTCACAGCCTTACAACTGTATATCTATCACTGTCAGTGACGAGTAGGTCTATACCACACATATCAGCGTCACAACGGTGTGTGAACAGTATATACCGCCTTGCATTGTCATATTTGCGTTTTATGACACTGACAGTTCATGCCCTGTATACGAGTGTATTGGCTTTTACACCGTCTAAGGAACGCAACTGTTTTATCGCCCAATCAGTGACACTGTCTCGTGACCTCGTCAGGTCATCGGCTTCGGAGTTTGTTTTTCTCCGTTTCAACCATTAATAATATTGTCTGTTACCTGTGTGCATGGTCTTGATCCCGTCTGACACCATGTCGTGTTATTTTTTGTATACTCACACTTTGTGTAATATTTAATTTAACATATATCAGGATAAGCCATCAATTTGAATGACACAACTAGGTTGGTTGAAGAGTAGCGTAAATCTTTTTATATCCTTCTTGTCCGCTGGGTGACAGCACAAGTATATATATATATATATATATATATATATATATATATATATATATATATATATATATATATATATATATATCATAACAGCGTTTAAGAGCGTTCACCTGTTTTCACTCGTGAGCTACATCTACGAGGTTTTAATTTAGTTATATGCTTTTCCATTGACAAGTATAACATGTTAGTATCATTGTTTTACTACAATGCCTAAAAACGAGGTGAAACTGTAGAGGTGGACTGGTGATATGTATCATTAGTGGGAGCTGATCACTATCGCCATCTAGGGAATGACCGGGAACCAAGAATGAGCCCGACTGCGCAGTGCGGCAGAGCATGCCAGGCTCAGCATGCCAGGCACAGCCATGCTTCAGAACATTCGTGCGACTTATAATTACGACTAAATGACAACAAATGTATGTTGCAAACACGACAACGATCTTAATGTATAATTAAATTAGTGAAACGCAACGTAATCTCTCCTAGTAAGCTGGAGTGATATAGCATTTACTCTTTGAGGTATATTAATATTTCCTAGCATTTTATTCGTTGATTGCATTGTCGATGTAAACTGTATCGGCATACTTCGTTAACATTTCATAACAATCTACCATTTGTCCAGTGATATTTAATGACAAAGGACAATAATTAAACGATATAAATAATGTTTAACACAATGCACCATTATACATAGCATAGCAAACAAAAACTGTTTAGAAAGGTTAATACTGATGGTGATAAACAACATTTACAAAACGATCTAGACATATTAGTGAGATGGTATGAGAAATGGCAGATGTTGTTGAATTTTGGGAAATGTAAATGCCTACATACAGGACATAGGAACTTGAATGTAAACTATAGAATGGGAGATACTGTTCTGGGTACTACTGTAAAAGAAAAGGACTTAGGAGTTACAATAAGCGCTGATATGAAAGTTTCAGAGCAGTGTGGTATTGCAGCTTCAAAGGGTAATCAAATTCTTGGATTGATTAGAAGAAACATAACATACAAGGGAAAAAAGTTAATTATACCTCTTTATAAAGCAATAGTTAGACCTCATTTAGAATACTGTATACAAGCATGGAGACCATATCGTGAGAAGGATATAGATACGCTTGAACGCATACAAAGGAGAGCAACTAAAATGATTCCAGAACTGAGAGACCTTAGTTATGAAGAACGCCTGAAAGAATGTGGTTTAACAACTCTAGAGACAAGGAGGTTAAGAGGAGATCAGATTGAAGTTTTTAAGATATTGAATGGGTATGAAAATATTGATAGAAATATGTTTTTCTCACTCAAGAAGGATAGCAGAACTAGAGGACATGATGTAAAATTAGTAAAGGATCAATGTAGATTGGACATCAGGAAGCACTCGTTCTCACAGAGGAAAATAAATGAATGGAACAAATTGTCAACAGATTGTGTAACTGCTAGCAGCGTGAATATGTTTAAAAACAAGGTTGACACATATCTCAGGAGGGCGGGCTATAAGTAGATGAACATTGTTGGACTCTCGATAAGCCAATGGCTTCCTTGTCCACTTGCCATCTGGGCCTTTGGCTTGGATGGCAAATCTTGTTAAATCTTGTTAAATGAAGGATTGTGGTAAAATCAAGGTTCCCCGAGGTTGAATGTGGTTGCATTTTTGGTGGAACTCTGGGCACAGACCCGGTCATCTTAAAAATGGCTTTTTAACTTAAGGTAACTGGGGTGGTTATTATAATTTTGCTTGCCTTGAATTCATTAGTTTCAGTAGAAGTTATTAAGATAAATTAACAATTTCTTCACATATTGTAGATGAAATACTATATAATATACCAGATTTAAACAAATTATTTTTCATTGATTTGGTTATGCTATATTGGTTATGTTACGTTTTTGTAAATGTGAACAAATAGCCACTAAAAATTAAATTGAATTGTTTTGAGAAAATCCCCAAAGAAATAAATTACATATAATATTATACAAGTATGACAGTGTAACTGATAACGTACCAGCAGATTTTGGTCAGCATAAACCAATTATGTCTGCTACACCACCGTGAATAAATTAAGCAAAAGTTGAATGACAGCCTAAAGTGGCAGTGAATTTTTTACACAAACCCTTCATCAATCGTAATTTACTGCCGAATTGCGTTGCGTGCGCGAAAGACGCGTTCAAACGCAAAATTGCAACGTCGTAGTGTTGTAGTTTTTTTCAAACAATATTTCAGACATAATTTTCTAGTTATTAATGAAAACACAATATCAATAAATGCTTGTTTTTGTGTTGAAATTTACGGTTGATGTGTTCCGCTTCCACGGCGAACGAAAATAGTTGGTTCGAACATCGTAGCGAACGCAGATGTTACTATGGAAACATTGTCGTTTTTTCCGGGAACTCAAGGGGATTTCCAAAAGGACTGCGTTTTTAAAAGATGGATTGGCGAAATATGACGTTAGTGCCGGGTGATTTTGTGTGGTGTCGACGTCTAGTTTATCTAAAACAATGAAACAATCAACTGACACGCTAGTCTCCCCAGCCACATTAAATGTCCAGGTCATCGTTAAATTCTACTGGATTATTAAAACAAATGTCCACGTCTATGTACTTTTAATATGTGTAATGCTGAATGTAGTGAACCTCTTCCGGGTTCTTCCCTGTACTGATACACTCATGCGTTGGAGCCACCACACACTATAAATACCCAATCATATGCACATTAGACACCCTCCCAATGATTCATAGTGGCTCCAATTGGATTACTGGTGTCCCAGACACCACTTTTGTTTGGGGAGTGCAATACCCCAAAACTAGCATAACAATCAATGCTATCAATGTGACATCAACAGCTAGACGAACAAGACACGTTTTATATGACGAACGTAACGATCGCCAAGACACCCCAACCCCCATGTAACGCTCCGTAACGCTTATCCGGACATCCCCATCCCCACGTAGCGCTCCGTAACGCCTACCCGGACACCCCCAACCCCACGTAACGCTCCGTAACGCCTACCCGGACAACCCCATCCATGATCGTGACGTACTTAATGGACAGCCCGTAATATCTTGACGTGACTCGATGACTTGAACATATATTCGGTCGAGACATTTGATCATTTAACGAATAAGATAGCACTGTCATGTACGACAATATGGCACGCACAGTTTATGGAAAAACAGGTTTGGCTGCCGGTCTGTGGTTCGAACTGTGGTTCGAATCTGCGGGCGTGGTGGCGTGGCGGTTTGAACATCGGACTCTCAATTGAGAGAAACCGCTTTTGAATCCCCGTGCTGCCGTTTCGAAGCTTTTAACATTTCTTTAATTCCACATTGCCACAGTTCACTCGATGAAGGATAAGTGAATGAATACTCTTCGACTAGTAATTTCAGATTGGCTGACAGCTTTCCAGAGAAATCTAGTTGTAGTTGGAATAAACACGTCTGCCGCCGGGGGGCGGGGGGTGAAATGTACAGCTCTTTGAGCAGTCCCAAGGACTGGATACCGCGCTATAATGCAGCTCCTGTTTGGTCACATTCAGTGATCAATCAAACACTTGTGTCTAAAAAATGGCCGTGCTGTTGTGATTTTGGTACCACTAGCACTGTGGTTCGTTGGATGTAAAGGTATGTTATTATATTATAATAACTTACCTTTACATCCAGTGAACCATATGTACGTTATTATATTATTATATTATAATAACGTACCTTTACAACCAGTGAACCATATGTACGTTATTATATTATTATATTATAATAACGTACCTTTACATCCAGTGACCGATAGTGCTAGCGGTACCAACATAACAACTTGGAAACAAGTGTTCGATTAATCACTGAATATGACCAAACCGGAACCAGGACAGACGTTTGACAATATTTAAAGTTGCGTAATCGAGCTCAATTTGTAATGAAAGCCGTATGTCTGGTGTTTCGTTGCCGGTTTACGTGTGTCGTTATCACGTCATTATATTTCACTAGCAAAAATGCCCGTCCCAAGGACGAGATAACTTGGTAGTTCATACGTGACATACATGATAGCAATGTTTATCAAATGCCTCAGACCAATATGCCATCAATAAGGCAGTTCTTAAATGACGTCAATTGATTTTGCCCCTTGTCGTGCGCATTTGAGGATCCCCGTGCGTATATTCGCGATGGAAAATGGCTTCTAATATAATGGATACCGTTATTGAATTGACTGTGAATTGTGTGCATGGTGCAACGTTTATGTACATTGATGTCGAAAAGGGTAGGGTACTACAGTTACGCCGATAGTTAGAGTGTCGGGGAATCAAAAGATCCGGAACGAAGTCGTTTTTGTTGGAGACGTATGCCTGTGTTTTATACTCCTATTCATGATGTACTGAATTATCGCTCCGCCTGATAATTCTTATACGACTTTTCTTGAAACCGCGCCGTGTCAGCTTGTGGATTTGAGTGAAATGTTTCTGATATTCATTAAAATAGTGAGCCACGTTCAATAAACATCAAAGTACAACGTGTGGAAACTATTACAATAATAATAGTGCAACTGCAAGTGACAGTGTCAGCCATGGCATTGGCAACTGGGCAGGGCCCAAGGCATACATGTGCCTGTAGCCTTGTTGGGGCTACTCGTGAATTGCTACTATGATATTATGTCACAGTAGTATGTCTTTGAAACAATACTATTATGTAGCTGATACATAGAAGCAGACACAATAATGAGACTTAGCTAAAACATTTTGTCATGGTGAGGGTGTGATTATTATATTTGCAATACATGTTTTTGTTTTCAAATGCCGAACTATGATTGACGCTAACAAGCAGCGTAGTATCGACCCCTGTGTTGATGGTGGAATAGACCCGATAAAACACCTGTGGTTTCAAATTGTGATATCAAAACAGGCCACTATACATGCCAAGGATCAATCACTACGGGGCGCTAAAATGTAGGCATAGGAGGTAAAGTAAATGTGAACATCTTTCAACTCAGCAAATTTTCAATATTGAGGTATCACTGGCTTAGTATTAGCATGTACATGTACAGAGAATATTGGAACATAATAAATACGAAATATAACAGAAATTCAAATTGCACAAACTGCACCATTCTGAACTTTCCAGCCATGTCCAGCTGCTGGTGACATACTCTATGCAGGATTCAGTGCTTTCTTCCATACATAAGCCTGGTAGTTTCATTGCTTCATTTGTTGCTGTAAGCTTTCGGGGTGGGGGAGGGGGGAATTTTCATTTCTTTTTCCCATTTGGCAGAACAGCCTGTTCCCTTTCCTCCCAGCTCCCTTGACCGTTTCTCTCGCTCCCCAGCTTTGATTGAGAGGCTGCAGTATTGGCCGAATACAACATCAAGTCACTGACAACAATTCAGACCTAGAGGTGCAGCGACCAAGTTAGTACTTGAATGCCACTGCATTCTGGGTGGGCCAGGGAGAATGACACTATTGGTAAATCGTACCTGAGGACTTCTCTCAGATGACTTTGCTAAGATCACGAGTCGGCCAAAGTGTTCACGGTTAGCACCAAGAGTGATGACTTTCTGATCAGCCATTTTCAGTTTTATTCTTGGCCAGATGGTTTGATCTTCAGGTTTGAGAGGGAATCCCAAAATGTCACCTGATTGGTATTCAGTCTATGTTCCACAAATATTGTAGTTGGGTCGTATGGAGAAGTTTGGTCGATCCATTGAGACGAAGTGAGGGGTCATTACAGCAGATGCAGAAGCCAGTCTCCAGTCCTATCTGCCTTGATGAACTGGAGAACCTCCTGTACCGTGGACACATAGTCACTCCAGTAGGCAAGCAGCTGGGATTTGTCCAGTTCCTCAGTTTTGAACCTTGTGAACTCTGACTCTGATGTGTCGATGACATCGCACATACTCAGCATGGTGTTCTGGCCATCATTACCTTCTTCTAGAGCTAGTTGGTGTGCAATAATTTGTTTTATCACATAATTTTCCTCCACACCACTGTCCTCCTGCTATTATATCCACCCATGGTCTACTTCTACATCCGGTTGCGCGCGCAGCCTCACGAGCGCCTCCTAGCGGAGAGTAACTAATCGGAGAGCGATCGTAGTGTCATCTAGCGACTGATGAGATGGGATGCGCGCGGTCTTCTGGATAACACGCGCGCTCCCTAGCGACTGAATGGTGGACTGACGGGCGGGGACACCTAACGGACAGTGCGTTGTGTTGTAACCTAGTAAGAAGACGAATAAAAGTGTAGGTGCACACGTATTTTTATTGAATACAACAAAGCGGTAGTGATACAAGCGAGACAATCGTAACGACAACAGTACAAGCGTGTTCGAATGAATACAACGGGTATGATGACGAAGAGGCGACTTGCGTATGTTCACCATCGCGCCAGAGGTCGCGAACTGACGGGCGTCTCCACCTCGCCAGAGGTTCGAGGGCGATGGTGCGACCATCTCGCCAGAGGCTCAGTACGATGTGCGATAGTACGGTATACCCTTTTTCAGTAGGTTAAGCCAATCGAACACGCGACAATCGTTAGCGACCAGATCGGTTCGGAAAGCGTTTACGACAGTTCTCATAGGAGAACCGTTACAACGAAACATTATATAAGCTACACAATATTGTCCGCAAACGTTAGACAGTGGACTCTGAAGTCTCTTGCTATTATGAGTCCACACGGAACAGTGTTTGTTCAAGAAGGTGCTGAACGCAGCGTGAAGGGGTGGCAGACCGTACGAACAGAAGTATTCACCGCGTCCGTCGGAGGACAGGTACAGTGCTATCCAATGTTCGCCCGGTTCGTCGCCGTCGTCGGTGTTGCACACGAAGGCGATCGGCAAAGCGTCTATTGTTTTAGGCAGTCCGTCTTTGGGCACAACGCCACCAAAGACGGACGCGGTGTTCGGATCCATCGCCAGTAGACGAGCGATCTGCAGGGTGTCCATCTCAGTAGTCGTAGACGACGTTGCGATTCTTGTCGATTTCCAGCACGGATTCGAATTCGGCGTAGGCGACGACGTTCACGGTGGTACGAAGCGCTTCTCGGAAATGAAATTCGATGCGCAGGTTGCCCTTTTGTACCAGATTGAAGCAGGGACCGTCGCACTGGTCGGGGGTCAGGTCGAAACAGAAGAAGGTGTAGCCGTCTCGGTAGTCGTCGCGAGTCAGACCGTTCCCCTCGTCCTGCCAGATCTTGCCGGTCGAGGTGAACAGGCTCGTGTAGCTCCTGACGAAGAGGTTTTCCTCGAAGTTGGGCTGGAAGGGCTTGGAGGGTATCTGACGTCCGTCCACGTACACCGAGTGGAAGCCTATGGCGTTGTTCTTGGCATGAAACGGGTTTTTATCGTACGTGCCGTTGTAGGCGTCGTTGTCGATGCAGCACAGTACGAGACGTTTCGGCAGCGTGCTGAGGAACAGGTTCTCGTGCGTGTGCGACCGAGCTCCCGCGGGAATGGAGTACACCTTGACGCTGACAGGTCGTAACGGATATTTGACCGTGTTATTCTCGAGCGCGTTGATGTGAGCCACCTGCACGGCTGGGTTGAGGGTGGTCTTCTTGACGAACAAGGTTGCATTGACGATCGTTATCTTGTAATCAGGGGCCGCTCCTCCGGACATCAACGCAAACGACGGCTTACTACGCACCAGTCGTATATTGACGTCGACTCCGTTGATCAGGAATTTATCTTGCAGAAACATATCCACGTGGAGGCGACCCATCATGTCGACCACGCGACTGCCTGTTATGTACTCTCGTCGAGTCGCGAACCCGGGGTTAGGATCGGGTCCACCTGCCAGCTCGGTGGCGCTCATGCGACTAGCCTTGTCCTTGTACCACAGCTGATTCGTCAGTTGCGTCGATTTGGCACCGAGTCCGTAAGTCAACAGTGTCTCTATGTAGGCTCGATATGCGTACGTGTTGGATGACTGGGTCACGAGCGTGCCGTTCAGGGAGACGTCGACCTGACTCCACAGCGAATGCAGCCAGTTGTTCATCGGTCCCACGGGTGCGGCCGCGTCGAGATCGTTTCCGTTGGGTTGCGTCACCTTCACCTGCACGTGTATCATCGTGTTGGCGAGATCTATGTAATCGTTTCCCGAACCGGGGATGAAGAATTCTATCGGTCCTCCAGAGTCCAGAGAGGCCTGGGTTGATGTTCACCACGTGACTGGCGATGATGCAGTTCTGAGTTCACGGTAAAGAGATCCAGCTCGCTCTTGACTCCCTCGCACGACTGTCTATGCACGAATGCCATTGTCGAATATGTCGATCTCTCGTTTCTTGGACGTCCGTCTCTTGCGTCGTCTCTTTACTGCAGTGATTGTCGCCTTCGCGGACGGTCGTTTTATACGTTTACCGGGGGGAGGTCGAAGACCTGTCAGCAAGGCATCGGTGACGCGTCGTTTGGCAGCCGTTTTTATGTTCTGGCCCGATAAGACGTCGCCGGCTATACGAACGCCGGTCTTCAACGCTCCCTTACCCAAAGCCACGGCACCTCTCTTGATGAGCGGCATGGCGCTGCGCAACAGACCGCCGAACAGACTGCCCAGTCCGTGACCTCGCTGGTATTGCGCACCGGCGAAGTAGGGCAGCGCACCACCAGCCTGGCGCGCGTAATAATCGTTGTAGTTCATTGGAACAGTCCGGTCTTGCGTCGACGAAAATGAAGCGTCACCGTCACTCGGCCGTATTCGAATGGTACGCGTCGACCCATGTCGTCTCTTATATCCACTTCGATCGAGTGGAAGTTCGAGCGCAACAGAGGCACGTAGTGAACGTTAGTGAAACGCTCGGACACCCTGTCACCGTGATGTCCACTAATCGGAATTAATCGCAACAGTGGCGCGAGAATGTCACCCACTACACGAGACTCCACGACGTCCGTGTAGACGTATAGGGTGTTGAACCCCTGCGTCATGTCCACCACGTCGGTGGCCTTGATGTGGAAGGGGTACGAGGAGTCGGAAGGCCGAGAGTCGGAGACGGGTGATGACGCGGTAGTAGTAGTAGTAGTAGTCGTCTCCGCTCCGGTGGCTACGGACTCGCGGAATCCTAACATGGAAGCAGTCGAACTGTGGTACGGTATGGTGAACAAGGTGTTCTCCGTCATGTGTAACGTAATTTTTTGAGTGACGGAACTATAGCTCATTTGAGCTCGTGTCTTCGCTGTTCTCAGACTGTACAGTCCGTTGTTGACGTGGTACATCAATGTTAACGGGTCGTCGTAATACCCACACGACAATTTCGCACGCCGAGTCACGTCGGGAACATCGATCTCGTTGAGGAATAACCAGACATCATCCTCCGTGACGTTGTACCAAGTGTGCGAATACTGCATCTCTGTCAACCCACACTCCCACTCACCGATCAGATCGATACGGCGAGGCAAGTCCGTGGTGTAATGGGTCAATGTGTTGTCGAGGTGCGTCTTCATAGAAGCGTTGCTAGGCAGCGTCATGTAGAAATCAGTCGCCATTGCGTCTCAACGTGGGATTGGGTAGTAGATAACCCAACGAACTACTCAACAGAGCCGTCCACAGATTAGAATCGCCGTGACCTACAGTCAGGTTGTAGATGCTTATCACGATGACCGTGTACAAGATGACGACCTGACACAGAAACACTATCTCCTCTTTGGGACACTTGATGCCGAACAGATGCCAAGGAGTACTGTCGTTCGACGCGTCGGTACAATCCTCCTCCTCCTCTTCCTCCTCCTTCTCCTTCTCCTCCTCTACGACGACAGTGTGCGGTGCCGTGTCTTGATCCATAATGACAATCCGTCTCACATCGCTTAGTCTTTATAGACGAGTGACATGGCATCGATCCAGCTGTTGAATTTGGACGAATATCCGAACCATTTCACCAAAGCATTCGTTCGAGCGCCTACCTTACGACGTTCCAGCACCGCTTCCACTCGGAACACTTTGTCGCTTGCTATCACCACTTTCTGCAGCTCCAGTTCGTAGAAGGTACCTTCCAGCACGTCGCCGAGATCGTCCCGCAGGCGGTACACGGGCGGTTCGGAGGGATGAACTTCGTGCACGGTGAACACCTCTTCGCTCCAGTTCGTCTCGTAGCCCTTTTCGAACGTGCCTTTGTACTTGCTGACGCGTACGCGATCCGACACGTTCAACTTGGGCGCACCCTTGCCGTCGTGTCATTACAGACGTTGCCACACCTTTTCTTGATTCTTTGCAGTCACCTGTGACGGAGCCATACCGAGGCTGCGGTGGTGGGTGTCGTTGTACGTTCGCACCAGATCCTGAAGGACGTCAATGTAAAGCCACGTCTGAACTTTCGTGAAGTAGCGCCACATGCGAGTCTTCAACGTCCTGTTGAATCGTTCCACGACGCTCGCCTTCGTCTCCGCGTTGTGCGTGGAGAAGTGATGGACGCCTCGTTTTCGTAAGAGCGTCTGAACGGATTTATTCAGAAATTCCATTCCACGATCCGTCTGTAACGTCTGCGGCAGGTCGTCCGCGAACGTGATTCGCAGAGCGGCGACCATCGACGCGGCGGACTTGCTAGGCATAGGAATGCATCTGGCTCGTTTCGAAAAGACGTCGATCACTGTGAGGAGAAAGGTCATACCGTTGTTGTCGTCTTTCAACGTCGTCAGGTCGACGAGATCGGCCTGCCACTGTTGATTCATACCGCCCACGATGACGCATCGTCTCTTGAAACGCCGTCTCGCCGGTTTGTGTAAGCTGTAGGCGTCCTGTTCCGACAACCATCGCGCGACTATTTTCCGCGGCGCGTGCGTGACGCGTCGCAAGGCATCGACTCCTCCGTAACTGCCTACCCGACTCGGATCGAAATAGACCTTCTTCAGTCTCTTCAACATCGTTAAAACAGAAGGTCCGACGCGTTGACGGCGGTGACGTTGACGACTCCCGAGTACTGACGAATGACGAGGAGTGCGCTGACGTATAGTAGGACGCACGTTATCGCTCCCACAACGGTGGCGACCGAACAACAGTCTGGCAACGAAACCATAGTCCGAATAACACCTGTTGTATAAGAATTCCGGCTGCAACGTCACCGAGCAAGGTAAGTCCGCTAAACAATATCGAAGCGACGACGGAACGGTGCGTGTCCTGCAGATCCGACGACATGAGTGGGTTACGACTACGACGTAGTCTCCTTATAAGTCGACCCAGCGGGGTGGCGTATATGTGGGATGTCGTGGACGCGCGAGGGACGTCCAACGTAGAGATTTTCGTGCACTACCAACAGCACGCGGAGTAGCAGCAGACCGTCGAAAGAGAAAGTCCGTTTGTATGTAGGTTCTCCTGGCGACGTTACCGATCAACTCCATGGGTATGTTGACGGCGCGGAGTTGCTTCGCGAGCGACCGCCAACCCGTTGGAGCGTCGGTCTTTCTCTTACGCAACAGATCGTGAACGAGATCCACCGCGTTACTTCCTGCAATGGGAACACCCTCGTGCACGAGTTCGCCGCGATCGCTCCACGCGACGTTTCTTTTGAGATGTTCCATCAATCGTCTGGCTTTGGCCTGCAGACTCTTGGAAACGGTGTCCAAGACGGTGGCCTCCAGTCGTCTAATAGGAGCATCCTCCTCCGCCACCTCCTCATCCCTCGCCTTTGGTCCTTCCGCCGATTCGTTCACCGCGATCATGCGTATCGGTTCCTTGACGCGTTTATCGACCAGACCGTTGTACCGTTGCAACACCTGATTATACAGCGTTAACTTGGTCCCATCGTCGAGGTCCTTTCTATCGAGGATGGTCTTCATCTCTTCGTCGAGGACTTGTATTATCTTGCCTACGGTATCCGTTGGAGGAGGTTGCGAACGAAGCGCCTCCAACAATCGAGGGTCTACCAAAGCCATCTTTCGTGCGTGATCCATGCGTCTAATTCTTGGTCAGCACCTGACGAAGCAAGGGTAGCAAGACCGAACTCGCCAACGGCGCTAGGAAGGCCGATAGGAAACCTCCGCTCTGTCCCTCGCCAACCTGGGGTTGCAGCAAGAGGCGTCTTCTCCTGGCAGCGGTCGTTTTTCTCTGAGCCAACTCGTGTAACTTCGTCCTGTATTTACCCAATCGTCGCCTCTGTAAAGCGGTCAATGGAATGTTCTTCGTTAGTATGTTGTAAGCACACTCGGCTAGTGCGCACAGCAGATCGGCGTCGGCGTTGGCGATGATGGCCTTTTTCACTTTGTTGTTCTTGTACCTGACCAGAGTCTGGACGCACAAAATGTGTTTCCTCACGAGAGCAGACATGGTGCGAATGAAGAGACGATTCATGCGCTCGGTCTTTTATACCTTCGGCAAGTACACGTACTGCACGTCGTCGTCTGGAAAGATGGCCGTGCGCAGATCAGTTTGAGATCGACCAATAGATAACCGTACGGTACCGTCGTGGCGTCTTTAAATGCCTCCTGCACGAATTTCGTGCGTCCTGGATACATCTACCGAGCTAAGTGCGACATCTGCGTTGCATCGCGTGGATTCTTGAACACCACTATGTAGTGAGTGTTAAGACTGATGGTACAACTCTCTTTGTTTTTAGGGAACAGGTTCTGTACGAGATACAGCACGGACGTGTTCCTGTGGTGACTTTTTTTAGTAAACAAGGTCGTGACTCGCTCGTCCGTTTCCGCCATGAGATCGTCTATGACGATGAGGTTCCTCGTTGTCGATTCGAACATGGATTCCGTTGGTAACCCTTCCTCGAATCGCACGTGAGTCAAGTCCGTTGTCGCGTAAGCCTCTTGCCATTCTCCGTAACACCACGTGATCTTTTCGGGGGGTGGATCGATCATCGCGGCGGCGTGATGCAACAGACGCGTCACGAACGTGCTCTTGCCGCATCCCGTCGGTCCGGCGATGACGCACGTGAAGGGATGTTTCCATCGCGCGTCCATGATCTGTTATGACAGAGTACCGAACCGCGTCGCCTTATCTACACGTCCGTCGGACCCGTGCTCAAACCGTCCTCGTACACCACGCGTTTGGCGTAGAAGTAGGTGAGAGCCGCTCGTTCCTGTACGTACGTCATCACGGCCGATTTATACACCCGGAACCCGCGGTTCTTTCCTCTTCCAATCCGACGACTGGTGAGGACCTCCAGGAACGCCTCCTTGTCGATGGTGTTGTGACGTTTGCTCAGACCTTTGGTGCTGTACTTGTCGGTGGGTCCGAAACAATAGTACGTCTTGCTACACAACCCCACGAATCCGTCGCCCGACCATTCTACCTTGAACAGTCCCGGGGTCCTCTTGTCGAACGCTCGTCGCGTCTTGCAGCACTCTTCGTCTCCGACCCACTGTCTGTCGGCGAGTCGACAGCGCACGTACTCGTCCCGATGCTCGTCGCAACATTCTGACGGGAGCCATTCGGATCGATGTCGAAAATAATGTTCTCGCAGTGCAGTGGTAACGAGGGCATCGACTGACTCGTCGGCCAAGGCCAAATAAGCACTGTCCGTATCCATCTCGCAGTACTGGAACAGAGGACGCTCCACGTATCTGTCGATGAAGTCGTAATAGAACTGCAACATGCGCATCTTGGCGTACTGCAGAACGAAGAATCCCACGTGTATAGGCAAGGCATACGTCACTGTTCTCTTGCTCAAATCTATCTCGTACGCGTCGTCGACGACGACGTCCAGTTGCCGGAATCGACGATCGTTGACCAGGCGCGATGCCGCCTTCTCCGTGCAGTAGTTGACGTCGCGATGCCGGTCCATGTTGGTGATGGTCTTTCCGTAGCCCGAGTTCCCCAGCAACTTCATGGTGTCAGCGATGATGGACCTGTCTCGGTGGACGTCTCCCTCGCGTCTGGCCTCGGACAACGCATCGCCGAACCGACGGAAGCACGGAATCGGATCGTATTCGATGACCTGATAGACGTGTAACACCTCAAGACCGTGGTCCAGATACCATCGCAACAGAGGCGTGGCAAGCAGTATCTTATCGCCGTAATAACTGCCCACGAGCATGCGTCTCGGAATCATGATGATGTTGTGCTCTTCGTCGTATCGACGCATGAACGGACCGAGATCCTCGCGCGTCAGACTGATGTTCTTGAACACGGGCTGCATCTCGGCGAAGTGATCGCGCAGTTCTTCCGGCACGCAAATGTCACACTCGATCATGCCGAACACGGTTCCATCGCGCACGCCGCTCAGGATCTGTTGCGAAGTCATCGTCCACCGAGCGTGTCGACGTCGTCGTGAGAACGCAGCGTCCAGACACCGTTTTACGTGCGGATCTCGTCTCATCTTTTTCCACTCGCATTCCCACAGCTCGAAGTGACGTAGGTAGGCGGTGGTCTTTCGGGTCTCGACGAGCAGTTCGGCCATGGTTTTCATGTTGACGGAATTGACCTCTGCTTGAGTGCACGGACAGCCGTGGAAGAAACAACCTTGGAACTGATAAGCCGTCTTCGTCTCGCTGCGCCATCCATCCATCCGATGTTTACCGATCCGTTTCTCTCGTCCGTTGATCTGATGTCGTATGGAAAGTCCCGTGGGTTCGGATTCCCACGTCAGCCATTCCGAGGCCATCTGTCCGTACAGCTGAGCCGATTCGGGACGGAAGTCGTTCTCAACCCGTCGTCGCGTGTACCATCCCATAGGCATGTCTTGCATGAGCGACGTATCCGACGATCGATCGACACGGATGGGCCACCTCTCCGTACTCGTTTCGACGTAGCGCGGTGATCGCTTTCTCGTGATAGCGGTGAAATATGATCCACGGACCACCACAAATGTTATCTTTGACGAAATCGTGCAGATCTTTGTGTTTCTCGTTGAAGATGGTAAAATAGGTCTTCTCGGGAAGGTCGTTGAACAGGTACAGCAAGGTCAGACCGGGTACGCTGATGCCTTGCTTGAACATGTCTATTCCACCCTGCTGATAGAAGTCAAACTGTCGGTCGACGGCCTGCAGAAAGGGAACCACGTCCCTGTTGTTGTACCAGACGAGAAAGTCGCGCAACGTCGTCATACCGTTGTCGGGTCATGCCTCCTGACAACTGACGTAATCCTCGTCGGAAATACCTTCGTTCTTCAGTCGACTGAAGAAGGCCTCTTTCGGTGGTAGAATGGTGTCATCGAGCCTCTCCAGTCGATCCATGTACTCGTACGGGAAATTTCGTCACCTCGCATCCGTACGCTTTCAGATACTTGGCGTAACTGAACCCGGGAGCAAGGTAGTTGGTCATGTCTAGGAATTTCAGCTGATCCGTCGAAATACACATGAAAGCGTTGTTGCGCTTGATGACGAAAAACGATCCGACACCCTCGTTCTCTTCTTCTTCTTCTTCTTCTTCCTCTTGCTTCCTCTCTTCTCGTTCCTCTGTCTTTGCAACGGTCAGGAAGTAGGGTACGAGGAACTGTTCGACGACATTGAGATCGTACTGACCCGAATTGAACCCGACGACGGGTAACTGACGCATCCATCCATACAGTTGTCCCGTCAGCTTTTTGTACGGATTTTTTGTACGTCGACTTTTCTTGTCGTTGGCTGCTCTCGTAGTCTCCTCTTGCGCGTCCCATCGCGTCGACGCTTCCGCGAGTTGTTCCAACACGTTCTCGTACGAGTCTTTGATGCTGTCGTACGCGGCGTCGCTCATCGACGTCAGATTGGCCATCATGTCGATCACCAACTTGTTGGAATCTCCGTTCGTGACGAGACATTTCACTCGCTCGTGTCCTGGTACGTTTGACGCCACGCTGACGCTCAGCGGAACGTGACGCGCGACCCAGTGAACCTCACTGTCAGACGGAAGTTGTTCGGTGTCGAACCAACATTCGAAATCAAAAGTGGCTCGGTACGGATAGTACCGCAACGATTCGTCCACTCGGATGTTCTCGTCGTCCAGTCGTTCGAATATCGACGGAGTCGAATGGTGCACGCCTCCCGGAAAGACTCGACGTACAGCACGCGTACACGTGCTCTCGTGCACACGTAGGTTCCATGTGCGTTTCCACAACGTGTTGCATGTCCGACATCTGTACGAGTGACAGTACATGCGCACATCGCTGATGAAGGAGAAATGCGTCTCGTGAAGGTTGAGGTAGAGCGTGGTAGGATATTTACAGATCGATCGACGGATGAGTTCGGCGATTGGTCGTTCGTTCTCCTCCTCCTCGTTCGGTTTTACGAGCCTGTATACGCACACGTTCGTCTGGAACGTTGTCTCGACACGATGGAGGTCTTTCATCGAGACCCCAGCAAACTCCTCCATGGGCACACCGTCTTGAGCGTAAGCCTCGTACAGCGTCTTCACAGCTGGTTTCAATCGACGTAAGTCACATCCTCGTTGCAGGGCCAGACACCGAAAGAGACACAGGTTATCGCCGTACCTCTTGCTACACTTGGGCTCCGCTTCCAATCCGACGACGGCTTTGTTCTTCTTAATGTAGACCGGAAGGGGGATCATTCCCACGCATCCTATCGGATGATCAATGATACGATTAACGAAGAAGGTGACGTTGGTCACGAGTTCGCACACCCACGCGGAATCAGGTCTTTGATTGATGGCCCACTGCAAGACGTCTGTTTCTCGGATGCGTTTGAGAAAGTCGTCAAAACCCTCGCTGTTGGTGACGAGACTGGGTTCGTCCAGGTATCGACCGCAGCAGTTGCACGAGGAATGGTAGTACTTGTGTTCTTGTTCCTCAGCACGAATGCGTAACTGAGGTTAATCTTGAAGGCGTTGGTTTGTTTCTGGTACATTTTCTTCAAAGACGTCTCTAGAACGGTCGTGTCTAGCGTGGTTAATCTATAATCGTACCTGCTCTGGAGAGGTCCTCTCGATGCGCGTGTCCTTATGGAGGACCAGTGCTCTCGAACGACATCTAGCAGTTCCGTCGACAGGTTGTCGTCGAAGGGAAGACGCTCGGGCGGGTCAACGGGGTCTTCGTCGGTGACTAGCGGGTGATGAGGTGGTGGTGGTGGTGGTGGTTTACACGCGTGTTTGGGCAAGTAGTCACGTCTGACGAAATTCCTTCCGCATTTAGCGCACGTGAATGTCTTGGTATTTTTTTTAAGACGACATGTTGTTCTTACGTGATGCTGTAGATCTTTCCATCTTTCGAACGTCGCTTCGCATTTACACGAGTATGTCGTTTTCTTTGCACGATCGTCTTGAGAGAGGTCTTCTAGACGAACGCCAGGGGGCGCTATCGAATAAGAATGCTCGTTCGCGGACGGTGACGGATGACTCGCTAAGTGGCGTCGTAGAGCCGCCTACGAATCGAGCGCGAGTCCACAGCGACGACATAGATGGCGTTTCATGCTACCAACGACGTATCTACAACTGACAGACATTGACTCTCGTTATAATACGGTTCAGAACCGTTCGTTATTTATTAAATATCCGAACGAACGTTCGTTATGCAAACGGCACCAAGACCGTACGGTGGCGACATCGAACGATCGTTATGCAAACGGTACCAAGACCTACGGTGGCGACATCGAACGGACTGCGAGTTCCTTCACCCTGAGGATGCCGCTCTATCTACTGCGAGTTCCTTCTCCTAGAGGAGACTGCGAGTTTCTTTCGTTAAACATAATTCTTTCGGAGGAATCTTTACGAAGGTACGATAAAGAGTCTACGAGGACAACTACGAAGCGGAGGACTGACAGCTCGCGCTATATTTTTTTATTTAATTCTTTACGAGGGGACGATACGAAGAATTTCTACGACGACAACACGCATCATATTTTGTTTCATTTTTTTATTATGTTGTAATCATACATATACGATTCGACTTATAGACGATGATGACGACATGGTGGGTTTGTGGATCTTTATGATCTCGAAAGTGACCCCTAGCTTACGATCGGTTATCGATACGGCAGTGGCTAGCGGATGAATAACTTGTGGGTTGTTAACCGCGACAGAGGTTAGGTAATGTTGATGATTATAAGTCTTTTCCGCAGAGATGTATATATAACAACATAACAAAAAACAATATATTCACGAATGTTCATTTCTACAGCAGCGGCTATATATTCAATGTTCATTTCAACAGCGGTTATGTAGTCAATGTTCATTTCAACAGCGGTTATATATATTCAATGTTCATTTCAACAGCGGTTATAATGTTCATTTCAACAGCGGTTATAATGTTCATTTCAACAGCGGTTATATATATTCAATGTTCGTTTCAGCAGCGGTTATGTGTATTCAATGTTCGTTTCTACGGCGGTTATATTCAATGTTCGTTTCAAGAGTGGTTTTAGGTAATGTTCATTTCAAATGCGACTGAATTTGTCGTCGAAGCTCCTTTTGCCACTCCGTCGATATTATAACGGCGGCAACGTCCTGGCACACGTTGCGAGTCACCGTCTCGACCGACAAACGACTGTTTCGGCATTCGAGTATAACCTTGCGAAGCATGACTTCTTCGAAGATGACGTTGCAGACATCCTGCGTCATGACCTCGTCTGGGTTAAGTGGCCTAAACACGGCCACGGTGTCTTGAAGTGTTGCGATAACGGTGGCGTCGGGTAGGACGTACAGCGTCGGCATCGGCGTTGGAGACTCACTCTCCGACGAATCGGAGCCGTCGTCGTCTTCCGGCTTGGTCAGAGGACATCCCTCCGATTGCGAATCTACGTGTAACGAGGACGGTGAAGTCGTCGCCACTGGTACTTTCACCGTCGGCTGGGTGATCGCTGGTACTTTCACCGCCGGTCTCTCGAAGGCTTCCATTCGTCTCACGTCATCGTTCGTCGTCGCCGTTCTCTTCTTGTAGGCCGTCGTTCTCGCGCACGATCTCTTTGACGTCGGTGACACCCAACTCGGTGTTGCGAAGATGGCGTCGTAGTCGCCGTCACTCGGCGCCGTCCTCTTGTACGCCTCCTTGATGTGCTGCAAACCACTCTATCGAACAGAACCGTATTGTTCAATTAATACCTCTCTCACCTTATCTTTCACGCGATATCGCCACTGCATGCTCCCGCACGTTGAGATTACTTCTACACTTAACCAACTCAAGACATGCAAGATCGTGCTATCTGAGGGCATATCGCTCTCTGAATCTAAATTCATTATACGAGCATTCTCATCGCGCGCGTATTGCACAGCGGCTTTCTCTACAGCCAGGTTAAATTGTTGTTCGTTATACATGCATTCGGCGCGATTGGCTATCCTATCTATTCGACGCACCGTTTTCATACAGCTGTCGCTGCCGTCGTCGCCGCCGCTGCTGCTGCCGTCACTGCTTACTATTATAACATCGGGTCTATTCTCCTCCATCTTGTCGTCGTCATCGTCGTCGTCGTCGTCGTCTGTTATCACAACGAGTGAGTCCGCCGACGAAGAAGAGAATAAATCGTTGCAACTATTATCTTCTAACCACTTCCTCACCTTCGTTTTTTCGTCAACAGCAGCGGAAGCTGCAGGTGCATCGGCGGCAGCAGCAGCGGCTGCTGAGGTTCCAGCTTCGTCCTGTCAACAAAGTTACATATTTATGACATCAATCTCCTCCACAGTGTAATTTACGTACTCTTTGGTCACGCGCTTCCTAATGACAACCATGACCTGACTGCCTCGCAGTGCCGACATCGACCCGTAGCGTTCCTCTGCCGTCTCCATCTTCACGTAATCTTTTGCGGTGAACCCTAGAATTTTGACCGCTTTTTCATCGAAGCAAGTACACCAGCACTCGCTGCCGATACTGTCTGACAGGAGTAAGCGCAGAGCGAATCTGTACACGCGCTCACGCTGGTAGCCGTGCCCTGGGCAGACGTGCTTGACGACTCGTTTGGGACATTTAGGACAAGCATTGTAAAACACATATTTATTTTGAACACCGCAGGCCGTTACGGTTAAAGGTTGCGCAAACACACAGCGGCCACCGCTCACCTCGCATTGTAGTTTCGTCAAAGTCATCTCGACGTAGGTCTGTTGTGAGGCGGCCATCTTCGTGTTCGGGTAGAGTCGCTTGAAAACAATTGTAATGACTGGGCTAGTACTGCTGTCTTTATATAGACCCCTTATCGGCTGTTAACAGCGCGTGATGTTTTCGCTATTGCGAAACAGCGCGTGATGTCTGAATCGGGTTGCACGGCGCGTGATGTTTTCGCCGGTGTAAACGAGTTTGGACCGGTTCTCCCGGTGCCTGGTCGCAATCTCGCATCCGCGTTACATCAGACCCGCTTTTTACCTGCTGGTGAGTTCGGATGAACTCACTTAGTTGCATAAGTAACTGTCCGAGCGTATTCTGACCCGTTCGACCGTCGTAGGTCAAAGCGCCCCAAAAAACCCTCTTTTTACTTTTCACCCATTCTATCAATGCGACCTTTAAAACGGATCGGGCTATTCATACTTGTGTTAAAACGTGCATTCACTGCATTATATAACGAGTGCTGTCACCTCGATTTTTTGTCCGTTTGCCAGACAGTCTTATCTATCAGCTCTCTGATATGGCGAGTTCGTCGTTGTCAACAATATTTCCTCTCTCTATATATATAGGACTTCTCGTCATACTCTCGTCATCGCTGTCAACATGTCGTCGTGTTGGATTCTGTTCTTCGCTCGAGTCGTCGTTGCCGTAGTCTCGGTGCGCGTCTTACAATGCGTTATGCGGGTTGTTACGTCCGAGATGTAGTCATCATCTGCAAAACTTTAAGAGAGGCGTTCGTTGCAGAGTTCTGTCTCCGGTGAGTTTATTTCTAGTCTGTAATGATGTGTTGTTTTTTTTCTTGCATTCAACTATATCTCATTCTACTTTGTTGTTGTTTTCTCGCAGTGATCACTGTCACCTGTGGAAAGCTGTAATGCGTGAGCTTCTCGAGGTGAGCATCCAACGTCGATTCGTCCGTGAGCACGCCGACTCGAAAAAAACACGATCACCATTACGCGCTTCTGTTCTCACCTAGGTCGTGGGACTGATGCGATGCCGCTCACTCTGGCCGTCCGTCATGGGCGAGCTAGTAGAGAAATACAACTTCAAAAGAATAGAATATGACAGCATTGTCTCCCCTCCGTCTCATACACCCAAACAAGAAGAAGAAGAAGAAGAAGAAGAAGAAGAAGAAGACAAAAATTGGACGGATGACCACTCACCCCCGTCACGACCCACTCGGCTACCGCTACGAGCTCGTCGTCGTCGTTGTGAGCCTCTTCGTGTGAGATTCGTGCCATACTAGCATCTCACGAGAACAATCTTAAAATAAATTAACTTTTTTTTTTTTTTTTCATTTCATCGTATGTTAAACCAACGCTGCATGCTGCTGCTGTCTCGCTTTTAATCGTGTACCTTTTCTGGTATTAAATTTTGCTTTGTATCATTAATACATGTCTGTTGTTTTTGCGTACGTTCTCGATAATATATATATATATATATATATATATATATATATATTATATATAATATATATATATATATATATATATATATATATATATTACATATATATTTAGTACACGATCCTTCCTAATACATCACACTCACAAAGTCCATTATATATATATATATATATATATTTATTACACGATCCTTCCTAATACATCACACTCACAAAGTGCAATCGCTTGTAAATTCCAACCACTATTACACGGTCCTTCCTGCCTAATACATCGCAAGCGCAAAGTCCAATCGCTTGTAAATTCCAACCGCTTTCCGTATGCCGTTCGACCGGCCGCTTACTCGAAATCCACGTTAAGTCAGCCGCTTCAGTCTGCAACAGAACGCAGCTGTTTCGGTTAGGTATCGAGTTACAACATGCACGCTGTGATTTAAAAAAAAATAACATTTCTCACGCGTTTCAGTCCGTGTTAAAAGGTCCCGAACGAGTCTCCGTAGTACATCGTGTCTATAACAACAACAACAACAACCATTCAATATCGAGCGACATTACCTCCGTACCGTCAATTTCCACACGCTTAACAACCGCTAAATCCCATATGGGTCATTGTAACAGAACGCAGCTGTTTCGGTTAGGTATCGAGTTACAACATGCACGCTGTGATTTAAAAATAACATTTCTCACGTGCCTCAGTCCGTGTTTACAACAACCATTCAATATCGAGCGACATTACCTCCGTACCATCAATTTCCACACGCTTAACAGCCGATAAATCCCATATGGCCCATGTTTCGGTCTACGCGGTTGTCTGCCGATAAACGAGTCCGTCCGTAGTTCACCGGATATCAAGTTACATCAACACGCTTGACGCTAATTATAACATCGACTCGAATATAGGGTAGTGTCGTGCCAATTGCTACATATAGGATAGCGTGGGGCAATATGTTACCAATTCTTCGATCTTAGATGTTACGACCGCGCGCGCGTGCGCGCGTTCCCTCCCATCAGTCGCTAGATGACATTACGATCGCTCTCCGATTAGTTACTCTCCGCTAGGAGGCGCTCGTGAGGCTGCGCGCGCAACCGGATGTAGAAGTAGACCATGGGTGGATATAATTTGGGGGTGTCAAAAGCTATAAGGTACTACTAACGGAAACACAAGAGTGAACCACATCATTGAATCCACTCCATACGGGCACTTGTTTCTGTGGGTGAGAGTTCCACCTCAAACAGCTTCATTGCTGTCATCCTTACCAACGCCTAATCTTGATATTTCACACATCCTGCCGAGTACAGACTTTCGGTGTATTTGAACCACTCGGCCTGTATCTTCCTGGAGAAACTGGTAAGAGCAGGCCGCTTTACCTAAGCCCTGTACTGGCTGATGAATTGGCATACGCCAATGGACTGAAGTGACCGTTTCCTTTTTGTTTGGTCTGTGTAGACCCTCGGTTTGGGGGCTGGACCAAACTGCTCTCGCTTATAGAAGACCAGTATTATGGCATGGGAAGTCTTCTTTATTGATGTAATTTTTGTCTCCTGCCACCTGGACAAAGACGCATGGGACATGTTTGATGGCAAACCACGCCAAAGAAGTCGCTCTGGGCTAGCATCGCCTTTGCAAGGCTTGTGTCTATCATAGTAGAAGTCACAGTGGCCCATTCATTGCCTCTACATCATCGAAGGAGTACAGTGGCCCATTCATTGCCTCTACATCATCGAAGGAGTACAGTGGCCCGTTCATTGCCTCTACATCAACGAAGGAGTACATTAATTTAGTTCCCTCTAATGCTCGAAGATGTTAAAGCAAATTTATTTATCTGGCCCTATGGTGTCACCAACACAATAGAACAACCTTGATTCTATAAAAAAATTATTAATTTTTCACTTTAATTAGGTTCTAAAACAATGATAAACAATATCATTAGACATAGTTTTACAGCGATATCAAACATGATAACATTTCGTTGATCTGTTAATCAGTTGGAAACAAATACATTTATGCAATCAACAACACAACACAGAAAGCTCTAACTGGAATAACTATAAAAGTGGAGCCAATTCGCCACCTGACACCGATACGTGTGATCACCACACCAACCCTAAGTAACCGCTTAAGTTAAGGACATTTAAATAGAACAGTTATCACTCCTACTCAAGCATTTCTGATGTATTTGCATCCGAAGTCCACCTGCCTGCCGCTCTGATCTGCGCATCTGATTCTTCCCTCAGTGCAGCTGCAGTGGCCGCCCCAATACGAAAGCTGTGACCATTTAAAGCGATAGTTTAGTAGCCACAGAAACCAAGTAGTTGCTTCAACGACACATCAAATTCACTACGTAACTTTGGGGAGTCATCTGGGTATGCGAACAGAGAAGCCTGCACATTGCCCCTGATCAACTGGAAACCTCTCAAAAAAAAGAAGCGGGGTGGATTAAAGTCCCCTGAATGGACTCGCCTCTGAACTAGAGGGATTGGGGACCTTCCCGCGCGTTATGCTTAAAAAGGTGGATATCAATTGTTATCAACTCCCCGGATAACCAAATACATGTGCAAACAGTCACGTATCGTGCCACGTGATCGAGGCACCATTTCCCCTATCCGCAAATACTCTTCGATCTCTAGATTAGCCATCGGTCGCTATTCGGTGCACTAGCACGACTCTTACTCACCAAAATATCAATCGCTAGGTGGCTAAAGTAAACAAGCTAATTATATACATCCTCACACAATCTCCGATCTGTGACAAGCTTGCGTACAGTACTCGGATTTAGAGCAATGATGTGGCATATGGAAGACATTGTTATTACCAAAGTGCCTCTTTAGTCGAACTTTCAGTCGACGTTTCGACAGACCCTCCCTGTTCACGCAGAAAATATTTGTATCTGTCGAACACTATTGACATATTAAAGGCCTTTCCGCTATTCAGGTCAGCAGAGATATCTTCAGCCAATTTTTAGCTCTGTGATGTCTAGCTTCGGCTGCGACTCTATCATTATTGGCAGCACCTGTGATCCATAACGTGTCCTCATCGCCCTTTGTGGTTGCTGGTTGGACAGTTGTTAGAATGTACTGACAATGGTCATCATCTTAACCTATTTGTGTGTTTTCCTCTTACAGAAGAGACACAGGGTCCAGTCAGTGGACGTTGACCGCGACCTGGACAATTGCGCAAGTAGCGCAGGCTTTCTTTGCCTGTCATTTAAGAACTGCCTTATTGATGGCATATTGGTCTGAGGCGTTTGATAAATATTACTATCATGTATATCACGTACGAACTACCAAGTTATCTCGTCCTTGGGACGGGCATTTTTGCTAGTGAAATATAATGACGTGATAACGACACACGTAAACCGGCAACGAAACACCAGACATACGACCAATCAACGGCTTTCATTACAAATTGAGCTCAATTACGCAACTTTAAAAATATTGTCAAACGTCTGTCCTGGTTCCGGTTTGGTCATATTCAGTGATTAATCGAACACTTGTTTCCAAGTTGTTATATTGGTACCGCAAGCACTGTGGTTCACTGGATGTAAAGGTACGTTATTATAATATAATAATATAATAACGTACATATGGTTCACTGGTTGTAAAGGTACGTAATTATAATGTAATAATATACTGGATGTAAAGGTAAGTTATTATAATATAATAACATACCTTTACATCCAACGAACCACAGTGCTAGTGGTACCAACATCACAACAGCACGGCCATTTTTTTAGATACAAGTGTTTGATTGATCACTGAATGTGACCAAAGAGGAGCTGTATTATAGCGCGGTATCCAGTCCTTGGGACTGCTCAAAGAGCTGTACATTTCGCACCCCCTGGCGACAGACGTGTTTATTCCAACTACAACTAGATTTCTCTGGAAAGCTGTCAGCCAATCTGAAATTACTAGTCGAAGAGTATTCATTCACTTATCCTTCATCGAGTGAACTGTGGCAATGTGGAATTAAAGAAATGTTAAAAGCTTCGAAACGGCAGCACGGGGATTCAAAAGCGGGTTCTCTCAATTGAGAGTCCGATGTTCAAACCACCACGCCACCACGCCCGCAGATTCGAACCACAGTTCGAACCACAGACCGACAGCCAAACCAGTTTATCCATAAACTGTGCGTGCCATATTGTCGTATATGACAGTGTTATCTTATTCGTTGAATGATCAATTGTCTCGACAGAATATATGTACAAGTCATCGTGTCACGTCAAGATATTACGGGCTGTCCATTAAGTACGTCACGATCATGGATGGGGTTGTCCGGGTAGGCGTTACGGAGCGCTACGTGGGGTTGGGGGTGTCCGGGTAGGCGTTACGGAGCGCTACGTGGGGTTGGGGGTGTCCGGGTAGGCGTTACGGAGCGTTACGTTGGAGTTGGGGTGTCTTCGCGATCGTTACGTTCGTCATATAAAACGTGTATTGTTCGTCTAGCTGTTGATGTCACATTGATATCATTGATTGTTATGCTAGTTTTGGGGTATTGCACTCCACAAACAAAAGTGGTGTATGGGACACCAGTCATCCACTTAGGGCCACTATGAATCATTGGCAGGGGGTATAATGTGCATATGATTGGGTATTTATATTGTGTCGTGACTCCGACGCATGAGTGTATCAGTACAGGGAAGAACCCGCAAGAGCTTCACTACATTCGGCATTACACATATTAAATATACATAGACGTGGACATTTGATTTACTAATCCAGTAGATTTTAACGATGACCTGGACATATAATGTGGCTGGGGAGACTAGCGTGTCAGTTGATTGTTTCATTGTCTTAGATAAACTAGACATCGACACCACAAACAATCACCCGGCACTAACGTCATATTTCGCGAATCCATCCTTTAAAAACGCAATCCTTTTGGAAATCCTCTTGAGTTCCCGGAAAAACGACAATGTTTCCATAGTAACATCCGCGTTCGCTACGATGTTCGAACCAACTATATTCGTTCGCCGTGGAAGCGGAACACATCAACAGTAAATTTCAACACAAAAACAAGCATTTATTGATATTGTGTTTTCATTAATAACTACAAAATGATGTCTCAAATATTGTTTGAGAAAAACTACAACACTCACGACGTTGCAATTTTGCGTATGAACGCGTCTTTCACGCATGCAACGCAATTCGGCAATTCACTGCCACTTTAGGCTGTCATTCAACTTTTGCTTAATTTATTCACGGTGGTGTAGCAGACATAATTGGTTTATGTTGACCAAAACCTGCTGGTACATTATCAGTTACACTGTCATACTTGTATAATATTATATGTAATTTATTTCTTTGGGGATTTTTTCTCAAAACGGTTAAACTTCATTTTTAATGACTATTTGTTCACATTTACAAAAACGTAACATAGCCAATATAGCATAACCAAATAAATGAAAAATAATTTGTTTAAATCTGGTATATTATATAGTATTTCGTCTACAATCTTTGAAGAAATTGTTAATTTATCTTAATAACTTCTACTGAAACTAATGAATTCAAGGCAAGCAAAATTATAATAGCCGTCCCAGTTACTTTAAGCTAAAAAGCAATTTTTTAAGATGACCGGGTCTGTGCCCAGAGTTCCACCAAAAATGCAACCACATTCAACCTTGGGGAACCTTGATTTTACCACAATCCTTCATTTGGGGGTATTTCAATCACATCGTGTAGCACCTATTTATCTTCTAGTATTTATTGGTCTATATGTTTTCTATGCTATGTATAATGGTGCATTGTGTTAAACATTAATTATATCGTTTAATTATTGTCCTTTGTCATTAAATATCACTGGACAAATGGAAGATTGTTATGAAATGTTAACGAAGTATGCCGATACAGTTTACATCGACAATGCAAGCAACGAATAAAATACTAGGAAATATTAATATACCTAACAGAGTAAATGCTACATCACTCCAGCTTACTAGGAGAGATTACATTGCGTTTCACTAATTTAATTATACATTAAGATCGTTGTCGTGTTTGCAACATACATTTGTTGTCATTTAGTCGTAATTATAATTCGCACGACTGTTCTGAAGCATGGCTGAGTCTGGCATGCTGAGCCTGGCATGCTCTGCCGCACTGCGCAGTCGGGCTCATTCTTGGTTCCCGGTCATTCCCTAGATGGCGATAGTGATCAGCTCCCACTAATGATACATATCACCAGTCCACCTCTACAGTTTCACCTCTTTTTTAGGCATTGTAGTAAAACAATGATACTAACATGTTATACTAGTCAATGCAAAAGCATATAACTAAATTAAAGACTCGTAGATGTAGTTCAAGAGTGAAAACAGGTGAACGCTCTTAAACGGTGCTATAACTTTCCTTCAAATGAACAGCAACAACTAGAACTAATAACTGCTCGTATGAATGACTATTGGCACAACTCACTTCCAACATATCGGCCTATTTGGCGGTTTCCGGATACGCACTAAACGAGTGTCGCTGCTTTAACAAGATTTAACAACCAGATTGTCATAAAGCAAAGACCTAGATGGTAAATGAACAAGGAAGCCATTGGTTTATTGAGTCCAACATGTTTCATCTTTCCGTAACCTACCCTCCTGAGATATGCGTCCACCTTGTTTTTAAACATATTCGCGCTGATAGCAGTTACACAATGTGTAAATATTTTGTTCCATTCATTTATTTATTTTTGTGAGAACGAGTACTTCGTGATATTCAAACTATACTAACTAATGTTACCTCATGTCCTCTAGTTCTACTATCTTTTATAATGAGAAAAAAAACATATTTGAATCAATATTTTCATACCCATTCAATATCTTGACAGTTTGATCTCCGCTTAACCGCCTTGTCTCTAGGGTTGTTAAACCGCAATCTTCCAGTCGTTCGTCATAACTAAGGTATCTCAGTTCTGATATTACTGAACATTCTTCAGGATAGTTCATTTTCAAATCAAATAACTTTCATTTTACATATCCAAGGTATGTTTAGTTTACCTGGTAGAGGCTTTCATCAACGTGTCACGTTGATTTCATCAGTACCTATGACGCTTGATGACGTCATCGTACACGTGAGGCAGTTCATAATTGCCCTCGTCTCTGTTGATGGATGTTGTAGTTTTTCTGATCCAGATGGCTTCTTTGATGTGCCGGATTCTTCGGTTGGGTTCCTTGTCTACAATGTTCACTCCCTCCCAGTCTATGATGTGGTTTTCAGTTGTCGCATGGTCTGTAAGGGCGGATTTATTGATGGTAGACATCAATCTTTTTTTCCCGCTCCTTGTGTATTTCTCTTTTTTCATGTTGTCTACATCCTTTCTGTGTTCCTCCAGTCGTGTTTTTAGTAGTCTTCCTGTCTCCCCAATGTACTCAGCACCACAGTTCTTGCATGGTATTTGGTGCACCAGTTCACCTTGTTCTTCTAGCTCTACTTTGTCCTTGGGATGTACCAACAAGCGCCTGAGGGTGGTGTGGGGACGCATAGTTGTTGCTACTCCATATTTCTTCAGTACTCGGTGTACTCTCTCTGAGACCCCCTCTACGTATGGGATGACTACTTGGCTCCTGTAATTTCTGTCATTTGTTTTTTTCTTGTTCTTTTTCTTCTTACAGCTATCTGTCACCTTGTTCAAGGCCCAGGACGGATAGCCACATATTCTTAAAGCTTATCTCAAGTGTTCCACCTCTTCCTTCTTGTCCCCCTCCTCTGAAGTTGTCGTCTCGCACCTATGCATAAGGGTTCTGACCACTCCTAACTTCTCATGTTTGGGGTGGTGGGACGCAAAGTTCAAGTATTGGTCGGTGTGTGTCTTCTTCCTGTACACTGTAGACTTCACACTGCCATCTTCCTTTCTGGTGAACTTCGCATCCAGGAAGGGCATGCTGTTGTTCTCTTCTTCTTCCCGCTTGAAAATGATGCTCCCTGTGGGGTCTACAGTGTTCATGTGTTGTTGTAATTTCTTTGCCTTTCCCGTGTGTACCAGGCAAATTACATCGTCCACATATCGTTTTCAGTTTCTCGGTTGGCAATCTACCGGTGCTGTTGCTATTATTTTCTGCTCCTGGTCCTCCATGTACAAGTTGACAACAATGGGTGATATCGGACTACCCATGGCTACTCCAAATTTCTGCTGGTAAATTTATCTTTCAAATCTGAAGTATGTCGTCTCCAGGACAAATTTCAACAACTCCATGATGTCATCTACGTTTAGGTTTGTTCTCTTCTTTAGTGTCTTGTCATTCTCTAGCCTTTTTCTAATGATTTCGCACGCTTCTTTGCTCGGGGTCTTCGTACACAACATCATATGACACAAATGATTCTCCTTCTTCTACTCTCAGCTTTGTCATCTCCTTCACCAGTTCTTGTGAGTTTGCTGTGTGGTGTTGCGTTTTTCCAACAAGTGGTTGTAGTATATTGGCCAATTCCCTGGATACTCTGTATGCTATTGTCTGTGTGTAGTCAACAATTGGTCTGAGTGGCACTCCCTCCTTATGGATTTTTGGTGATCCATACATCCGTGGTACTTTTTCTAGCGTGGGATACAAGTACCAATACTGATCTTTGGTGATCTTCCCCTCCTTCTCTAAGGAATTTACCATTCTGATGAGTTCTGCCTTATTTTTCTTGGTCGGATCCTTCTTTAACTTCACGTCGCTTCATCATTTAACATTTCTGTCATTTTTTCTTGGTATTCTCTCGTTTCCATGATGACTGTGGCCTTTCCCTTGTCCGCAGGGAGTATGGTGATGGACTTCTCTTTCTGTAGCCCTTTTAAAGCTGTTCTCTCCTGTCTGGTTATATTTTGTTTTGGAACTTTTGCCGACTTCAGGACTCCCGTGATGTATGCACGAAGTTTGTCTTTTTGTTCTTGTGGTAGGCTCCATGTTGCTTGTTCTGCCGCTACAACGAACTCCTCGGTCGGTATTTTCTCTGGCGTTACTGCGTAATTTAACCCCTTCGCTTATTCTGGTTCCCGGACAGTTTGTATTTGGACAGGTTTATCACCCACCTTTTCAACCTGGTTCCGGTGAGGTCAGCATCGTTTATTCTATCTCTCTTCGTTTCCAAGCGCTGAATTTTTTGTTGATGACGCCATTTTGTTTTCTCGTGCGTACTCTCACTGACATGCGCGATGTGGCGCGTGACGTTTTGTTGTTCTTCCCTTGACAACGAAGTAAACAACTTCGCTTCTAGGGTGATTTTCTTCTCTTTAAACGCGTCCAATTTGTTGTTTATGACACGTATTCTCTCTCTCACTAGGTCTTTCCTGGCTTTGTCCACTATTCTCCTCGCATTCGTCGTGTTTCTCGGGCATTTCAGACTGAGACTGGGAGGTGTTACATTGATGTCTTTGCAACGTAGCGTAAATACAAGGTGATTCCTGTGGCGCGAAACCTTTCTGGTCAAATCTTCGAGTTCCCTCACGTCTTTGACACATTCTTGTCCATACTTCGTTCTAATATTACTGAACATTCTTCAGGATAGTTCGTTTTCAAATCAAATAACTTTCATTTTACATATCCAAGGTATGTTTAGTTTACCTGGTAGAGGCTTTCATCAACGTGTCACGTTGATTTCATCAGTACCTAACACCCATCAACAGAGACGAGGGCAATTATGAACTGCCTCACGTGTACGATGACGTCATCAAGCGTCATAGGTACTGATGAAATCAACGTGACACGTTGATGAAAGCCTCTACCAGGTAAACTAAACATACCTTGGATATGTAAAATGAAAGTTATTTGATTTTATCTCAGTTCTGGAATCATTCTTTCAAGCGTATCTATATTATTCTTACAATATGGTCTCCCAACTTGTATACAGAACTATAAATGAGGCCGAACTATTGCTTGATACCATATTCCACTTGCAAGGGTGTTCGACTTATCATTAAAAGAGGGAGTTGTTCCTTTTAAAGGAAATTAGCAAACATCATGCCATTATTTAAGTGCCGATATGACAGTTTCAGAACAGTGTGGTATTGCAACTTCAAAGGGTAATAAAATTCTTGGGTTGATTAGGATAAACATAACTTCCAAGGAAAAAAGCTAATTATACCTCTGTATAAAGCAATAGTTAGACCTCATTTAGAATACTGTATACAAGCATGGACACTATATCGTAAGAAGGATATATATACACTTGAACGCATACAGAAGAGAGGAACTAAACTTATTCCAGAACTGAAAGGCCTTAGTTATGAAGAACGCCTAACAAAATGTGGTTTAACAACTCTAAAGTCAAGGAGGTTAAGAGGAGATCAGGTTGAAGTTTTTCAGATATTGAATGGGTATGAAAATATTGATAGAAATATGGTTTTCTCTCTCAAGAAAGATAGCAGAACTAGAGGACATGAGGAAGAGTTAGTAAAGGAGCAGAATAGATTGGATATCAGGAAGTACTCATTCTCACAGAGGACAGTAAATGAATGGATCGAATTATCTACGGATTGTATAACCGCTAGCAGTGTGAATATGTTAAAAGTCTCACACATATCTCAGGAGGCCAGGTTACACGTAGACGAACACTGATGGACTCGCGATAAGCCAACGGCTTCCTTGTCTACTTGCCTTCTGGGCCATTAGCTTGGACGGCAAATCTTTTAAAATCTTGATGCAGAGGTACAATTAGCTTTTTTTACTTGTATGTTATATTTTTCCTAATCAACCCAAGATTACCCTTTGAAGCTGCAATGCCACACTGCTCTGAAACCTTCGTATAAGCACTTATTTTTACTCCTAAATCTTTTGCTTTTACAGTAGTACCTATAATAGTTTTTCCCACATTATAGTTTACATCCAAATTTTACTAACATCTGCCATTTTTCAGACCATTTAACTAATTTGTCTAGATCGTTGTGTAATTTTTTTATCGCCATCATTGTTAACCTTTTTTTAACACTTTTGCGTCATCCGCAAATTTCAATACTTTGCTTGTGTGTATATATATATATATATATATATATATATATATATATATATATATATATATATATATATATATATATATATATATATATATATATATATATATATATATATATATATATATTAAGAATAATGAAAGTACTAATACTTATCCTTGTGGTACGCCACTCAAAACATATTTCCAGGTAGAAACCTCTTCTGTCAGTCCGCCATTGTTCTATCCAGTCGATAATGCTATCCCCTATACCTTGGACTTTTAATTTAAGTAGTAATCTTTGAAAGTATCTACTGGTGATCCCTCGTCTGTCCATTTCTTCGAAAAAAAACATGCTGAAATGAATTTAATAATTTTTGCATAAAAAGGATGCCCACCATATAGTCTTCAATTAACCCTTCTATTAAATTACAAAATACAAATTACTGATGGTAAACTCACAGGTCTGTAATTCTCTAACTTATTTCTCGAACCATTTTTAAATAGTGTAATCATGTTTGCTTCTTTCCAGTCACTAGGAGCCACTCCATCTATTAATAACAAATTGAACACACTTGCAAGTGTGTCCTAATTTTTTTACTGTTTCCATTAGTAGTTTTGGAGGAATGCCATCCACTCCAGCTGATTTATTATCCTTTATTGCCTTTATTTTATTAGTTACCATTTCTGGAGTTTCACTTAATTGCCCTAAATAGTCTGATTTAGCCTCCTAGCACCTGGAACTGGTAATGAACTAATATCCTTTATGGTAAACACTGAACTGAAGTAATCATTTAGGTCTTCCGTCATTAAAAAAACCTTTTGTTATTATATTTCCAGCACTGTCTTCTCGAGATCCGACCTTGTCTCTTACGTTTTGTTTACTTCTGACATATGCATACAACTCTTGCTGTCATGATATATGTTATATGCTTCTTTTTGCTCATAGCTTCGTTTAGATTGTCTTATTTCAGTCACAGCTGCATTAAGAGACTTTTTGTAATTTGAGTATTCTTCATCCTTTCTGGTACGCCTACAAACCTTCCAGATAGCTTGCTTGTACACTATTTTTTTCTTTAGCTTCTTTTGACATGTGTTTCTTTCTAGACTGTTTTCTTGTTTTTTTTTCAAGGGAATAAATTCATCAATGGTACACTCAGTTTCATATTTTAGAATGTTCAAAAATTCAATTGCGATCTTATTCCTCAGCATGTTATCTTTATTTGATCTTGTCAGCATTCTATATAGCAATCTAGCTTTGCTAAGTATTTTCTCATATCTTTATATTTACCTTTGTGGAAGTTTCTCCTGTTTTTTATTTTTACTTTTTTAACTCGTAAAATTATATTATCAGTAATTGCATATATATAATTTTATTTTTGGTTATTGTATATATATATATATATATATACATATATATATATATATATACATATATATATATATATATATATATATATATATATATATATATATATATATATATATACATAAGTATTTATATACATAATATATATATATATATATATATATGTATATACATATATATATATATATATATATATATATATATATATATATATATATATATATATATATAACTCTAACACCAGCATACGCCGACCATTTATCCAATATTTGCCGCATTAGGCAGACCGCTGTTTTAAGCAGACCAAAGCCGGTCTGCTTAAAGTTTTGATGTGTTATTTCACAACTAATATGTTTGAGTTTACCATTATCATTGATAGTGGACATAGTTTAGCCGAAAATGAAATAGCACATGTAATTATTTCAAAAATAAATAACATTTTCTGCGATTTTGAGCATGTTTTCTCCAGAGCCTTGTATATTTTGAAGTGCCAAATTTGTCGCGTACGGCAGACCGGGTAAAAATGCTTATAACTTAATATTCCTGCTATATATTGAATGAAGGGTCACCGTTTCGTGTTTATTATGTTATGCTTCGAAGCAGTGTACAATGTTTTATTATAATATGCAAATTAAGTAATATGCGTTTTTGCGTTTGTTCTTGGCCTCCGACTTCGCGTCTTCGACTTCGGCTTCGACTTGGCGTTCGTGTCGCAAAAATTCGCAACATACTCAGTATATAAAGTTGAAAGTGATGCGCATACTGACGTTTGCTGAAAACACATGTTCAACTAATTTGAATAATGTGTGTTTAATTAATGATGTGTAGTTCGATTACTTTGACAAATGTTATTTGTCGTAAATCGACATCGCGAAACGACTTCCGGCATTGGATGGTGTCTGTGAAATGCGTCGTTGCCTGTTGGATGTGTAGTCGTAAGTATTTCACTAAAAATCAACTTTACTAATACTTTGTCCATACTCAATGGATTGACATTTGTTTAGGGTTAGGGTAATTGTAACGACTTTCTGTCATGTAACTACAACATGTAGTTTATTCTGGTTCCGAGATAATGCCATAATAATAATTGATATATTTCAAGTATCTACAACATGTAGTCAACTAAGGTTCTAACATGATGCCGTAATTGTAATTAATTTCTTACAGTGTAATTAAACATCACATTAATTATGTTATATATGATTTCGAAATAAATTTTCAACAAAATATACTATTTTAGTAATCATATTTAAAAATACACTGAATTTACTTAAATGTGTGTTTCAATCAGAAGATATGGTTAAAATAAAATGCATTGTCCAAAATAGTGTCCACTTTGAATATCATGCAACATGAGTTACAGCTAAATTATATAATAAATATATATTTATTTACATGTATATTATATGGTAGTCAAACTACATTAATATCAGTAACCTTATGGGTGCAGATTTTGTTTTAAACATGCTGAAGAGTTATTTTGTAAATTTAATCACATTGTTGATGGTTGAAAATTTGTTGGCACCTTATCACCTATACACGTTTTTATTGTGTGTGCACACTCAACTTATTGTAAATGCTTTCAGCAAACATACTACACATAATAACTCTAAGTTATAAAAGTCATTACAACCAATGCCGTTTTAGCAAGTATTCAGATACGTATCATATCTTTACAACCCTACATTTGTCGTAGACCTGGAAACTCATTTAATAATAAAATTAATTTGTTGTTTTAATTCACATTATTTATTTTTCAGTTGCTGCAAGCCATCAGAAAAGCCAGCAGGACGTAAAGGTATCTTGTCATATTATTAACTAATGTAACAAATATGACAAATAGATACTGTGGCAGATATGATCCTTTACTTTGCCAAAACGATTGTCTGCATAATGATACTCATCTCAAATATGCACTGAGTATAACTTGGTATGATAATTAATTTGCAACATCATTATCTAAGAATATAAAACTCAAAGCTACGAATAAATATTATTAAAATATCCAATCACATTTAATGGGGGCAGCCGTGGCTTAGTTGTTAAGGTGTTGGACTCTAAATTCGAGGGTTGCGAGTTCAAGACTCACACTGGGCACGGTTCGTTTTTGAAGCTTAGGCAATTTCGTTTACCCTACTTTGCCTCAGTCTACTCAGCTGCAAATGAGTACAAACACTGTTTGGAAGGTACTTGCGATGGACTAGTGTCCTGTCCAGGAGAGTCAGTATAACTGCACATTAACTTGCTTCGCACCTATAGAAACTAGGTTTAAGCACTGGCCATATAAGCCTTCATGGCTTCCTAAGGCGTAATGCCTGGGGGATGACTTTAACTTTTTTTTCACATTTAACTTTTTTTATAATTATAATTTTGAGATATCATTAAAAAAAATTAGTTTAATCCATTTCTGTTGTCTATCATAAATCATGCTACTTGGGGTCTTTTTAGCAATCAATGAAATATGAATCAGTAATTAATATTATGGACACCTTGTAAATATGTTAATATTGGCGAGGTAATACAATGCTTCCAAATGAACATATCACTACACGTCTGTCAATTTTAACATGTGTACTTTTTTGATAATAAGAACTGTGCACTTTGTCGTACATTATGTTTATCCATCAACCACTGGCATGGAAAACTTGGTAGTGTGTAGTATAGTGCAATTTCTAACATTTGTACTGTTTTTTAGAACAAGAATTGTGCACATTGTCCTACATTAAGTTCTAATCCATCAACCACTGGCACTGAATACTCGGTAGCATATACTGGTAGTATAGTGCAGTAGTTTCCTAGATCTTCTCTTGTTTAATGCAAAATATCAACAACTGCTGGCAAAGCTATGCAGCAAATGAGTCCTGATATGTTTGTGATAAGATACACTATTATTATTAAGAGTTAATTAAAGAAAATATACAAACCATTGAAATATATTAATTTCAAGTAATTTCAACCAAAAACAAAATGATTTATGTATATCATATATATTGTCATTTAAAACAATGAATGTCAATCCTACAGAATATCCTTTTACATGTTTGCATTACTGAAATGACAATCTTTCTGACATTAATGCATATTCAAAAACATTTTTTCACAGAAGTGTGATGACATTGAAATACCAGATGGATCACAAGAGGACGATGACATGGAAACCTCATCAGTTAATCAAACACAGGTGATGATTCTCATTTTACACCTGAATCAGTGGAAACCCTCAACATGCTATAAACAGGCCACTCTTAAAATGGTCGATCACATCAATTCGTTTGAAGTATGTTTAATCAAGATTAACCACAGACTTATGCCATAGAAATCTGTAGAGTACAGGGGTAGGTATCAAACATTCCTATTTTTAATACAACATAGTTTCCTTTCTCAGCATGTACTAGAACCAAACAAGGGAGAGAGTGTATTAGATATAGCTTTGTCCTTACTAAATGAATTAATTGAAAATGTTAAGATATATATAAGGACATGTTACATCAAAATAAAATAAAATAAGAAACAAATAATAAAAGCAGTGCAGGAGAAACTTCCACAAAGGTAGATAAAGATATGAGAAACTATTTAGCAAAGATAGACTGGAATAACACACTGAATAATAAGACAGCAATAGAATACTGAAATATTTTAAAACGTGAAATTGAGTGCATCATTGATTTGTTGGTAAGTTTTAATTATGGAGCAACACCTTTGTGAACTCAGAAAAAATAATTTAGGGAACATTTTCAATGGAACAAAACCCAGTGTGGCTACATTTAAAGAATCATGAAACCAGTCTTACTTTAAGGATAATGGTATGTAATTTGTGTGCCAAATTTCATGATCCATTCAGAATTCCTTGTGATTTAATTCTTCAGTGATACATGATTTTTGCACTCACAAGGTATTCACGAGTACATAACCAAGTGCTACACCACAATGTTAATATGATTCCTGATTCTTCAAACTACTGTAATATAAATACTATTGATATATTGGTTATGTGTGCTAACTTTCATCTCTAATAGGACATTTCTTCATGCATTATGAACTCTAATATTCAATAATAGGTCATTCCACATCAAATCACTGGATGGTCCACACATTGTATTTTCAGAAGTTCAGATCTCTTCAGGATTTTTATCAGATATTCCCCAAATACCAAAATTGAACAAATCTAATTTTAGCTTTCTGGTCCTAGTAGTTTCGGAGATGTAGGCATATTAAATGAAACTGGTCTCACTTTAAAGGTATGATATGTAATTTATGTGTGACAAATTTAATGATCCATTTGGAAGTCTGTGATGGTGAACTTTATTCTTCAATGGTGCACGATTTTAACACCCACAAACCATTCACGTGCACATACCACAGTGCTGATATAATTCATGATTCTTCAAACTGGTGTCGTCTCAATGCTATTAATATATGTGTCCTCACTGTTATCTTCATGATGACCTTTTCCTGTCAACAATGGATTTTACATCAAATCACTGGATAGTCCAGACTCTGTGTCTTCAGATCTTTTCAATATTTATACCAGATATTCACCAAATGTCACATGTTAGCTTCCTACTCTTAGTAGCTTCTGAGAAAACAATATTTTATGACCTTGGATATCCGTTAATGTAATTTTAGGAAAGTTTGAGGTCCGATAACTAAGTAGGGCTAGAGCCTTGAAAATGTGAATGTTTACTCTCATATAGATAGAATACCTCCTTTGCTTTCATTTTAATGTGTCAGATGGTTTTGCATCTGAAGTCTGGGAAAGTTTGTAAAATCACATTTGCCATTTTGCAAGATACCATCTGTGAAACATATTTTGTTTAAAGAAATTGTCTGGTGAAAACAACATTTCTGTACAAGAAACTACACATCCTAAGCTATAAAAGGGAGTAATTCATGTTCCAACATATTTGATGAATTGTGTATAAAAAATCAGTTTCGCAAGTGGTGTTTCAATTTCGAGAAAGCATAACTACAGTATTTACCATCCAAAATTCAAATTATTTATTTATACACACTGATAAATCATGAAATGTTCTGGAGTTACCATGTACATAAGTGTTAATTTGTAGCCTTTATACACGGTACTATGCAAAACAGCAACCGTGATTTTACAAATATTCCCGGCTCTGGATGCACAACTATCTGATTTAATTATAAATACAGTCAATTTACCCATAAGTTGATATTTTATCTACGATTTAACAAGATTTAGCAATATTAGTCATCCAAGCCAAAGGCCCAGATGGCAAGTGGACAAGGAAGCCATATTTATAGTCCAACAATATTTATCTACGTGTAACCCGCCCTCCCGAGATATGTGCCAACATTGTTTTTAGACATATTCACGCTGCTAGCAGTTATACAATCTGTAGACAATTTGTTCCATTCATTTATTGTCCTCTCTCAGTCCTGGAGTAATTTTAGTTGCTCTCCTCTGTATGTGTTCAAGCGTATCTATATCCTTCTTACGATATGGTCTCCATGCTTGTATACAGTATTCTAAATGAGGTCGAACTACTGCTTTATACATAGGTAAAATTACCTTTTTTGTATGTTATGTTTCTCCTAATCAACCCAAGCATTTTATTACCCTTTGAAGCTGCAATACCACACTGCTCTGAAACTTTCATATCAGTGCTTATTGTAACTAATAAGTCCTTTTCTTTTCTAGTAGTAGTACCCATAACAGTATCTCCCATTTTATACTTAACACCCAAGTTCCCATGTCCTGTATGTAGCCATTTGCATTTCCAAAAACTGAACATCTGCCATTTCTCAAACCATTTCACTATTCTGTCTGGATCGTTTTGTAAATGTTGTTTAACACTATCAGTGTTAACCTTTCTAAACACTTTGGTGTCATCCCCAAATTTCAGTACATTACTTGTTATATTGTCATCTAAGTCATTGATATAATAAAGAAAAATAAAGGTCCTAATCCTGATCCTTGTGGTACCCCACTTAAAACTTATTTCCAGAAACTTCTCCATCTACTACAACATGCTGTCTTCTGTCAGTCAGCCATTGTTCTATCCAATCAATTATGCCATCCCTGGTACTTTATCAAAAGCTTTCTGGAATTCTAAGTAGATAATATATAATGGCTATCCCTCATATATCCACTTGGTGATTTCTTCAAAAAAAAACATTTGTTAAACATGATCTCGCTTTTAGGAATCCATATTGAGATGAATTTAATAATTTATGCCTAATAAGTAATTCCACCTGATGGTCTTTAATTAACCTTTCTAATAATTTACAAATTACTGACTTTAAACTCACTGGCCTGTAATTATCTGACTTATTTCTTAAATCTTTTTTAAATAATCGTATGATGTTTGCTTCTTTCCATTCAAATGGAACAACTCCCTCTTTTAATGACAAGTTAAACACTTGCAAGTGGTATACTGATTTGACCTACTGTTTCCATTAGTAGTTTTGGAGGAATTCCATCCACTCCTGGTGATTTATTATCCTTCATTTCCTTTATTTTCTTAACTACCATTTCTGGAGTTTCGATTAACGGCCCTAAATAGTCAGATTTACCCTCCTGAAATTTAGCATCTGGAACTGGTAGCTCTTCCATTGGATCCCTTCCATCACATTCTGTCCTGCAGCCTTGTCACCTGGCAGACTGTTATCATTCTCTCTCTCACCCATCAACCGGTCACCTTTCCCTCAATTTTGGAGTTAAGAACTGCTGTACTAGAAGGTCACAACATTATTAATCTCAGAAACTACTAAGAAGTAGGAAGCTAAAATTTGAGATTTGTTCAATTGGGTATTTGGGGAATATCTGGTAAAAATAGTGAACATTGTGCTCACAAAAAGGAAACAATTCCTTTGACGTGCCAGTAACGAGTAGGCCAAGTGGATAAATCCATGAGTAGGCAAAGAGAATGTAGGTCTTAATTGGTCAGAAGACAAACTGAGAAACCCCTAATTAGCCAGAATTGGGCAAAATTGGGACTTGGGCAAAATTAGCATGAATAGTGTTAGTTACTTTTATAGCAATTGATGTTATTAAATGTGTAAACAACGACAAGTAAAGTGTTTTGAATGGTGCCTTCCATCAACTCAAGTACAGACTTATAAAATAAAAAATAACAGTCCACTTGCATCTAATCAGCAATTTTACCAACATAAATGTAACTGTAACTTTAATTAAATTGAAGTTTAAAGTTCATGAATTGGTGTGAGGTTAATATATTTTTATTGGGAAATATCTTAATTCATGGTAATGTAACTAAAAATATTTTTAGTTAATTGTTCCTTGTCTGATATACACACACTACACACAACCTCAAATTCAAAACAACACTTGCACTGACAATTTGTTGTCCTCTAGTTAAATTTTGTAAAGTAGTGTTTGTACGTTTTAGTTGCATCACCTAATTATGATATTATCTCAACAATGTGCAGTTATGCCCATTTTGTGGAATTACCTCTGCTTTTGAGGTATTTTCTAGAATGTTATTGTAAGGTGGCAGTAATGTGGTTTTCTCAAGTGTCATGAATACAACATTGTATTAATTAGCATGACTCATCTTTAAAACCTTAGTTCTTAGCCAGTCACTGGGTTCAAATAGCAAATTATCTATGCATATTTTATATTTGAATGTTTTCATTTGTAAAATAAAACACAAATGAACACAGTAATAATTTTTTTAAGTAGATGATATATTTTTCATTTTATACTACAGTGTCGCTGCAGCAGATGAACTTTGGGATGAGGAAACACACTGTCTTCAACTCTTGTTTGAAGACCGTTCTCAGTGTGTATGTAGCATGTAGAGATCCCAGCTTCAACGCATTGAATACGATTGTGGGTACACTTGCTGTGAGAGAGCAAGCTTTCATGTACATGATCTTATATGGGCAAGGCAGCAGAGAACTGGAAACATACCTACCGACAAGTGACAATCAAGTGACAATTTCACAGAATTTTAACAAATATCAATTAAATCTATTTATGTTAAGTTCATAATAAACATATTGTATTTACTAAACATTCTATTATAAATTTGCATAGAATATCATCTTGTTATGATATGTGTAATTTCGAAAGATAAGCAGATGCTGAGCTGCCCTGAGTGGATTTTGTTAGTCATCTCATGCTGATGACATTGCAATGCTTGTTCCATAAACTAAGGGGATGCAAAGATTGTTATATGTTTCTTATACTCAAGGATGTGACACTGACAATGATATTCTCTTTAATAGAGTAAGGTCTCGGATAATGTTCTATGATTGATATTAAGCTTGGTGATGTAGTATTGAATGCAATTATGAAAATCTTGGACATAATTTGTGATGAAAATTATATCAAATACAAAGAAGTCTTTAGTGGAGATGTAATATTGTTTCTACTCAGGCAATTCTACTTCTGTACAACGAAGGTGAAGAACAAGCTCTTTGCAACTTAAATATATTGCAGTAAATTCCATACAGTGTATTTTTGTTTTGTTTTGCTAATTATAGAAAAGCCAGTTGTGCAGCTTTTTTATCATTTCTTATTACATTGCATTTAGCATTTTGCACAGCCTACCTAGATGAAATGTAGTGCTAGTATTATGCTTGCTATCCAAGCATTGATTGTTGTAATATTCAGATTATAAAAAAGTATTAGTGCAAGCTGTTTTTTTTATGCAGGATATCTGCATCCACAAACAACTTTGTTCAAAGTACTGGAAATAGGAATGAGTACAACTCCTCTGTGCTTTGCATGAAATGGGTACTTGCAGTTTATACACTCTTGTAATCTAGTACAGTGTAGTATTATTACATGTTTTATTGTTATGTTGACATGATGTATATTCCTGTACTGTTTTGTATTGAATTGATGACTGATTGAAGTGATTAAAAATAATACGGCTCTTCAATATATTACTTCATAAATTTCCTACTACTGTAATTGGTGGTATTAAAACATGGATTAAATGGTGCTCTGTTTGTTTTTAAATGCTGTTTGTGTCCTAATAATTGGTGAGAGGTTGGCCCTCAAAATACGAGGGAGATGGGATGTTGTTACCCCAGCCATATCCCCTCCTGACCACCTCAAGACAACTGAAATTGGATTGTGTAGACCTGTAGTATTCATGCATACCATGTATTTGGAATAAAAAGATTTTCAATGAAAGAACAAACTAGCATTTTTACCAGGATGATTTATTAAAACAACAGTAGCACCATTAAAATAATTGTGGGTATTCATTTGCTAAAACATAACAGTAAAATGCGAATGACAATGCCATGGTGGTTTACAAATTCAGTAACATGGGTTCATATGCTAGGCATGGTGTTTATACACATAATTTTGCACAAGCTAACACGCTTACTAGCCAGTTTTGATATTTATTACCACTACTTAACTTTATGAATGATACAAAATTTAATGTAAACGAAATAAAAAAAATATCACTGGTATACTTGACAAACCCTCCCAGATGTGTTGTTAAACTCCCAGAAAAAAGAAAATCACGGATTGTAGGTTTTTGTGTGCAGTTTAAAGTTTCTGGTGAGCCTCAATGAGAGGAACAGTTGGATGTTCCAAGAGGGTGCAGTTGGAAGTTTTTGGTGACCCTCGAGGCCCGTCACTCAAGGGGGTGCATTTGGAGGTCCCAATGGGGTGCAGCTAGAGCCGAGATTTTTCGTGAGCTTCAAGGGGGATGCAGTTGGAGGCTTTTGATGGGCCTGAAATCTCCTGGACTTCGAAACTCAAGTTTTCAGGTATACTACGGATTATTGCTATAGTATACTAGTATAGGTACGTAAACATGTCATGTAACTATCGCTCAGCAGACTTGTATTACAAGGCAACATTTTACGAATTGTGAAAACTATTCATTAATAATTTAGGGTAGGATTATTGTTCATATACCATCCGATATGATCGCAGCCAACCGAATTTGTTTCGAAGAATCAATCCACACATGCACGGCCAGGCTAGGAAGTGTCCGAGACTGAGTGACCGTCCCGCGTATTTCTGTCAATCACAAATTGCATATTAAATAATTAATAACAACAATATAATATATTGTTCACTATAATTATATTCATATAATGCATAATATACTAAATGTTCATAGTGTAAACACTCCGGCAATTCCTATGCCATGGGCTAGCGAATTGATAATAACCACAGACAGATTAATTATTATTTATGTTGTCCTCTTCCAATAACTTGTCCTCGCATAAAATACTGCTCAGTGCGGGATGCCGTCGACGGCCCCAATATCACTCTTGTACTATACTGTATATTAAATATAGTTTTTTTTTTCGTATTGAGACATCCCGTGTTCAAACAGAACTTTACTGGTGTCCGCCTTCGTTTTCATTTCGCAAGTGTTTATGTGACACTACCACAAAAAAGGCTAACAAAATATATACAACTTCCGGTCTCGCTCCGGTCTGCGTAAGTCGGCATCTGTGCATAAAGTTTTTAAGCAGACCGCATTTTTTGTATATATATATCATTCTTTGAAATATTCCAATGAACCTTTAGTATATGTTCTAAATTAGCTTTACAAATAATGTTCCAACTTCACATCGTTGGAAAATCTACTAAATAAAATATATGCCCGGTCCTCTTAAAGCGGTCCGGTATGCACTTGCAGCCACTGCCACTGGTCGACGTATGCTGCCTTTAGACTTACGTACGTACGTATGTACGTACGTATGTTTCATGTTAAAATATTTCGGAATATTTCCATTTCCCACTATCTATTTCGTGCTATGCAGAGCAAATTAAATATTACTTACGCTGTTATTATATTATATCAGAGCTAGTGTATACACTAGCTCTGAGTGAGTTGTGAGTTGAATCGCCTTCGTGACTCTGATGCAACGGTAGTATTATTAGTGTTCATTATGTAAACGCGGCATATTTAAAATGAATGAAAACACGACAAATACAACTGTCATGAAACGCAATATTTGATAATCATATGTAACATTGGTGCACCTAAAGTGATGTAGTATGATATTAATGCAATGAACGTCTTGGAATAGATAAAGCGAGGTAGGAGTGAATACACAAAGCTGTCCACGGTTAGACGTTGCATGGATAATGTAACATTTGCCAGACTATAAAAGCTATACTGGCAACAGTCGGTATTGTTAATATGGCGATCATCCGAAATGTGCTATAATAATATCACAGTGGCATCAGAACCGGAAAGCAATATCACTGACAAATATCTCGTACAGCAGTACAAAAAGACAAAAATAGAAGAAAAAGTGCAATTTAATCTTACGAAAAACTATATATATCAACAATTTAATGTTATAAAGCTCCAAAAATTGAACCACCCGCTTCCTAAATGGGGAATGTATGTGACCTGTTTTTAGCGTAGCAAAAAAGCGCTGACATGGCATCGCACGAATGTGCTACCCTTAGACCCAAAAATGAACCGACAAATATATCGATCAAAAATATGAGAGAATGAAAAAAAATCCGACGCGTTCAAGTATAGTTTCGTTCCACGCACAGTTACACACTGGAATTCCTTAAGCCACGATATGTCCAACAGTGAAACAACCTCCAGTTTTAAGAGCAGATTAGAAAAAAACTGTTTTAATATAGGTAATTAAACTGGAAGCCCCGGGCCGTGGACAGCATCCACAGACATTACCACGCCACTAAAATTATGTGTTCATTATCTCTACAAGTACTATATTTTCTTTTCTTTCTAATTCTCAGTGACTCATGCTGTCCACAGGTTTATACACCGAATTGTACTGTAGTGTACAGGTAGTGTTGACAGAATGGTTCTTCCCGTTATCCATCAGATGTAGACAAATACTTGTAGACGCAACATTCGCTAGTTGACTGAGTCTGGCATACTCTGCCGCATTCCGCAGGTGTGCTCATTCTTGCTTCCCGATCATTCTTTAGGTGGCGATAGTGGTCAACTCCCACTAAAGATACATTATCAATCTTGGTTAACAATAGCACGTTATCCTCAGCGAAAGCTACATTCGCCAATTGTTATCCTCAGCGAAAGCTACATTCGCCAATTGTTATCCTCAGCGAAAGCTACATTCGCCAATTGTTATCCTCAGCGAAAGCTACATTCGCCAATTGTTATCCTCAGCGAAAGCTACATTCGCCAAATTTTGTACTGTTTGTATATTTCAATGAACATGAAAGAGAACAGTCTGGCAATAATTCACAATTGTAGTGGATTTTGGGACTATTCATAATCGTGACGATATATAAGACTAAAAATTAATTAGATGAGCATAATATATATGTTCATTAAACATGTTTTCAAAGTTTGTAGCAAACATATAATTTGTACTAGAATGGAGTGAAGGCTTGTAACAATTCTAAATCTTTTTGCTGAATGCAACAAAATGATGCCATCACATTACACGGTTATGTTTAAATTCATTCTCGCAGAATGGCTGTGGGAACAAAGTGGGCCCTTCGACGCATGAAGCGACTAATCCCATGCTTCCTTCTTATTGGTATATCGCTCATTGTGTATTTGGTAAGTACCAATTTCTCCAGATGCTCAGGTGCCTGCCCATATACACACATGCTAAAGACATGTTGACATATCATTCTTAGAAAGTCAGTTTCATGTCAGATCGATGAGCACATCCGTTAGCATGAACTAGGCTTTAATAAACCTGTTGATATGCATGCGTGCGTGCATGTGTGTGCGTGCGTGCATATGAAATATATATATATATATATATATATATATATATATATAGCTGTATAAATAATTATCTTTGTTGTTCCACTTCTTAATATATATTATACATATACTGCATATTAGACAAGTTATTTCCAAGTGTTCTGGGTTCTAAGAAATTAGCTAATAATTTTAATTATGTGCGTTTGAAATTGTAGTGGTCAAAACATCCACATTCAACAGTGATTGGAAATTTAGCACTATTTTTCAGAACAAAATAATTATAAAATATTGTACCCAACCAGTGAATCTTATATTTGTAAAGATATGTTATGTTTGTTTTGCAACTTGTCGTACATAAATTGAAGTACATAGGTGAATTTTGTCTCACCCTATATGCGTGAATTTATAGAAAGAAATTGGTGTTAATGGTCCAAAAACTATGCCAAACTACAGCTTATTTTCTTGCAACAGTACATAGGCCTGTCTACGCCAACTCTCCAAGAACCAGCCAAAGACAGCAGGAATGAAACACCAACTAGCCGGCGGTGGGTCGTTGTTGTCGGCAGTAATGCATCATGTGACACGCTGACGTCAACATACGTTGACTGGACGGTGCTCATAGCCGAAGGAGGAACAGCGCGAAAAAGGTCTACTTGCTTTACATATCTTAAAAACCATTTCGCTGTGCCTGGCTGGGATCAATTAAAAATGAATTGGAGTTGATAATGCAATTCACTCCCATAACTTATTCTAGGTATCCAGTTTATTACAAAAACTTCCTGTTAGTTATGCTCTATCTGGGCATTGGCAGCTGATTCGAACCTGTTTGGCGATATGTTGATGTCGGTTTAAATTAAGGAATTGTTCGACTTGGATTTTATTCACTTGACTTGCAATTGAAAAGTGCAAGGCAGAATTGGAATTAATCAAAAGTATTTGAAAGGAAATTAAATAGAATTGATCGATTGGAATTTAAATTAACTGTAATTTATTAAACTGAATTGTATAACTGCTCAAATCATTAATTTCCACTTTCAATGATACTGAGAAGCTTCTACATAATGATGTTCACATGGTCATAAACCTTCTGTACGCATATATAGGTGATTCTCCGGTGATGAATATTTTAATATGTTTACTTGCTAATGTGGCGGCTATTCTGCGTGCTTATTGAATTTCAATTGAACAAATTTGTAATTGAGTAGGATGTACTTATTGTTAGCCCTGTTGTTTCTATCAACGAAACACACATGGCATTAATAATACGTTTTCAGGCATTCTCGATGTGTTATCCTAAACGTAGATGAGATCGATTGGACGACTACTCAGTTGCTTCTGTCTAATAAGCGACATTCTCGTCTCCTTGCGGCTTACCTCTATGCCATCCAGGTTTGTATCCACGTGACTGCACCAAACACTGAACCTTCGGTGCATTTAGTTGTTGTTCCTCTTTTACCAATGTCCCATACAGCAATATTTGTATCGTGAGCTGTGTACACAGAGGGAATATATACCCCGCTAAATCCTTATTTCGGGCTCGTTAAAATGTGTTTATTTTCCACCATTTTGTATAGTTCATATAAAAACACGGAAATCTAGCGGAACCTTTAGTTCTTAGTCACATGTCAACCTGTGATGATCAAAATGGCGACGCGAAGTCGCCCTCACACGTTGTTAGTTTTAAAACCAGCAAAATGTTGATAATTTCATGTGAGTTATTTGTGAAATATTTAAAACATTATTTAATTTAATTGACAAACGTTCACATTCTGTCTTGCAGCGTGGTGCCAATGCTATCTTACCCATCATGGTGTCTAGCGATGCCAGCACGATACAGCCGCCGAGGCATACAGCCACGGTCGGACCACACACGGGGCTAATCGCCACGTCTGGCGGCATTATGTTTGACGTCGCAGCTCACTTTGGCTGCAACAGGACATCAAATGGAAAGCACTCCCCATCAGCACTGTCGTATTTAATGTGCCGTCACAAAGTCTCTGCCATTGACACGACGGCAGCGTGTTCTGGAGTGCGGACTCCAGACCCGTCGGTCACCCGTCCTGTCTGTGATGCCCACGCCCCACCGGTAGCGTTGGCCAACGCAATTTTCGCACCAATTCATCTTGAAGACGCCCTGTACACACGCGACGCATTCTGGGCCCTGCCTGCAGCGCTGGTGACTGATCCGGACGAGTGCTTAATGTGGAGTTTAGTTGTGCAGCGTTTACTGTGGCTCAGTGGGAACCAGGTTGTTGTACGACGTTGTAGGACTAGCTTGAGTTCGTCAGAGAGCAGTCGGTTATTCTCCGCAACAACTCGACTCAACAAGTGGCATTGTCGATCTACGACTATGAAGCGATGTATTCAGGATCTAATAGCCAATAATTCTGGGCTGCTGAATGATTCAATAGCGTTTTCTTACAGCCGCTGGTTGGATGCTTTGGATAAGACTGGTTATATGTTTCCACAATTCGACGACTCGTTCATTGAAGGATGTGAACCGGTGATATGGCATGCAGTAGATTACTCTGTGCCTACGTTGCGTCGACGTTTCGGTGCAGGATTATACTCCCCAGTCACTAATATAGAGCCACTAACGAAACTCTACAACGACACATGTCACCGCCATAACGTAACGATGCCTAATTACGTACACACCAACTTTGCACATCCGTGGACACAGTTTGATGATGTGCTTCTCTTAGTCGTGTTCAACAAACCGCATTATGAAGCAATTCCATTCGTAGAAACACTATATCGGCCATTCTTCCCCAATATTCTATACTGTGGCCCAGGTAAAATCGATGTTAATCGATATCCAAGTGTTAATAATTTTACATTTTCTTTCATTTCCTATGGAAAAAAACTTCGGGGTCACGTGCCAGGTGCTTTCAATTACAAGTGTATGACAATGGCATTACAACTGGACTACGCTGTCCAGGGATATTTAGCAACGGCTGATGATCTGTTTCTTGTGGTGCACTCGTTGTCAGAGCTAGTGAGGAAAGCCGTGTGGTTTTGGCCGAACGAGTTGTTCCTAATAAGTGAAATCAGCAAACTTCGCGAGTGTAAGCTAGGAGTGTGTGACGTTGTCACACAATGGCCCTGGTGGAGCCTATACAAGGATGCAACGGTCGATGCTCTCAGAGAGATTGCAAACCGAACAAACTCATCTGTGGTCATGCGCACATGTTACCAGCGTTTGTTGTTCGAGAACGGCGCAGCTGACCGGGCTAATGCTGCTTTCTCCGACATTTATTACATTCCAAGCAAACTTTCGCAAGAATTCCTTGAAATTTTTGACGTATTTCTGCGTCATAGGGTGTTCTTGGATATTGGCGTGGCAACGACAATACGATGTCTAGTAGCACCAACGAATGTACAACCGCTCCTTGGATATGCAATTTGGAATAAGACACGGATGCATCCAATGATGCATTTTAATACAAAATCCCTGTATGGGAAGAGTTTTTATCATCCCGTCAAGTGGGGATTCTTAGCACGTGGCTCAACTGAATATATCCAGTTGTACTGCACAAAGGTTCTGCCCTACGTACACGACCGTCTCGCGAGGACCATCGATTAAAATATAACATAAGTGCATTGCTGCTTTTTGTGGTACACCAGAAGTGTATTAATGCAATGGCATTCTGTCTTTTGCCGTATACTTGAGATGGGTAGACAGAATGCTATGCACAACGCTCTAGTTGCACAGTATTAGTAGAATATGTACAATATATGTAGCAACAGAGATTATACATGAAACAGTACATTAACACAACCAACACACGGGGTTCTCACCCGCGTTATTCAATATATTGGAGTATTACGCTGTTTTATGGCAAAAGGCATCACCTCTACATAGATGTATAATATGTACTAGTAATTGGCACCCTCACGGCCGGCCAAGAATTGGCCAATCAGTGACCGACAGCAGCTGTGCTCGTCGTGATCTTTCATCAAAAATCAAATCGGGAATGGAGCGAGTGGATAGCAAAGTGGCAGTGTCTATACACGTCGCTCGTCTAAACACAAACGTCATTTAGTATGGACACGTCGCTCGTCTAACCACACACATCATTTAGTATGGACACGTCGCTCGTCTAACCACACACATCATTTAGTATGGGCACGTCGCTCGTCTAACCACACACATCATTTAGTATGATTACGTCGCTCGTCTAACCACACACATCATTTAGTATGGACACGTCGCTCGTCTAAACACACACATCATTTAGTATGGACACGTCACTTTTCTAACCACACACACATCATTTAGTATGGACGCGTCGCTCGTCGAAACACACACACATCATTTAGTATGGACACGTCGCTCGTCTAACCACACACTTCATTTAGCTGGGCAGTATCATGTGACACCATGTCACCCGACCTGTTGGGACACAAAATCGGTTTTTATTGTAAGGTTGGTTTCATAAATAGCGCCAATTGCTCGATCTCTCTTGAATGTAACATTGTACTGTATTTTGTAAGAATGTTTCGTAATAGCTGACAGTTCACGTAAACACTTTGTATTGTCTTATATAAGAATGCTTATTAACATCTAACTGTTCACAAGAACACATTGTGTTGTCTTATGTAAGAATGTTTAATAGCATCTGACTGTTCTCATGAACACAGTGCATTGTTTTGTGTGTAAAGATGTGTAATAAGAGCTGCCTTATGAAAGACTGCTTAGTAGCAGCTGACTGTTCACATGGTCATTATTTTCTTACGTAAGGATGCTTAATACCAGGTGGCTGTGCAGGAACACATTGCATTGCATTATCTAAGGGCGTTAAGTAACAGATGACTGTTCACGTGAACACATTTTAGTTTTGTGTTTAATAACTTTAACTGGCTATTCACAAGAACACATTGTATTGTGGTATATAACGGTGCTTAATAAATCGAATCAAAACACTGAAATCGAATTACAAAATGTTGTGTATCTTGTTATCATAAGACAACTAACAGTAAGATTAATAACACTACTGATAGTCAGTTTATGAATTGTATATGTTGCTCGGTAAATAAAGTTTACATTATTTACTCATCTGGTAGTTACTCAGTTTGTATTATGCTATGATGACATATGTGGTATATAAACACTTTCGTGCATGGATTATCCAATATCTTATAACTTTTCTGGAAACAATTGAGTTAATGTTAAAGCGAAATGTTTTCAACAGAAGGCCGGTAATCTGCCCCGTTTATTACCGACAGGTCTGTCACCAATGCCTGGCAACACATAACTTAAGTCTCGTGACCTAGTTTTAGCTCTGGGCGAGATTCGCATTAGTTAAGCCGAATGGTGACCACTTGAACTTATCGCCCACCTAGTTACGTTATTGTTTACAACTAGTTTATCTGTTTATTACAACTTTATTGATTTTATTATGGCGATACGGCTTCAGTTTTATGACGTCGATTATATATCAAACTCAACCAAGAACGAGAACGATAACGAGCCAGCCGGCTTTTGACAGCGGACACATTTTTAACTCTATATTCGCAGTTCGAATGTTATTTTCGAAACCGCGGCGTCGTACGTTCATATGTCAACGAAGGCCATAGCATACAAATTAACTGTAAATTGTTAAAAATCGATTATATTTAATAACACGATAAGCGTTAAAGGAGATGTGGCTATACTTACATTAAAATATAATCTGTTCAATAGCAGTGTAGTCATCCTGTATATGGTTTGTAAATTACTCGAAACATTAATTAGAGACCACATGGTAGAATTCTTTGTAAAATATGAATTAATAAATACATCTCAACATGGGTTCCTAAAAGCAAGGTCATGTCTAACTAATTTCTTATGTTTTTGGGAAGAAATTACAAAGTGGGTAGATGACGGGTCACCAGTGGATGTTGTCTATTTAGATTTTCAGAAAGCTTTCGATAAAGTGCCATATTAAAGATTGTTACTTAAACAAAATGCCCATGGTATATGTATTGATGTAATTAACTAGATAAAAAAAGTGGATTACACACTGAAGACAGGGAGTAATAGTAGATGATGAGATTTCACATTGGAAATATGTTTTGAGTGGGGTACCACACGGATGAGTATTAGGCCATATACTCTTTTGAATATATACAAATGATTTGGAAGATGACATATCTAACAAAGTACTGAAATTCGCAGATGACACAAAAGTATTCAGGAAGTTACTAATGATACAGATAAACAAAGTTTACAGGTTAGTTAAATGGTCAGAAAAATGGCAAATGTTATTACATTTTGGGAAGTGTAAATGTATAGGGCATGGAAACATGGACGAAGAATATAAAATGGGGTATGCTGTACTAGATAAAACCATACAAGAAAAGGACTTAAGAGTAACAATTAGTGCTGACATGAATGTTTCAGAGCAATTGGGGATTGCTGCTTCGAAAGGAAACCAAATTCTAGGGCTAATTAGGAGAACTATCACGTATAAGGAGAAACAGCTCATTGTACCCATGTAAGCATGGAGGCCGTATCGTAAGAAGAACATAGACAAGCTAGAAAGAATACTTCCGCATTGCAATGAACTGTATCTGTTTTGGGAAAGAAGTTCCAGGCATCAAGGATCTGCTCACAGACTATGACATGTATGACAGTTCGTCAACATCGACCCTTCTGAAAGGGAAGTCCAGTCGTGGAGTGAGGGCCCACAAGACAGTAATGGAAGCCATGTTTCGTCTGCAGTGGCGTGCCTTCGTGCAGTGGCTCTCTAAGCAGGAGGGCAGTGATGTGGACGAAAATGCTATGCTAAAGCAAGCTATTGCCAACTAGCTCTAGAAGAAGGGAAAAATGTCTAAAGCACCATACTGAGTATGTGCGATATCTTCGCCACATTAGAGTCAGAGTACACAAAGTTCAAAACTGGGACAAATCACAACTGCTTGCTTACTACGTGCCCATGGTACAGGAGGTTCTCCAGTTCATCAAGGCAGATAGGACTGGACACTGGCTTCTGTATCTGTGGCAGTGACCCCTCACTTCTTCTCTGTGGATCGACCCAACCATTCCTTGTGGCTTCTAGTTTACGTGGCTGACATGAATCAGATGTCTGAGACACTCCCTGCCTTCATTGAGAAGTTCCTGTCTGGGAATCATGCCATCAGTCGGTCGATTGTTCAGATGTGGATTGACATGGCCCTAGAGCAGTCCACCAACCTTGACTGTAAGACAAGCGGTGGCATCATAGACATCAGTCAGAGACCAGGAACTGTGGAGCGATGGTTCCATTCCTGACATATCACGAACGGGCAGCCACCACAAGAGCAATCAAGGAGATGTGTGCCATACAGAACTCGCATTGGTACCACAGAGAAGCAGCACCAAAGAGGGTGGAGAAAGGTGAAGGTGACGTTCGGAAGATGCTGACTCTCATCGCATCAGTGCTTATGTCCCTGGACGAGGACGATGATAGCATTTCGCCACTCATCAATATTGCCACAGGACTAAGGATGCCCCACAATTGTTCAACTTCTTCGAACTTTGCTTTGCTCAGATTATAACATTTGAGGAACAGAGACGGAATACTAATGACAGGACATTTTAGGATTCCTGTCATACCTGAAGATCAAAACATTTGCAACCAGTAAAAACGAAAACAATGAAAACGGCTGAAGAGAAAGTCGTCACTCTTGGTGCTGACAGTGAACTCTTTGGCCGACTCAGCTACGTGTTATCAACAGTTCCATCCTTCCTGGCCCATCCAGACGGCAGTTTGAAGAAAACCAACAAGATGTCTACTGACTACTGTGAGATGTCTACTGCCCACATCTTCGATGCGATGCATACATATGACAAAGTCTGCTGGTGCAGCAAACTTTGGTGAAATGGCAATGAAGTATTAGCCTGGATACTGCATCTCTAAGTCTGTATAATTGTCGGCGAATTGATGTTGTCTTCGACAAATACTTCAGCCTCTCAATCAAACCTGGCGAGCTAGAGAAACAGTCAAGGAGGGGGCTGGGAGGAAAGGGAATAATGTTAGATACAGGCTGTTCTGCCAAAAGGGACAAAGAAACAAAATCCCCTACCCTCAACCCCCCCCCCCCTCCCGACAACTTACAGCAAAAAATGAAGGGAAGAAACCGCCAGCCATATGTACGGAAGAACGCACTTGAACCTACACAGAGTCTGCCAGCAGCAACTGGAAAGTTCAGGATGGCGCCCTGCAGACTGTGCTAATGACCAAAGGTCCAGCACAACGAAATCTTTCGGACCTGACTGTCTGTCAATGCACGAAGACAACATTTCGCCGAACGGACTGAAGAACCATAAATATATCATGCATAATAGCGTATCAATACTTAGGCCAACGAAACTTGTGAGAATCCAAGGATAGTCCGTGAATCCACCGACGAAGAAGATGCTCACTGAAAGTGCATCAGTGTTGACGTACAGAACTCCGGGTGTTAAGCATAATAACAATTATCATCCACTCTGGTGAATGTGCATCAATGTTGCCATACACAAGTCACAGGCGAATGAGCAGTTGCCGCCTTCTCTCTGAAAGATAAACATTGGCTATGAATCCGGCTACTTGGACTTGGTGCAGCGACTTGAATTTGGTGTAGATCATTTACAGAAAAACGCGGTATATCAAATAGAATAAGTATTACTATTGAATATATATTATACACAAACGTATTGTAGACATATATTAGGAAACAGGTTTTGTTAATTATTAGTCAGAGGGAGTATTTTAGAGTAAGTTAGTTTCGGATTCTGTCAGGGAATTCAGCGAGCGATAATAGGGTTGTTTACTATTCGAAAACTGAGATAGCATAGTGAATAGTTTACATTGGCTAATATATATATAAGATAAAGTGATCTATTTACTTAAATTACATACATAAGGTAATATCTGACATAGTGGTAGTAAACGTTTTCGGTAAAAAGGAATTAACAGCAGGATTTTAGCGTAAATTAGTACACACTGAATTCGTTGTTTTGTTACACAGTGTTCTCCGTATTCGCTAGGTGGCAGGGTTTTTTTTTTCTCATGCGAGGTTAATAGAAGACACAGTTAGCAAGTATATTATACTAAAGTGTTCTTTTGATCACAAAAACAGCCTTATTCAAGGCTAACGTTGCAAACTAATTAAAACTAAATTGTATGATGGCGCCGTGCAAACGGCAGTTAAAGGCCACAAGGCACTTAATTTGTGGCAGTTGTAGTAACTGGGTGGACTTCGTCAAGTCTGGGTGCGAGAAGTCCTGGGCTGAGGTCCAGGCAGATAGTTTTAGTTTTGAGTGTAGGGGATGTACGAAGATGAAGGAACTAGAGGTGGAGTTGGAAGAGCTGAGGCTGCTCGTTGTGACAATGGTGGTAAGGGAACAGGGGGGTTGTGCCAGTAGTTCCGGTGGGGGAACAGTAGATGATAAAGTGGGGAAAGACACAAGAGATGCTAGGGAGAGCTCACCGCAGCCTGGGAGGAAGCTGAGAGGAGGGAAGGTGACAGGTCGTAGGGAGACAGGACGTAAGGAGACGGGAAGGAAAGGAACGGGAGGGAAGACAACCGGAGCGAAGGAGAGGGGAGTAGGGGAGACAGGAGGGAAGGAGAGGGGAGTTGGGGAGACAGGAGGGAAGGAGAAGGGAGTGGGGGAGACGGGAGGGAAAACAACCAGAGTGAAGGAGAGGGAAGTGGGAGAGACAAGAGCAAAGGAGTGGGAAGTGGGGGAGACAGGAGCGAAGGAGACAGGAGGGAAGGGGTCAGGACAGAATGGGATGGAGGGGATCGAACGGAAGAGTTATTCTGCAGCAGTGATAGAGGGGGTGAGGAAGAGAGCGAGGGTGTTTGTGGGGGATTCGATAGTTAGGAAGACCGACAGAATCTTAAACAAGGGAGATGATGTGGTGGTCTGCTTGCCTGGAGCCAAAATAGAGGCGATAACTGAGAGGGTAAAAAACATCGTAGGCTCGGGTAAGGGTGGATCTGTTTTAGTACACGTAGGGACAAATAACGTAGAGAGGGAGGGTACAACTGCCATAGTTAGGAAATATAGGCAGTTGGTCAGAACACTAAAACAGACGCGGTTGAGCAGGTAATACTGTCAGGGATTTTACCTGTAATGGGCAGGAGGGGTCACAAATATCGAAATTGTCGGGGGATGGCAATTAACATGTTAGTCCAGAAGTTATGTAGGGAAGAGGAAGTTGGATTTGTGGATTTATGGGGAAGTTTTGTTGGGAGGGCTGATATGTACATGAAGGATGGGCTTCATTTAAGTGGAAAGGTGGCGGCAGTATTCGCGGACAAACTTTCAGCAGCAGTAGATAGTGACTTGGGTACAATGACAAATATTTTTGGATGTAAACATTCTTTAAACTAGAAGTGCAGGGGGGTTACCTAGAGGTGTCTCAAGCAGAACAAGAGGCCACTAGCACAGATAAACCAATATCAAATCATCCTAAAAACATCTCTGAAAAAGGTTATATATGCGTATGTTTAAATGCAAGGAGCATAGTAAATAAGAAAAACGAATTAAACATTATGGTAGAAGATATTGACCCTCACATAATTGGTATAACTGAATCATGGGCCAACATAGATATAACAGATGCTGAATTAGGACTGACAGGATATGTAATGTTTAGGAAAGATCGAATAGGAAGAAGGGGCGGGGGAGTTATTTTATATGTTAAAGAATCTATTCAGGCTTATGAAATAAAACTAGAAAGGGAAGCAGATTGCGATGAAGCTGTTTGGTGCAAAATTGTTTCAGGTAATTCAAAATTAACTATTGGATTAGTTTACCGAAGTCCAAACATAAACGAAGAGGACAACACAAAAATAAAAAACGCTATAAAGGAAGTTAGTAAAGGGGAATGTATCATAATGGGAGATTTTAACCATGGACACATACAATGGAATTCTCTAGAGAGCACAGGGATTGAGGACCAACAATTTCTATTTTTAATCCAGGATAGCTTTCTTACTCAGCACGTACTAGAACCAACCAGGGGAGAAAATGTATTAGATATAGTTTTGTCATCACAAAAAGAATTAGTGGACAATGTAAAAATAGTTGAACCATTGGGTAATAGTGACCATAATCAAATACATTTTGACATCAATGTAAAATCAGAAAGTAAAAATAAGAAAACGTACAAGAGAAACTTCCACAAAGGTAACTACAAAGATATGAGAAAATACTTAGCAAAGCTAGATTGGAATAACATGCTGATGAATAAGACCGCAATTGAATGTTGGAATATTCTAAAATATGAAATTGAGAGTATCATCGATAAATTTGTTCCCTTCCAAAAACAAGGAAAACGGTGTAGAAAGAAACACTTGTCAAAAGAGGCTATTAGAAAAATAATGCTAAAACAAACTATGTGGAGGGTTTATAGGCGTACCAGAAAGGACGAAGACTATGCAAAATACAAAGAGGCACTTAATGCAGCTACAACTGAAATCAGACAATCTAAAAGAAGCTATGAGCAAAAACTAGCATGTAACATAAAAAATGACAGCAAGAGTTTTTATGCATATGTCAGGAGTAAACAAAACGTACAAGACAAGGTTGGACCTCTAGAAGACAGTGCTGGAAATATAATATCACAGGGGTTTTTAATGGCGGAAGACCTAAATGGTTACTTCAGTTCAGTGTTTACCAAAGAAGATATTAGTTCATTACCAGTTGCTGATGCTAAATTTCAGGGGGCTAAATCTGACTATTTAGGTCCGTTAGTTGTAACTCCAGAATTGGTAGCTAAGAAAATAAAGGCAATGAAAGATAACAAATCACCGGGAGTGGATGGGATTCCCCCAAAATTACTAATGGAAACAGTAGAACAAATCAGTATACCACTTGCAAGAGTATTCAACTTGTCATTAAAAGAGGGAGTTGTTCCGTTTGAATGGAAAGAAGCAAACATCATACCATTATTTAAAAAGGGTTCGAGAAATAAGTCAGAGAATTACAGACCAGTGAGTTTAACGTCAGTGATTTGTAAATTATTAGAAAGGTTAATTAAAGACCATATGGTGGAATTCCTCGTTAAGCATAAATTATTAAATTCATCTCAACATGGATTCCTTAAAGCGAGGTCATGCTTAACAAATATGTTATGTTTTTTGGAAGAAATCACTAAGTGGATAGACGTGGGATCGCCAGTAGATATTATCTACTTAGATTTTCAGAAAGCTTTTGACAAAGTGCCACATCAAAGATTACTACTTAAATTAAAAGCCCATGGTATCGGGGACAGCATAACTGACTGGATAGAACAATGGCTGACTGACAGAAGACAACGAGTTGTAGTAGATGGAGAAGTTTCAAATTGGAAATCGGTTTTGAGTGGGGTACCTCAAGGATCAGTATTAGGACCTATATTATTCTTAATTTATATCAATGACTTAGACGACAGTATAACAAGTAACGTACTGAAATTTGCGGATGACACAAAACTGTTTAGAAAGGTTAATACTGATGGTGATAAACAACATTTACAAAACGATCTAGACAGATTAGTGAAATGGTCTGAGAAATGGCAGATGTTGTTCAATTTTGGGAAATGTAAGTGCCTACATACAGGACATAGGAACTTGAATGTAAACTGTAAAATGGGAGATACTGTTCTGGGTTCTACTGTAAAAGAAAAGGACTTAGGAGTTACAATAAGCGCTGATATGAAAGTTTCAGAGCAGTGTTGTATTGCAGCTTCAAAAATGTAATCAAATTCTTGGATTGATTAGAAGAAACATAACATACAAGGGAAAAAAGTTAATTATACCTCTTTATAAAGCAATAGTTAGACCTCATTTAGAATACTGTATACAAGCATGGAGACCATATCGTAAGAAAGATATAGATACGCTTGAACGCATACAAAGGAGAGCAACTAAAATGATTCCAGAACTGAGAGACCTTAGTTATGAAGAACGCCTGAAAGAATGTGGTTTAACAACTCTAGAGACAAGGAGGTTAAGAGGAGATCAGATTGAAGTTTTTAAGATATTGAATGGGTATGAAAATATTGATAGAAATATGTTTTTCTCACTCAAGAAGGATAGCAGAACTAGAGGACATGAGGTAAAATTAGTAAAGGATCAATGTAGATTGGACATCAGGAAGCACTCGTTCTCACAGAGGACAATAAATGAATGGAACAAATTGTCTACAGATTGTGTAACTGCTAGCAGCGTGAATATGTTTAAAAACAAGGTTGACACATATCTCAGGAGGGCGGGTTATAAGTAGATGAACATTGTTGGACTCTCGATAAGCCAATGGCTTCCTTGTCCACTTGCCATCTGGGCTTTTGGCTTGGATGGCAAATCTTGTTAAATCTTGTTAAATCATGCAAGTCGGAAAACCTATTTTTTATATTTAGTATTCATTATTTTCCAATAACTGTAGAGATTCTGGCAGAGATTTATAATACGAAGCCAATGATACTCCAATATTGAAAATTGAAGTCTCGACAAAAATATTCACATTCACGTTACGCCTAAATTTTAGACTCCCGCAGTGACTGATCCTTGGCATGTATAGTGGCTTGTAGTTAGTTTATGATACCACAATTTGAAACAACATACTGGCTGGAGGGTCTATTCTACCACTTTGTCAAGTCAAACCTTTCTGTAAGGGGAAAACATGCACCTTGCATGCAGGACCTTTTTGTAATATGCAATTAATGTGTGTATGAAAGGTCATTAATATAATACATCCACACAGGGTAAAACATGTTAATATTATAAATATTGAATATCAAGTATCACGCAAGACTTAGAGACAATGACAGACTTGCAGTAAATCAATAGTGTCAATTATTAGATAGAACTGAAATTTGTAATAATGTATGGTCATACAACAGGAAGACATTCTATCTAGAGAAAGTATCATTATTTGAAATCCTGGAAATAATTAAGATGTTATACTTTATGTTGAGCCATTTGTTTAAATTTGTATATCTGGAAAAAACTTTAAAAATATCTGGAAAAAAACAAATGCATTTTGATTGTATAGTATAACTGCTATTTATGTAAGATTAGGAGGTTGGACATTGACTAGGCAACACAAATATGACAAGAAGAAGTAGTGCAAGATTTGTAACAAGGGTGCATCCTTGGATGCAGCAGAAACTATCCAGCCTACTACTAATGGTGTATGACCAGACATGCCAGAGCAGGCTACGTAGAACCCACATTGGAGATGGCAGGTATGACATGTTCCGAAGACATGGCACACAAAGACCTTCAGTCATCAGAGCAGGCTACGTAGAAACCACATTGGAGATGGCAGGTATGACATGTTCTGAAGACACGGCACACAAACACCTTCAGTCATCAGACCAGGCTACGTAGAAACCACTTTGGAGATGGCAAGTATGAAATGTTCCGAAGACACGGCGCACAAAGACCTTCGGTCACCAAAGATAAGACGTGGCGAGAAAGATCTTCAGACACTGCTTTCCACAATTTCATTTATCCATTTGAAGTTGAGATCAAAGAAGATCTGTTTTCCCTTTCTTCTGGTGCACGAACCCATGCTGAAGTTGCGAATGATATATTGAATGTTGAAACAGTTGGCATTCAAAACCTTTATACAGAAGAAGTTTGTTGCCAGAACTCTCAACTTCCATGCATCTCTTCCAATGCAGTCCTTGACATCAGCTGATGGCATCAAAGTAGAAAGTTATCCCGTCCCAACATTCTCCTAGTCTATTTTCATATAGGTACATCATGTACATCTGAACAGATCGTCCGACAACCCGATACCGATGTGTTCATGTTGCTTCTATATTATGGTAACGGAATAGAACAGAACGTGTACTTTGACACTGGCTTTGTAAACAAAAGATAACTGATGGATATAAAATACTTCATCCGTAAACAGGGTGAACTGACGAGTTCAGCAATGCTTACATTGCATGGATTTTCTGGGTGCGACTGTAGCAGCGCATTCATTCGCGAGGGGAAGTCACAGGCGTAAAAAACTTTGGTAAAGCATCACGTGTTTGTGGATGTTTTCGGGACATGTGGCGACCCAGACGGCCTGCCTGAAGACCGAGCTGGAGAGGTGTATTTACCGTATGCACTGTAAACCATCATACAAAGATGTCTGTCTGAGAATGCCCTTGATACTGACATTGACGACACACGTATTCGCGTGTGTATATGTGCGTTCGTGAGAGCACGTGTGTGGGTGCGTGAGTATGTTTCTCTATCAGTTTTAATCATATATATATATATATATATATATATATATATATATATATATATAATATATGTATATTATATATACATATAGTGGGTTTATATATATATATATATATATATATATATATATATATATATATATATATATATATATATATATTAAAGAATATATCCAGTGTAAGAAGTCAAAATGTCGCCCAGCCGAGTTCGCCTGTAGAACCAACAACCGTTCACAGAAGTGTGTGCATTAATGGTTAAAGAAACTTGTGAGAATCCAAGGAAGAAGATGCTCACTGAAAGTGCATCAGTGTTGACGTACAGAACTCCCAGTGTTAAACGTGTGAACTATTATCATCCACTCTGGTGAATGTGCATAAGTGTTGACATACACTAGTCATAGACGAATAAGCAGTTGCAATGTTCTTTCTGTAAGGTTAACACCATGCAAGTAAAAACATTTGAATTTGTGTTATATTTCGTATTCCTTATTTTCCAATAGCTGTACATATTCTATATACATGGACACTATAAACCGAATCCATTGATGCCTCAATATTGAAAACTTGTTGAGTCTGGATAAAGATATTCACATATACGTTACCCTGTACGCCTAAATTTTAGCGCCCCACAGTGACTGATCCTTGTATGTAATTGGTGGTGTTCTATCGGGTCTATTCCACAATCAACATCGTACGTTGCTTGTTAGCAGCACTCACAGCTTGATATCTGAAAACAAAAACATGTATTGCTAATATAATAATCATACCCTCACCATAACAACATGTTCTAACAAAGTCTCACAATTTTGCTGCTTTTAGGTATAAGCTACATAATAGTATTGTTTCACAGACAACATGCCGTTTAGATTACTTTGACAAAATATTATAGACACAATTAACGAGTAGCCCAAACAAGATTACATGCATGCTCCGTACCCTGCCCCGCTGCCCATGGCTGACACTGTCACGGACACTGACAGCTGCTCTATTATTATTGTAATAATTTCCACACGTTATACTTTCAAGTTTATGTAACGTGGCACACTATTTTACTGAATATCAGACACTCAAATCCACAAGCTGACACGGCGCGGTTACAAAAAGGTGTTTTCAAATAAGCATTATTAGGACAGAGCGATAATTCAGTACATCATCAATAGGGGTATAAAACACACGCATACGTTGCACCAGGCACATCATTCACGGTCAATTCAACAACGCAATTCAACAATCCATTATGTTAGAAACCATTTCCCCCGCGAAAGCCCGCACGGGGATTCCCAAAAGGGCTGTAGCCAATCAGTAGGTAAGAAGCAAAATAAAATGACGTAATTTAAGAACTGCCTTATTGATGGCATATTGGCCTGAAGCATTTAGTAAACATTGCTATCATGACTGTCACGTATGAACTACCAAGTTATCCCGTCCTTCATCCCAACTACAACTCGACTTCTCTGGGAAGCTCTCAGCCAATCTGAAAT